>VZRX01012684.1:275783-308612 GCA_013398075.1 Notiomystis cincta
GCTGAGCTTCGCATTGCATTAACATAATGGCAGATGAAAACACAGAGATAATTTGATTAGAAGAAGTAGGATTTTCCTTGGAGTATCTCGATGTGAAGGTTAAAAGCATAGCAAGACTTGAACAAGGAGTGTTGTGTCCAACATGCTCCCTTGCAAGACATAGGCAGAGTCCCAGGAGGAGCTTTCCCCAAACCCTGTGGAGATGCCCTGTCCCCTCCAGGAAGACCCCAGGGACACTGCCTTGCACTTACCACTGCTTTCTGTGGCCCATCTCAAGGTGCAGCACTGCAATTCCCATTTTGTAGCTACATTGGCATTTAATGACTAAAATCCTTTCTTCTGCCAACAAAATCTCATGGACTTCACTGGGGATGAGTCACCTTAACTTCCCCCACAGAGCAGGGCTTTACAGTCACAAAGCCATTTCTAAGAGGCAGCTCCTTCCTTGGTAGGGAGCACAGGGATGCAGCCCCAATCCCTTTCCCCCACATTTCTCCAACCCAGTAAAGAAAGGAAATGGCTGTTGCACAAGGCAACCCCCAAAATACACAGCAAGGAAAGCAATGAAGGTGCTTGGAGGTCTGGGGATCAGCCTTAGGCACAAGGGTTGCCCAAAAGGAGAAAACTGGACCTGACAGGTGAGGGACAGGAGATTGGAAGGGATTTCCTAAAGTAATCCTAAGAAGGTGGGCTTGCAAGGTGGCCCTTCAAGGGAGCAGTTTCCCTTCCCCTGGGAAAAATCACAGAGCAGTTATCAATAGCACATGTAAGTAACAACTGGCTTTCCACACCACCCAAAAGGATTTGAGAAGGTTTTCACCACAGAACAGACAAAATCTACAGGGAAAAGGAGAGATTTTAAAAAAACCCAGCACCCTGTGCCAGATGCTGAAGTGGTAAATGCTTCCAGTCAACAACATATCCTACAATATATAATTTTGTCCAGTCCAACCCAAACCATTCTGTGATATTGGATCTTGTTTTCTAAACAGTAAAGAAATAAGATGGTGAATCATGCATTTATAGCTGCATCCTATGTAACAGTTATTAGCAGTTAGAAGGGGGGAATTTGCATCTGTTCATTAAAAAGCATATGCTTAGTTCATTAAAAGCATTAATCTTTCCAAGGATATCTCTGACTATTTAAAGGCTCTGTTGATTTACTTGCAATTCCTCAGTTCCAGGCTGATTAGTCACTATGTAATTCAGGAAACCTCCCAGTCATCCAGACTATTATATTGTCAAATATTAACAAAATGTTTAGCTCCTGTCCTGGAAAACTGTACTTAAAGTCAGCACCCCTTTCTTGTACAGAGATCTCCTCATCCCTTCTTCTCATGCTCTGTTCTGCTCTTAGGCTGAGTCTAAGCAGCAAGGCAGGAAGCAAAGAGCACTCATCTTACAGAAAAGCTTTTCAGAGCCACATTTTGGGAGGGAAAAGGTGTTTTAACATGCCTTTTCTTCATAGCTCCTGTGAGGGAATTTGAACAAACAACCCAATTTGCCAGTCACCAGGAGTCCCCCCAAAGGTCCTGCTGGAGGGAACTGCTGACATTGATTGAGTCCTACTTGTTCCAGTGCCAGAGGGAACAATTCCTGTTGCAGACACAACACTGTCACCTCCAACCACAGCTTTGGCAGCCAGACTTCTCCCCATTAGCTGAGATTCCTGTCACAGAGGAAAGGTGGGCATGGCTAGTGGGAAGCTGGCCATAAGGCATCACTTTCCAAACATCAGGTGTGAGAGCAATGAATGCAAACACAGGCTCCTGACCAGTATTTCAGCAGCACTTATCAAGAACTGGCTTCTCAACTGACAAGCAGACTCGAGGAGGTAGCATGGCTGAGTGAAGCAGTGCAGATTCATGAATCCAAATTAGGGCAAACCTCAGTGCCTGGAATTAGGGGGTTAGTGATGAAGGCAAAACAATTATTTTCCCAGGAGAGGTTTCAGCAGCTCTGGGAGCAAAGCTGGCCTCCCTGCCTAAAGGGGATCTGACCAGTTAGCTAGCTGCTCCTTCTTCCTAACCAGTCTGTAAATATTCCAGATTTCATAGCCCCTTGCTTCTCCCATTTCTCGCAGGCACAGAGGCGTACACCTACCTACCACAACCATAAACCATTCTCTCTCCTTCTGGAGAAGCCAGATTTGCTCCTTTTTTAGATGAAATGATCAAAGTCAGCCTAAAATGAAAGGGAAGAAGATGCCATTGAATACCAGTGACACCTGTTGTAAGAGCCAGACTATTTCCTACTGGTTTTGAGGCAGAAAAGCAACTTTGTATTTAATCTCCTTGCTGCACCAAGCAAATGTTGCCAACTTTTTCTTCTTGTCCATTTTGTGTCTAGGTCATCTTCAACATCACACTGCCACCAGTTCTGGAGATATTCCCAATCTTCTCTCTGCCTGCTTAATTTATCTGTGTAAAGTCATTGACACAAGAAGAGAGACATAAGCACCCTTTTTACCAATACCAGAACTGCTCCTTTACAGGATGTTTCAGGTGTTTCAGTTTGGATTTTTGTCTGTCAGTTACTAGAGAGACCAGTTTAAATGTTCTGGTCTTTATTTAGGGAACTTTGAACACATCCAAGCACAAACTCTTCTTGCTGCTTTGCCAATGTTCACTGTAATTGAGAACACCATGAGAGCAGAACTTGTCCTGTAATGTTCCCTCTGAATATCCCAGCTAACAAGAATGTCCAGAGAAGCCTGGAAGGATTAGACACCAATCCCCATGAAATTAGTGGGAATTTGGTACTTAGCTCCTTGAAACTCCTAGGATAAAATCTTCTCTAAGGCTCCCAGGCCAGCTCCTAGTCTCAGTTACAACATGCAAATCCAAGCTCTCACCAGTCTTGTCAGTGGAGTTGTTCCAGATTTACTGCCCAGCTCCACATTAGAATTTGATTCAGAGGGGCCTGCAGGCTGGCAAGGGCTTTCCAAACCACCTGCAGCACCAGGTTTCTCAGGGCATTCCTTCCAGCCTGGCCTATTTGTTCTGGATACTCGTGGAACAGGCAGTGCCCACTATCACTGCTCCATCCTCTCCTCTGCTGAAGTGCCCACCTCCCCTAAAACCCAGCATCCTCTTCCTAGAAAAAGCAGCCCTCCCTACAAGCTCCACTGCACTGCCACCTGCCAGCCAGTATCTGTTATCAGGCCTCCACTTCTCAACAACCATGCTAATTATCTTCCCCATAAATATCAGTTTTCTCCTGAGCTAAACCCACATTATGCAGACAATCTCGCTCTGGAAGCCTGCACACTTTATTACTTAAGGTAGTTGTTCCATTTAACACACTTCTCAATGAAGAAGAAAAATGTCAATGCTGTCCTACACAAAAGACAACGCTCCAAGTGAAGCAATTTTAGATTAATGGTGAAATAAGATGCCAATGTTAGAATCCATCAGCAGACAGCTTATTAACACAGTACTTATTTAAATCTTATTTACACGTCCACACAGATATTCATCATGTTTTCAGAAAGAGACTATTTAATCATTTCTATCCTGGGCAAGCACAAGCTAATTCTTTCAGGAAACTAAATCAGCATCCACAATCCCATGAGGTCTGAGATACCTTAGCTGGTGTCAAACACCAGGCCCACCATCACAGGGAGAGAACAGCCTGTGCTTTTAATTTATAATTACATGGGCTAATTGTGGACAGCAGCAAAGGGACTCCACTGAGTAACAAGACAGAGAGCAATTAAGCACACTTTATCTTGTCATCCTCTAACAGTGCTGAATTGATGGTGCATCAGGCAAAAAGGCAGAGCATATGCAGAAATTGGGAGTGAAAAGGCCCTTCCCGCAGCAGGATTCTCTCCGACTCCCTGTGCAAAGACTACAAAAACAAACAGCCCCACCCAACACCTCGGGCATCATCACCTTTTCTCCTTCCCCAGGAGTACCTGACAGCTTTAAAACAGAACTGCTGCTGCAGCTCATCATTTCCTTTCAGTCTTGCAGGGATTCAGTGCAAGAAGCTCTCGGGACATGCCAAGGGACACGGGTACAAGACAGGACAGACCTTTACAGGGGACTCCGACCATGCCTGGAATGCTGTCTACCTTGAGGGCAGGTGGCATTTACTGGACAGCACCTGGGGGAGTGGCTCTGTGGATGATTCCTTCACCAAGTTCACCTACAGGTAAAGAACCCCCTCTATCTTAGTGCATAAACCCTCCACAAAGGCAGAAGGAAAGCTGGTGGGATTGGCAAACCAAACAGACACATTTGCTGCCACAGGAAGACCCAAAGCCACGAGCAAGGTACCCAGGCTGCCAGTACAAGGCATGGAACACAGCCTGTACAGAGCTAGTAGCCCCAGTCAGCAAGCCACAAACTGCTAAAAGCCAGCTGGGTTTCCTTATCACACCTTCAGTTTAGGCAATAGTCTGTGGCACTCGATTCACAGCTTTTGTGAATTGACTGCAGTCAACACCCAGTGCCTCCCTCTTTCTCCAGGAGCCTGTGGGTGCAAGGGAATAGTGCAAATACCCAGGGTTTATCCCAAAGCTCAGCATTTGCGCTGGAAACAGAAGACCAAAGCTCAGGTTTCTTCTCTGCCTGGGGAATTTCAAACCCACGGATCTCAGTTTATCAGCAGCTCAAACCACTCCGAGGTCCTCCTGCTGAAACCACCACCACTGTGCGGGGGAAGAATTCCCTATTTGTAATTACTCATTTTCCCTAATTTCTCCCTTCTCCCAGGTACAATGAGTTCTACTTTCTGACTCACCCAGCCCTGTTCATTAACAATCACTTCCCAGATAACAGTAACTGGCAGCTTCTTAAGCCCACGCTGACACTGAAGGAGTTTGAGAACAACATGCTGCACAACAGCAACTTCTACACTTTGGGGCTGCTGGCCACACACCCAGAGACTCCCATCATCCAAACAGGTAAGGGAGGAGTCACCAGAGCATCTTCCCCCATTCATCCCACACACACCACTGTGCAGCTCTTCAGGCAATGCTGATCAACCTGAGTCCAGCAGCTCCTTTAACAAAAAACCACTCAGGTGCCACGACTGAACAACAAGGCCCACGTTTAATACTCCCTCCCTTGGATTTTCCAAAAGCTGCAGGAATTTAACTAGATGGCTAATTTGTGAATGCTAAGAATAACTAAAACTTATGGACATCAACATTTTAGGATGTAATGAAGACTTCAAGCTGTTTGGGAACAGGCTCACAGGGAGGTAGATTAATCTCGTATCTACATACTGGAGAGTTCCTGCCCTTTGAAGCTCCCGAGAGCAGCTACTGGGCTGGCAGCTGGGCCTAATCACCTCTAATTCAGCCCTTCACCATCACAGAATTACAGAATTCCATAGCAGTTTGGGTTGGAAGGGACCTTAAAGCCCATCTCATTCCAACCCCACACCATGGGCAGGGATGGGCAGACCCCACACCTTGGTCTTCTACTAGACCAAGTTGCCCCAAACCCCATCCAGTGTGGCCTGATGGTGCTTTCAGTTATATTTCACACAGGCTTTCACATTCTGTCAGACCACAGCTCCATGTCAGGGTGTATCAGAACAGGATGAATGCACATCTCCCAAACAAAGAACTCTCATTCTTTCCGAGGGACACTGGTCTAAGCAGAGAGCTGACAAACTGCCAGTTGCAGTTCTTGGTTTTCCTGCTACTAGAGAAACAGCAATTTATTGGACCAGATTAGCCTTTCCAGAGCAGGGGGTACAGCAAAAACTGTACTTGATACTCCGTTGCAGCCTCTTTTCTTTTATATTTCCCAGTAAACGGAAAAGCCTCTGTATCTGTGGACAGCCGTCCTGGCACATTATTTATGTTTAAGCTGAGGGGAACAGATCAACACGGTTTGATGACTTTGAAAAAACACGGGATGAAGCTGGATGTCTTCCCCCAGAAGACAGGCAGTCACAAGCTGGAGATCTTTGCCAAACCCTCCAGGGCCGAGGCTTCGGGCGACGTCTACGAGCGCGTGGTGGAGTACGTGGTGCAGTGCGAGTCCGTGGACAGGGCCGCGCGCTTCCCCAGGGACCTGCACCAGCCTGTGGGGCCCAGCTGGTTCTCGGAGCGCCAGGGCTTCCTGCGGCCGTCGCACTGCGAGCCCGTCCTGCACACCAACGACGGGCGCTGCTCCCTCAGCTTCACGCTGGGCAAGGACATCAGCGTGCTCTCCTCCCTGCACACGGACGGCAGCAGCCTCGCCGAGGACATGGGCAGGCGGCACGTGCTGCAGACCCAGCGCCGGAACCAGGTCGAGCTGCAGGTCCAACTCCCGCACGCGGGGAACTTCGTCCTCAAAATCTACTCCAAGAAGAAGTCGGACCCTGGCAACTACGACTACGTCTTCAACTACCTCATCAGGTGCCTGAACTTGGAGGTGAAGTGGCCGGCCTTCCCCCAGAGCTACTGCAAGTGGCTGCAAGACTACGAGATCCTGGAGCCGCTCTCGGGCCTGCTGCCAGCCAACCGCAACGTCCACTTCAAACTCAAAATGCACGGCATCGCCAAGGTGCTGGTCCAGGCCGAGGACATCCACCCTCTCACCCAGAACAGGGACTGCTGGGAGGGAACCTGCAACACCTCGGGGTGCAGAGAGGTGTTTGTGATGGTGCACGAGAACGCCAACCACAGCTTCTACTCCCAAGTCCTCAGATACGAAGTTGAGACCCAGTAACACCCACGCCTTGTTCTTTCACTCACCTGCATGAATCAACCTTCCCAATGTGCCTCAAACCAACACAGCTTTAGGAGATTGCTCATTCTCTCAACTAAATCTGTTCTCTCAACAAATGCAGGACAACACTTGCAGGCTTTTGCCAACCGCAGGCTCAAAGATGGTCAAGGAAGCAGAAAATCCTGTTAAAAAAAGGAGCAGCAGTGGAAGACACGAGACAAAACCCTCACCCCTACATGTCAGTAACACTGTCCAGACAAATACTCAGAAGAAAACAACTGACTGTCTGCAGGGCATTCTGTGCCAGCAGGGATTGCTGGTTTCCAAGTTATGGACCATAAGAAAAGTCTTACAAGGGCTGCTCCAAGAAGAATTCACCTGGTTATGTGGCAGGATGAAGAAAGTGCAGCCTGGTTTTGAGCAGCAACATTGGACACAAGGAACTTCAGGATATTTATACCAAGTTTCTGTATAACTGTAGTCAGCTTGCAAAATGCATCCGAGGAGAGAGAAGAGTTAGGAAGAAAATACAACATGAAGTTTCCTTGTGCACTTCACTGTCTTACAGATTTCAATAATGCTGGGAAAACACTTTTTACACAGACTCTTAAATACAATAAACAAAATCATTTTTACCTTTTTATATTAGAGTATTGTAGACAGTTTTTCTGCTGTAATTATATCTGAAGCATATGGGTGTTTCCATAACCAAAATTACAGTAAAAATGAGAATAAAGTTCTCAGAGATCACTCCTTACTCCAGCCTGTCTATGCAATACTGCAGCTGTAAGCTGATGGGGTTACATGGGACAGCAGGCTGAGTGACATTATGATCATGTAACAAACCCTTTGGTGCTGTACTCTTGGAAAACACCTCCATGCACAGGGTAAAGGGGGGCTTCTACTGAATCCCACCACAAATCCTGAGATGGAGCAACATTTTCCTAACTGATTCAGATGCCTGTGAGCGTTAGCATGACCCAAGAGGTATTATGTTTGAGCTTGAATTGAAAATAAACCTGTTATGTTTTTGCACTCTGTTTCATTGACCAAACAATATGAATTCTCTTCCCAAAGCTGCTGTATTTTCCACACAGAAGAGGTGAGTTATTCCTACATTCCCTCCTCAGTGACTGGGTGGCAGGAATTACTCACAGGGCTGCCCACCTGTAGCAGGCTCACTCCTGTGTTACTCCTTTGACCCCTGCACCCAGGGTTGAGTTCCAATTTAAGCAGGTTAAGGACCTGCAGCCAGATTCCAGGATCAGCATTCTCTGTGAGGATGCAGGCTGCAGGCAGGAGCTGCAAGCATAAACACACCATGTAGGCTGGCAAGGCTTACTCCTGGGTAAGCTGGGAGCACACAAAGCTTCGGGGTCTTTTTGTACTTGGAGACAAGAGGCTCCATATGCGACAGAGAAGTAGGTTTTAAGTCCTCCCCCAAAGAGCTCAGTGTCTTTGCCCTCAAAAACTGGTGGCAGCAGCTCCTCCCTGCAGGAACACTAACAAGCTGTGGAGCCCAGCAGGCACCCGCTCCCTGGGCATCAACACAGATTGAGCAGCACAGATGCAAGGCAGACTCGGGATCTTTTGTTTGCCTAAGGACCTTGAAGGCTAAAGCAAGTATTGTCTGTCAGCACAGACAGCCCTGGTTTATTTTGGTGTCTGGCAGAAGAGTTCTTTTTTCTCAGACCCCACTTTTCAGATCAAGGAGGACACACTGCAGTAGCTTTCATTTCACAGGTCAAGCTGATCCAGTCAAACACGTCACTTCTTACAATGGCATAAGGAAGCATCCCAGAGAGCTTAGTGACTAAAGAAAACAACTTCTTCCACCGAACAGGGTCAAGGATACTAAAGTACAGACATCCTTCATGGAACCACACATTTGATGTTCACTCACACACACACAAACAAGCACAGAAACAGACACTTTGGTGAAGCCTCTCCACAGGTGACACTGCTACGAACGCAGTCCCTGCTCCTTGTCTCAAAGACTTACTTCCACAAGCCCTCTCTCAGCCCACATGCTCCTTTTCTGTCTCAGGATGGCAGGGGGAACAAAAGTTTACCCCAAGAGAGTAGAGAGGACAGTTTATCTACTATTGCCCCCTACTTAGCACAGCCTCAGGGTATTCCCTGTTCCTGCAACCCAACTCTGCAAAACCCAGGCACCTGCAGTTCCACACATCTACAGAGTCCCAGATTCTTTAACCCCTCAAAGGAAAGAGTGACCCCAAGCACTGTCACACCCACAGCAGAACATCTGTAACACACTAAAGACAGATGGAGCCTGGACAGCTTCCCACTCTGCAGATATACCAAAGGAAGTGCTGTAAATAAAGTTTCCCACTTTTATCTCAAACAGAAAACAAATATCAGCTCTGCCCTGCAAATGTGCAAGAAATTCTTTAGTGCTATCGAAGGCGTAAGTTCAAAGGCACAACCCCCCTCTCCAGTTTCATTAATTATAAAGCTTCCAGGGCCAGGTGATTATTCCAAGGAAGATTTGACACTGCAAAGGCAGAGAATGCTTGAGAAACCCTGCAGCCCGAGATAAAAGCACCTCAGAAGTCTGCACTTGCTGTGACATCTCCCTCCAGGATAAACACAGCTCCTTCTCCTCCCCTCATAAAAAATGCACATTCTTCAGCACAGCCAAGGTTCAACACCACGAGAACAGCTCTGGAACAGACTGCTCAGTTATCTCAGGCCATCTGCAAAGAGAGAAGGTGGGAAAGATGGAGCACACACACACACCAACACAGGGAAGTAACTCAGCAGTTCCCCTGCTGCAGATGTTACTTTAGATCACATAAGCTCAAATATTTAGTCTACTCCCTGAATGAAGCTGCTTATTACAGGTATTAGAAATTTATCAAACTGTAGGATTATAGCTGCTAATTAAACAAATGGATCATCTTCAGTCTTGCTCTTCCCCTCTGCCAGCATGAACTGCCAAATATCTCTGGAGGGATATGGAAGAGAACATCAGAAACAAGGCAAAATGTCTCCTGAACTTCTGAACACATCAATTGCATGATGCAACACTCAGTAACTAACTTAAGAAATCTTCAGGAAATATACAAGTATTTACAAGGTATCATTTCAAAAATGAAATTGGTGGCTTCACTGAAGGCTGTGAGGGGTTCTGGGCTATCACTCAGTGCATCTATAAGTTCATCTGCAAAGAGGAAACAACTTGGTGTATTCTGCTGTTCAGATTTTATCAAAATACCCCACGAGCAGCAAGTCCTTACTTGAGATCTGGGCAGGGTGGATGTTCCAAAAACACCCATGGACAGCTCTGCAGAGGACCTGAGGCCAGTGCTGACTGTGCAGAACAGGACCACAGCTGGGAGCAGTTCAGCACCTCATTACAAAGGCTGCACAATGAGAATCCAAAATGTATTTGAAGGTTTTATCCTCACGCAAAGAACTCCACCAGAAAGCCAAAATCAAGGACTTTTGTATTGGAATGTTTCTAAACTCTGGGATGCAGAGGTGCATGCCCAAGTGCAGCCCCAGTCTGCAGCCACGCATCCCCTTGGTGGGACTCACCTGTCTGACACAATGGTGGGGTCTGCATAGATGTGGTGGCTTTGAACTCCTGTTCTTGACAGCACTCAGCTGCTCTAATCCCAGGTGAAGCTGATGGGAAGGAACAGGAAACTTACGGACATGGAATGCCCTCATCCCAAGGTTTGCCTGTACAAAGGCTGTGAAGACTCAGCCACAGGAGAACTGCAGAGATCCCAAAGGAAAACAAGTCCAGAGGAAATAAGTCCTGTTCACTTGTTAACCATTTCTTTTCCTTGAGGAAAGACTGAGTATTTTCCCCAAAGGAGGTCACAGGTGTATTTTGGACTGGACTGCCCAGATTCAAACCCTGCTGGCACCAGTTCACATGGCAGCTGCAATGATGTGGATGAACTTCACCTGCTTGTGAGTTCTCCTCCAACCCAGTGTCATTTCCCATTCCAATTTCTCTTTTCCAAGAGCCATGACCACATCCAGAATTCAGCCACTCATTCCTTAGCTATTCTACAGTACTTCAAGCACCTTCTACAGCAAGATAAAGACACCAGGTACTACACAAACTGTAAAGGGCAAGCACCAGGAAATATTAAGAAATTCCATTAAGGGCAAATTAACTGGAAAAAATGCAGATAGCCTAAAGGAAAGAGGAATTATATTCCTTGTTCCTTGAAGAACATAGCTATGCTGTGATGGAAAAGGTGTTGATCCAAGTTCCTGATGAGAAGGGAAGATAAGCCACAAGAGTCACTTTGTGTATTTGTATGAACAAGGAAAGAGGTGTTTGCCATTCTGATTTATTTCAATGCTTTTACAGATACAAAATATACTTAAAATACTTTACATAAAAACTAGCAAATGGTTTTCTTTTAAAAAACACCATAATCTTTGTGAGTGAGCACACAGCTCTGATGCAGGTCTCTGACCTACAGCAAGCTGACTGAAATGTTTGTGGTGTAACACCACTCATCAGAGCAAGCACACAGAGAGGAGTTCCTTTTCCTCAACTCCCATCCTGCTGATTCAGCTCCACGTGGGACACAGCCCCTCACTCCAGCTCCAATGCCAATTGATAGAGGCATCTTCCCAGTCACAGTTCAGAACCACATAGGGAAACCAGCATTCCAATCCCACAGGAAATATTATTCCTGGTGTTCAAATCGCCTCACTATCTTTGCACTCTCTTTTTTCAGTTCCTCAATGTGAGCATTTAGGCACTCCAGGATGTGCTGGGATCTCACTTCTTCACCTTCCAGGTATCGTGCAGCTATGGATCCAACAGAAGCTGTAGGTAAGGAGCACTAAAGAGAAACAAAGGGATTATCAGGCATTCCTTCATTCCAAGTTCTGGCCTGATCTGCAAACCACACAACTGAATATGCTCCTAGAGGGCTCATTTCCATCTTAGTGGGCAGACTAAGCACTCAGGTCTCACACTTGTACCATAGGTCATGGCCCTCCCAACAGCCTCCAGCCAGCACTGACTGCTGCACCAAGCCAACACTGCCAAAAATTCACTACTGAAAAATCAGAGCTGGAGAAGATCACTACAGAATAGCAGTGCTTTGTCCTGGGTGTTAATGCAACTCAAGGTCTACATCCTGCTCCTTGTTTCCATAACAATCCCAGTGAGCAGGAGCACCTCAGAGTTTGGGTCCAAGGAAGGGAAAGCACTGCCAGACTGGTAATTATTTTACCAGATATTCCACACTGGGAATATCTCTGCTTTCTTTCATAAAACTCCTCTTCTTCCCCAAAGTAATGGGCTCCTGGCACAATCCCACAGCCAAACTGCCACTGGAGCTCACAGAACAGCACTTCTGTCCAGCCAGCAATGGTCAACAAACTACTCCAGATTCTTTCCTTTACAGTCAAGAACTATTCCTGCTCCTCACATCACTCATGCACAAGTGATTAACTTACAAAAACAACACTGTAAACCAGGCTTAATGTACAAGTTGATGAAGAGAAGCCTCACACACAGGGGCTGGCACATGAAATATTAAGGTTACTAAGGGGATGCTTTCCATTACAGACAAGTTGTCTCGGCGTCTTGGCAAGAGAAAATAACTGGTTATTTCCAAATCCTGGAGTCTTGTGGTTTTCAGGTCTTATCAACAGCCAGGAACAAAGGGAAACAGAAAAGGCTACAGACAACAAGCAAATCTCTCCCACCCCACTACTGCCTACAGATGAGAGTTCTCTCTTAGTGTTAAAGGAATTGATTTAAAGATACTGGAGCCTGACCATAAGCAGGGAGCCCCAGTCAACACCAGGAGAAATATCTGCATTTCCTCCAGAAATCTTATTTCTACCTCTCAGAATAAAAAGCAGCTTGTTCTCTTCTATTAAACATCAAGCCCTAGAGCTTCTCAGACCCTGAAGTGGAACTGTTCACACTTTAGGTCCAACCCTGCAATCTGAAGAGTTTCCATTTAGAATATTGCAGTTCCCTAAGTTCCTAACACTGTGTTCTGGGTATGTGCACAAGCTACTTTAGTCTTGAAACAATCAGGACCTATTCTTGGTAGTAAACTTCATCAAGATCTACAAGCCTCCACTTACCTGTGCATCAGTCTTAGAGCCTCTCCTCTGGACTCCCATGGAAAGATAGCTAATAGTTTAATAATTATCATTGCTACCAACACACAAACAGGAGAAACTGCTCTGAACTCTGCTGGGGCAACATGTCTGGAGCAAGGACCAGTGCTCAGCATCCTTCCCTCCCTTAACATGACAGGAAGAAGTGATTCAGTGCAAATTTTCTGTATCTTGGTCAAGTGCTTCAGCAACTGAGCTGCAGTAGGACAAAGTGTCAACACTGCTCCCTATGAAAAAAGCACACTCAGCAACTGGGAAAATGAGCAGGCTCCCCTTGTGCAGTGAAGCAAGGATTTCAGGCTTTGTCACCAGCAAGCAGAAAGCAGCTTTAAGTTCAGTGTGCTGACTGCTGCAGCTCCATTGAAAGGGGTAAAACTCATCCTGTGCTTTACAGACATGCAGCAATCAGGCACCCAGAGACTGTGAAACACTGACACACACAGCACTCCACATCCACTCTGAGTCTCCACTACAGACCCAAGCCAAAAGCTGAAGCAGAATTCTGAGGGGGCACGAGCAAGTCCTGGTACATGCTGAGGTACAGCACCAGCACACAGAGAACCATGAGCTCCTGGAATTAGCTTAGCAAGCACACAAACACAAAGCCCTTCTCCAGGGAGTTCTGAGGAGCCATCATATGGATCCTCCTGGCCAAGTCTTAACCATTCAGCAGTGGCTTTCCATCCCTGTTTAACATTTGATTTACTTATAGGATCACACACAACACGCAGTTAGGTCGTGCATTCAAAAGCCTGTCTCCTTCTGCCAAATGAGAACCCAGCTCTCTTTTCAGCTGTTGAGCAGCAATTAGCTCCTGTACAACTACTTACCAAAAACACAGGTTCTCTGTGATGATTTGAGGCAGGCTGCTTAGATGCTTCATCTGCAAAATCTTTGTTTTCATCCACCACATGGAGCACAGACTCTGCTCCCAGCCAGGCACGTGACTCCTTGCAGTTCTTGCTGCTGCTGGGGGAGGGTGGCTCACCCGCCTCGGGGGTCACAGTTCCTGTTTCAGCAGCCCCACACCTCTGGGACTCCCTGTGATGCTGCTGAGCAGCCCTGTCTGGCTGGAGATGTGTCCTTCCTGTGTGTTCATCCTGCTCGTGCTGTACTTCCCGAGCTGCCCTGGAAGGCAGGCGTGAGCACAGAACTGAGTTTGTCTCTTAGCAGCTGAACTCCAGCAAAAACTCACACAGAAGCAACAATTAGCAGAGATGTTAGTAGCAACCCTGGCAATCCAAACGTGTTTGCATAGCACTTCCAGATGCACATCCAGACCCTATGGAATTCTCTCTCTCTTCTGCTACTGCAGATACCAAAAACCACAGCCTGCACATCCCAGCACAGCAACAGAAAGAAGTGCAGCCACCTGGGCCACATCTAATCCTGCCACCAAAACCAGCACAGACTGCTGCTCCAGAGAGAGGCAAAGGCAGACAAAAGACAAACACTGCTGGCTTTGCAGAACACAAACCAGCTGGAACTCAAAGCTACTGCACTGCTTAAGGCATAAAGGCAGCTTCCCAAACAGTCCTTGTGTTCTCCCTGACAAAGATGCACTGGAGAGGGACACAGCAGGCCATTAAACCCCACACATCCCCACACCTTCTGCTCTCCTTCACCCTGAGGAAGCAGCACCCCTGGGCTCACTCACCTGTGCTGTACATCCCTGGGCTCTTTGCCTTGGCCCTGCTGAGTGATGCTCTCAGGTTCATCCAGGCACACCTGTGCAGCGACCCCCAGTTTTGCCTTGGTCTCTGCGAGGTCCTTCCGCAGCTGCTGGTTCTCAGACAGTAACTTCTGGAGCTCAACAGCATAGTCCTCCCTGAGTGCTCTCAGGGTGCCATCATCCCCCTAGCAGACAAAGAAGAGCAGAAGTCAGAAGTTCTGGTTTGCAAGACACCACAGTCACATCCAGAGAAAAGGCCAGCAGGAGATTCCTTAAGGAATCTCATTTTGACTGGCAAAGACTTTCCTAGGAGCAAATTCAAGACTTTCCTAGGAGCCAATTAATTATATATATGCCATACTGAGCTGCATCCAGACCCAACATGCTGATCTGCCTGGGAAGGTCAGTCCCTCTCTCACCACTGGATTCCTTTTAAAACAGGAGAACATGGACCTGGGATACTTCAGATGTACCTGCCTCTGGCCTTTCTGACACTCTGAACAACCTGCTTCTTCCCATCACCTTCTTACTAGGCCAGGCAGGTATAACTTCCACTGCTTCTACTCCTGTGACATTCCCACTTGCTTTTTGCCAGTTCTGTTAAACTTAGATGCTTAATTCACTCTCATCACCTCTGTATCTAAGGTCTTTCCAAATGTGCATTAGGACTGCCAGACCAACATCCAGCTCCTGTGCCCATGGGGCTTTTTTTTAAGGTAGATTTCTTGCTTTGCACACTGCTACCACGTTTTTGGGAAATCACACAGGCAAAAGCCACCAGGCACTTTTCAGTTACTTCAGAAAGTAATGGGCCTTGGGTTATTTCAGTTTCAAATCAGCCCTCCAGAAAGCTCTGTTTTTCATCCATCTCACCAACCACAAGCTTCTGTTCAGCACTTTCCCAGGAACCTGGCACATTTGACAATCAATCACCCCAAACTAATACTAAGAGTGGAATATTTCCACAGATCTAAGAGGATAAAAGCTCTGATATACTCTCATGAGGTTGTCAGCTGTCTGAATCCAGCCCTCGCCCCTTGGGAAGCATCCATTCTGCTTAAGTTGAGACACAACTTGCAAACCAGCCACTTCCTCCTTCACAAAATGAGCCAACACATTATTTCTGCCAAGGCTCTCCCAAGCAGGCTCCTCTATTCCCCTCTGCCTCAAGAGTTTTGGAGGTTTTTGTTCAGCTGCAGGAGCCCACCACAGGGCCCTTTCCAAGAACACTGCCCCAACACATTCAGCCCACACTCCCAGTCTGTGTGCTGCCCATGGAGTGCAAGGGAGAGCACTGCTGAACAGCTCCTCACCAGGGGAGAACCAGGTCTCACCCCAAGGGCCTTGAAGTATTTCAAGGGCCAGAGCAGTTACAGCTCCAGGACAGGTCAAAAGGACATCACAGGTTGAAAGGTTTGAGGTAAACTGGCTTAAAATGGAAGTGTAATAAAATGTGCTAAAAGACATGGGCCAGAGCCCATGGAGAAGAAATGGAAATGATGGCTGCTTCTGCAGTTCTCTTCACCACTTTGGGACTGAACAAATGCTTGATATTTCTGCACCTTATTTCCTCTCAAATTGCTCCTTTTGCTTGAGTTTTAAGTTCACTGAGCTCTATGCCCCAGTTTTAGAGGACTGGGCAAAGACTATGACTATTCCCAGGTAGGAGCACAAGGCTGGCTCCCTCCCAGCTCTCAGTCCTCAATGCATACCTTCAGCTTACCACTCTCTGTTTTTTCCAGAACCTCTGAGAGATGACGATTTTCCAGCCTCAAAGTTTCCAGCTGGACCAGAATTACCTGAGGAGACAGAGGCAAACAACAAGCTCAGAAAAAGAACACAATGCACGCCCACAACACCCTCCAAGCATTTTCCACCCTCAGACTCAAGTACTAAGCAAGGTTTGGGCTGTAGTTGTACAGGGACCCTACAGAGAAGGCTACAAAAATAACCATGCACAGTTTTCAAAGATGTCATCAATCCTGGCCTAGTTAGCATGAGTGACCCACAAAGAATTCTGTGGGACTGTAGACTGCTGGTTTGAAAGAAACAGCAAGACATTCAGTGAACACCATCATTAGAGGATTTCTTCAGAAGGTCTCAGTTTTTGTACAGAGGCTAAAGAGAGAAGGAAATTACTAATGTAGCTAGAAAGTTGTATGGTGTTCCAAGCCTTCAGATCCCTTAAACAGATAGCATAAGTGTCTTGTGCCTTTCTTACCCTGTGCTCCACTGCTTTCCTCTCTGCTCTTTCAATCTCTGCTCTGAGCTGCTGCTCCAGGTCTGAGGTGGAGCCACTGGCTGAAGCAATGGTGATGTCCCGCTGGTGCAGCTCCTGTGTCAGCCTGGAGATCTCCCCTTTCATCCCTTCTAGCTCACTGCTGTGCATTTGTTCAGCCTGAGAGAGCTGCTCTTCCAGCTGGAGGGAGATATGCACACACCACCCACAAGCTTTTAGAACATGTTTCAGCCAAAAAAGCAAAAGTATTGCACATGGTAATGTTAAACCTCAGACCTGGAAAACAAAAAGCTCTATGTAAAACAAACCCTCTGCACATGCTTGCCCTTCCTGATTGAAAGCCACCTCATCCCAATCCTTTCCCACACCATACACTGACTACTGGGAAGAAGTTTCATGCCATGAAGTACTTGAGAAGAGCAATAATTTATCAAACCAACAGCCTCTTCAGCTCATTGTTCAACCTCTGTAGCCAAAACCAGAGAGCCAAAGGTTCATCATGACTGGGGAAGCACAGTAACTCTTGGAAAATATAACCCTGCAATTTGCCACTCTGCCTTCATGAGGTATTTGAAGATATCGTTTGAAGATGGAAACTTTAAATAGCTCGAGCTGGATTTTTGTTCCAGGAATTAATTTGCCCTAAGTCTTTTGAATCGATATTAGAGTTGAATCGATATTAGCCTGTAGTAACTAAAGCTTCCCATGGCAAACTTCCACCAGCCAGCTATGCACAGGGTAAAAATACATCTCTTTGTTTTCATAACACTGTGTGATGACCACTAGTCCCTGCATTATGAGAGAATAATCATTCCTCATTTACTTTCCACATGACGGGCATGATTTTATTTTTAATCCGTTCAATCTCATTTATCTCTTTTCCAGTTTGCTAAGTCCTATTCCATTCAGCTGTTCCTTGTATAAAAGCCACTCCATCCTTTTTGGTCATCTTTTTCCATGCCTTATCTTGGTTTATTCAATGCTTTGTGAGGTGGCAGACCTGCACCACACAAAATATCCTAGGAGGAACACTGTATATTTATTCAGTGCACGACAGAACAACAGCAGCATAATTCCTTCCCCAGGACTCCATTCCATTAGTCAGAAATATTATCCACCCAAACATCCAGGATTTTTCTGAGAATTACAAGCATTTTAGAAAATTGAACCAGATGATCTCTGCCTACCCATGTAAATACTGTACATATGGTGATTTATCTCCATGTCATCTCAATGCCTCCCAAGTATATAAAACAGAAACAGCCTTCATAAATCTCTCCCTCCTCCCCAGCAGCCTGTGGGAGATTCATTTACTGTGTGGCTGTTTAGATGTGTAACCAAGCACACATCTCTGGCAAGATCTGCACCTCTGTATGTTCAGAATAAAGGATGAAAGATTTCCACACAAGTGAGGTTTTTCACTCAGGTTCAATGAGGCTTCCACTCTACCAGGCTCCAGTGAAAGCTCTCACATGAGCTGATGCAGACCATTATGAAGAGTCAAGCTAGAGGAGGGATTGCCCCCCTTGGGTGCTCAGAGTTCTGGGGTGAGCCCCTCAAGGCAGGTTGACTGCTCCACTCCTCCCAGCCCCTGCCCTCATGTCCAGCTATCAAGCCTGAAGCCTGATACAGACTCCCTTATTCACACAGGGACCAGGACACATTTGGAGTCCTGTCTCAAGTTTGACAGGATATATTACAGCAAACTCACTTCTTCTCTGCTCTTCACCCTCTTGGGAGCCTGTACTAGGCTTAAACTCAGGATTCCAGACCTTAATTTCTTCACATATTTGCTCCTCCAGCAGTAACTCAAGTATCTCCACAGTGTACAGAAGTACTGGGGGAGGCCCAGGAATGTTCATAAAGCCAGGTTCAGACACCTGCAAACAGGTGTCCTCTCAACCCTTCCTCCAACAGGTGTGGTCCTCACCTCCAGCAGATCCCTGCCTGCACAGCAGCCTTGCCCTGGTCCCACTGCTGAGGCACGTGGCACACAGGGATCAACTCACTCCATCAGTGCCATCCCACTCCCTGGGAGCAAAGCCACGTTACCTTTTTAATCTTTGCCCTTGACTTAGCCTGGTCTTCTTCCAGGGACTGCAGCTCTTTGATATTCTCACCCAGCTCCTCGCTCAGCTGCACACACCTGGCATTTGAAGACAACAGGCTGGGTGCCAAATGCAAAAGTATAGATTAGAATAACCCAAGGAGGAGGAAAGGGTCAGAGAAACTTTGATCTTCCAGGCAGTCCTTTATGTCCATTACAACAGAAACTGAACTCAGCCTACAAGTTCCCTACCAATCCTTTGGGTTTGTTTTCCAAAATCATTTCACAAGAGATCAGGGAACTGATCTAACAGATAAGAGCCTTTCTTGCTTGTTTCTTTACAAACTAAGATTACAAAATTCCTACGTAAACACAAGTTGAAAACCACAAACTTGGAGAGGAATCATAGAATCACAAAATGCTCTGGGTGAGGGATCCTAAAGCACAACTCGTTCCACTCCCTGCCATGGGCAGGGACACCTTTGACTAGACCAGGTTGCTCCAAGCCCCATCCAGCCTTGTCTTGAAGACTTTTAAAGATGAGGAGTCCACAATCTCTCTGGACAGATTTGTTTATAATTTTCACTTCACAGGAATGTCTGGACCTGGTTCTTACCAGCTGCCTAACAAAGACTCCTTAGCCTATTAGGAGTGAAGGTGCTCAGTGTAAGCAAGCTAAGGAACACTGAGAACACCCAACATGTGCAGTGAAAGGCAGCCAACCAATTAGCAAAGCAGTCACTATTACATTGCAGGATGAATAGCACTTGATTTCTTTAGCCCTTTGATGTTTAAAGCAAGACTACAAAAATCACTGGTTAACTTTGATGAACACAGTTAGGTGTGGTATTATTATCCAAGACTAATTGCACTTTCAGAGGGAGCAAGCAGTGGGCTGGCTACCTGTTCTCAAGACGAGTCACCTCTGACTGCAAGTGCTGCTCCTTCTTCTGGGCAACATCCAGCTGCAGCAGCACCTGCTCCAGCTCCAGCCCTGGAGAGGACAACAGCTTCCCTTGCAAGCGCTCCTCCAAGGCCCTGTGCAGGAAGAGCAGCTTTAATCTCAGCACAGAAACACCATGTCTGAGTTCACTGGTACAGGGAATAGAACTACTGTTTTCTTGGCATTCTCTGGAAAATACACAGAGCCCAAAAGCAGTTGACTGCTGGGTGCAGTGTGAGTAAGCAAACACAGCAGCTGGATGACAGCCCCTGCTTGAGTTCAGGCTGATAAAAAAGACTATTTTATTTTGGTCTTGGCCTCACTGCCAAAGACTGGTAGGTGACCAACATCCAAACCTTCTGACACAGGCACCAGAACCCAACAGCCTCCGCACACTGCCAGGGCAGAAGGGGAAGGCCAAGGCGATTTTGTCACAGGTGCAGTTACCTCACCAAGCCCCAGTCAGTGAGAACTTTCACCTAGGTTAATAAGCACGTTATCAAACCCTGAAAGGCCTCCAGCACTTGGCTGAAAATGCCTGGGAGAAACACCCTCAAAAGTCCTGCACTGCCTCCAGAAACCCAGCTGAGGAAAGAGGATTCCTTCCATGCTCTTCACTGATTACCTGCTAATTTCAAGAGCAATGCAAATTGAAAAATGCTGCAAGGCAGCACAGCACTTGTGAGAAACTGCAGGGCACTATTCTAAATATAACCAATACTGATACAGCTGCATGAAAATGCTACTACTGTCCTCAGTGAGAGAATGGAATATAGATCTGGATTGAAGAGCCAAAGTATCAGCAAGGCACAGATGCTACCTGATGAGGCATTCTTTTGTGTGAAGAGTTTCCGTCATCTTGGCCAGCTCTTTCTGTAACTGCTCCTGGTGCAGCTTGGAGCTGCCAATGAAATCTTCTTGAGACTGCAAGGTGGCTCTCAGTTCCATCTTCTCATCCTGCAGCACCTGCACAGGAGGCAGAAGGAATGACTGTTGCAAGATGGACCAAACCGGTTTGTTGCAATGTGATGAGATTTTTTAGGACCATTGGAAATACTGCAGAGCAGCACATGGCTATAAAGTCAATTTTGATTCCAATCAGGAACTTTACAAAGGCTCTAAGAGACAAAAACCCCAGGATGAAAAGCCTTCCCAGCACTTCTCACATCACTGCTTCAGACCCCCTTTCCCAAGAGTTCCGGCACTGACCTCTAACATTTTCTTGGACTGCCTTAATTCTTCTTGCACTCTCTGCTGATCCTCCAGGATCATGCGGTTGTCCTGACTCAGGTCATCCAGCCTCATGCTGAGCCTCTCCACCTCCAGCTCGTTGGCACAGATGGTGTCATTGGCCCTCTCCAGCCTGCTGGTCAGGTGCTGGATTTCCGAGCGGCTCGCCAGCTCCACCGAGTCCAGGACCTGCTTCCGGTTGGCCAGCTGGGTCTGCCAACAGCAACCACCTGCATTACAGCTCAACTGCAAAGCACACAGCTTGTAACAAAGCTGCATTCAGCACAACTACTGATTTCTTGGTGTAACCAGCCACATTCTCAGCGTAAGCAACAGCACCTTCCAGGGAATTAGGCAGAGCGTTGTTCCAGGGTTACGTGACGGATAAAATTTCCAAAGGCAAATAGAATAAGTAAAAGACAAAATGAAAAAAGAGGGGGCCCTTTGATTCCAAAAGCAGTCCAAAGAGAATCTGGAAAATGAGAATCTCAAATCACTCCAGTTGCCCAAGTATGATTTATCTAAGAACAAAGCCTCTTGCTATTTTTTTGCTCATGAGCCCAAGACTAGACCAGGACTAATGGCTGCAGGTAAAAAAGTTTATAAACCATGTACAGGGCAGAGATTACCCAACCATTGATTACCCACACCAGTACAGAAAGCAGCTGTGGGTGCACAATGGAAAAACCATGACCACCAAACAGCCCCAAAACAAACCAGGTGTAACAGCCAGTTTGTTTTACTCTCTGCAGTAAATACCTGGTTCCAGCAGCTTGGAGGAATGCTGACTTTAAATTTTTTAGTGTTTTAATGTCAGACAAAAAAGTTAAAAGGAACTTACAAGTAGTAGACAATACCTGCTCTATTATTTATAGGCACAATACTTTATTTCACAGCATTTCTTTCCACACAGCTAGCTGGTGAAATCTAACAAGCCAGCTCTCACATAAGCTTCTAGGAACATTCACTTCATTTATTCCCTTTCTGTATACAATCTTTGAATTTTTAAAGACTGAAACAAAGTATTTGAGTAGTCCTATTTCAGTCCAGTTTCAAAGAGTAGCAATGCCTGCCAATGTCAGAATCACCACATGCCTTGATTTACACAAACTGTAAGAACTGCTCATTTGCAAGGCTATGGTATAGTTTTGATTAGAGCCTTTTATTATTATTATTTGAATAGTCATGACAAAAAAGAGGGCCAAGAGTTTAAAGCACAACCTTTCTTCACCCAAGCAGCCAGAGTACCAGACTGCCTGAATATTTATTTCTGCCTTAAGAAAACATTTAAGCTGTCTCTTATTTCCAGCCATACAACATCCAGGCCAGCAGAGAATTCAGATTTTTAGGAAAGGCTGACTTTAAAGGCTGCAGGTGTTCCAGAAGCTGATCTGTAATGGGGAAGAATTCCAGACTTCCCTAAGCTTCTCTGCAAGAGATGAGGGGAAGCCAGATGAAAGGAGAGAGAGGAGAATTACTCCATGGTCATGGATCTCAGCTTGACCTTGTGCTAGAAAGACAACTAAGCACATAAAATTTACAGAAACATTCAAGGCAAAATATTCAGCACTTCCGTGCTGGGCTTTTCAAAGCAATTGAGGATTCAGGCAGTCTGTTCACAGTACCTGTGCACCTAAGGCACCTTTGCTGCTTCAGGAAAACCTCCCCAACCCCCTGGTTTTCTGCTGCACAGTGAGACAAGTTCCTCTGTGCCCCAGTGTCCCAGCCTGTGCTCCAAGGACACATCTGCTCCCAAACAATTGAGCTATCAATGACACACAGACAGCAGAGCAGCAAGACCTTCTGTGCAAGGACTCTCTCTGCATTTGTAGATCTCCTGGTGTCAGCTTCTCACAAAGCCCCTGTCAGATCCAGCTTCAATCCTGTCATCACAGTCTGCCTCCTCGCAGGAGCTTCCACTCAAGAGCAACTCAGGAGCCCATTAAGTGCAAAGTCCCCAGCAAGAGCTTCTTATCAGTGTCTGCTGTGATTGTGTCTGTGTGACTTCACAGCTGTGCTCTAGGTCAATTCATCTCACTCTGCTGCAGTACCACTAATTTCACTGAGCCATCAGCTTTGCAGAACAGCAGCCCCACTACTCCTTGCCTTTGCGAGACCTGAAAAAGGGGTGGGGGGCTGAAAACTGCTGTTGCTTCAGTATTTTGTGGAAGTCTCTGATGTAGGGGAAGACTGTTTTCCCACAGTACCCTCTGAGCTGGACCCACAAGGTATGTATTTAGCTGCTGGCAGGCACACAGCTTTCAACTAGACAATAGGATATAACAGGTATTTTAAAGTGTCATATGCTGTGGTCTCTGCCTCCCAGGGAAATCTGGATCCTACTGTCTCTCTGCTAACCAGAGGGATGGCAGGGAGAGCTGCACAAGGTTTATCTAATCTCTGATGACAGACTCCAGATCTTTTTTCCATACAGCACTCGTACAAGCAAACCTTATTTCACTGGAACATTAAAAGTCATTTCAATGGCAATCTGAACTGGATGGGAGCCTGAGAGATTTCATTAGCCTCTCCCTTCTTCCCTCCCACGAACAAAGCAGAAACTTTCAGCACATGTTAATTGTACCTGCACGAGCTCGGAGTGCTCTGCCAGAGCCCTGTGCTGCGCCTCCAGCGATGCCACCTGCTGCTGGTAGCGCAGGCGCTGCTTCTCCCAGTCAAGTGATTTCTGACGGAACTCCTGCAGGGACAGCAGGGGTGGCTTGGAGCAGTACATCCCCCCCAGTTCACATCCACGTTTGCCTTCTCTTCCCACCTATCCTCAGACCTTTCCCCCAGCAGGGAAACCATTAGCCAGTCACCTGATGCAGCAGCTCAACAGTGCAGAGCCCTCACTCACTGGGCTCGCTGCTTTCCCTCCCATCCCAAAGTAAAGCTGCTCACAAATGTTAAGTGCCAACACATTCATGACTGGTTTCATGGCTTTGCTGCCAGGGGTTCAACAATTTAGCTTCCAAAACGTGCTGCTATTGAAATCACCAAGATGACAAGAATTAAATATGAATTTGACTGCTAATCTCTGCCCCAGAAATTGGACACTACATCAGTCGAGTGTATGCTGTTACCACATTTTTCAGGAGAAAACTGAGCGAGGTTGAGCTCAGCAAAGCAGAAAGATTAGAAGATAAGACAGGGTTGAGAAGAAGTTTGACATGTATCACCCTCCTCCTCAAAGAAGTGAGAATACAACCTCCCCACAATGGAATTCATTCCATTCACATAATTAGTTACTCTTCCAGCACCTTTTCCCTTTTATTTAGTCTAAAGGTAAGAACAGCATTAAGGTTTATGCTGTGCAGTCAGAGGCCCCAACACATGAAACTGCCTTTACTGCACATGCAGTTGAGAAGAGCTGCACCTGGAGAGTGCATGGGCAGCACTCCTTAAGCAGGACTCATAGCCCACTTCCTAGTGGACTGCTCAGTCACCAGTGAAGCCCAGTAAGTCAGCTAATACACACAAGCTGGTCAGCATTTGCTTTTTCACCACATACCTCCAGCTTCCTGGTCAGTCTGCTCAATTCAAACTTGTCTTCCTCTTGTCCCTTGTTAGCTTCTCCTCTGCTTCTTATTTTTTTCTTCTGCAGCTTCTCGTAGCTCCTCCTCAGCCGGGACAACTGCAGGGTACAGTGAAAGAGAGAGCTTTGCTCAAGGCCCCAAGGCAAGAATTGCACAGCCCTTTGAAAGAAAACACACAAAATGGTTCACACAAACAATGCCCTCATCAAGACCACACAGCTCACAAGTGAAGGCTCCCATTTGGATAATGAGTCTTTTATACCAACAGCACTGCAAAACACATGAGTTGAATGAGAGTAGCAAGATGCCACTGAAGTCATGACATCAGCAGCTTTAATTAAAGCTCTATCTTACCACAATTAAAGCATGACTGAAACATTGATAAGATGGAGGTTTACATGCAGCTGTCAATGCAGCAAGAGCACAGCAAGCCCCTCTCTACAGGTGGCTCCCAGCCCCAGGAAGAGCCAGCAGTGCTCACCCACCACACTACACACGGGTAATTCTTGTGGGAGCAAAATACACTTGTGCAGCTCACGTGGGAACTGGAACTCTCCTGCTTAGTGGGAGAAGGAAGGTTTGAGAATTGCCATTAACCATAATATCAACACCACTTCAACTGTCATTTTCTGCTTAGATACACTGTGTATTTCACAATAAGTGGAGAATGCCAACAGAAAATATCACTCCTACGCCTGCTGCTAGGATGCTGAAGTCATATCAGAAGCAGGAATGAGGAAAAAACTCTTGACATTTAAATGACCCTCCGTGCAAATAATCACCTGCAACTTGCAGACAATTTTTCATATGATGAGCTTCCCTCTACTTAACTATTAAATAAAAGGTTTCCAAATAGCCACACAAATTTGAGAAGCTATCACTGCCATTTTACTGATGGACAAAGCTAAGCCCATGGAAGAACCACGAGAAGAAAAAATATCTGATTCAAGACCTGATGCATTCAGTACTTTGGTGTGTTCAGTGGGAAAAGACAGATGTTCAGGCTTAGAGTTAATACCAACATCTTCTGCCAAAAATATCAGGAGACAAGAGGTTTATTCTTTCAGCAGTCTCAGTAAGTTAGACACTGTACCTGTAATTGCACTGGAAATGGTGGTAAACAGGGACAGAAATAATTTCCCCAAACAGCACTAAGAACAGAAGACTGAGGAATATTGGAGCCCAGTGTCATCACCATTAATTCTGTGTAAGTAAAATACCCACAAACTCCAATTTAGGCCACAGAACACAGGCTGTATTTCAGCCTTAGCAATTTAGGCTGATCTGCCAAGTTAACTCAGCTTTGCTTTGCAGCTTATCCACAATTCCAGTGAGAACACCCAGTGAATGAAGACTGTTAGTCATATGGAATAGTGAGGTGTTTTTAAATGAGAAAAGATGCCATCTGTCATTGGAGCAGAGACTACCAAATTAATTTCACTTCTGGCTTACAGCAAGTAGGAACTAGGCCCAGCCCTCCAGAGAAAAGAGGTCAGTGCTCTGAGTTGCTCATGCTCACTCCCTGCTACTGGCAAGAGGAGACAGGCAAAGAGTTCAGGCATAAACCTGGAATGTCATTATACCCACCATATACCTACCACCTGCAGGACATCCTGCACTGAGCAAGAGGCTTTAAGATGAAAGCTCTGGTATTACTGTCAAACAGCATTTTCTACATACACTTGGTTTTAATGAAGGGTATATTCCTTGAAAGTACAAAATCCCTACTAAAGTCATCAGTGTTAACAGAGGCAAAAAGATGAGACCACATACCACTGTTATTTCCTGACCTCACACAAGCCAAGCCAGTTACATCTCCACCCTTTCTGAATTTCAGAAATGCTGAAAGAGCAAACTGCTGGTGCCTGTACCCGTGGCAGCTCCAGAACCAGCACTGTGGTGACTGGGATGGGTGGGCAAACACAGGACATTCTTGCAGTAAACTTCTGCAGATGTCCAACATATGAAAACACTTCTACTCCAACAGTTCTCTGTCTGTCACCAAGTTCCTCCAAATCATAAAAAACAGGGCCAAGTGAGCCATAAAAATGTCACTTTATCTATGCTCAATGCTCTTTTTGGTAAGCACACAAACAGTAACAGAGTGGGGAGTTTTCAAACCACAGCATTGAAACAAAAACAATGACGCAAAGTATTTGACCCATCATCGACTGGGAACTAAAAAGCAAACTTCTCTTTTTGCAACTCACCTCCTCCTGGAATTTCTTCAGCTGTTGTTCATACTCTCTAACCATGTCCTGCTTGGATTTTTCCACATCTTCGACCTGCCGACGCAACATGCCAACCTGAACAGAGGGATAAAAAGCAAACAAATACAACAGAAATATGTTTTACTGTCAGTAGGTGCATGGGCATTTCTTTATGAAATACATGGAGGCTGTGCCTAAATCTTTGGTAGGCTGGGGCTAAAACTGTTTCTATTGTGGCCTCTTGTTTTGAGCCAGTTTCTGGATTTCACTTTTGTGGACAAAGCTGACATATTTGGTTTGTGCCAAAAGCCTATTTCTAGCCAGTATTTTCATCAAATTCTTCACAAATATGCATTATTACAAGCTATCTACCAAGAGAAAAGCTGACCCTGTCATTATCTTACTATGCTCAGGCAAAGGAGAGATTCCTAATAGCAAGGAAAAGGGGTTTTGAAGCTCACAGAAAAGATTTCTCTGACATTGATTCAACTGCTCCTGTGACTCATTTTTCTCCCTTTTTTTTCCTCCCATCTTTTTCCCATCCACAACCTGAGTGGTCACAAGCCAACAAATTAAAAGAAAACACACAGAAAACTCATATGACTAAACCAAAAGCATGAATATACACCAGCAGTGACTTCAAACATACTTTACAGTTCAGTTTGAAATCCATGTTTGCTTTTGGTGGTAAGATACATTTCAAGTGTCTTGAGAAAATATAATTGATAATAATAACAATAACCTATATGATAAAAATCATCATTCCTGCAAATGAAAATCCTGTGACTCAACTGCATCTTATGGTCTACAATCTGCACAAAAACTTCACTTACTGATAATTTTCTACCAATACAGAAATTTTTTGCACTTCCCTCAGGCCTTTAATTAAAGACCACAAAACCAGAGCTCTGTAAAGCAGCCCACAAAGTGTTTGCCAGCAATATCTCTGTGTAGTTTATAGTAGGAAATGGTTTTCTTGGTCAACTTTATACAGTAGGAAATGGGTTTTTTCTACCATTGACTGCTGGTTGCTGGGCTGTCCATTACTGCTGTAGCCAGAACCAATGCCTCTGGGTTCTCCCTAATAACTCTAACAGTTCAATATGTGGACTTCCACCAATCCCAGGGGAGCTGATCACTTGACTTGCATTGAGTTATGAACCAGACACCTTGTTCCAACAGGTCCTTTAAAAATTCTATTCCTGATTTCCTGATTCTAACAGGTAAAACACACTGCTGGCTCCAATCAAAAAATAGTATGAAACAACAGTACCTCCTTTTGCTTTTCCTGCAGAGCTGCCTTGGCAGAGGAAAGTTCCTGCTCTCGAGCATTCAGACAAGCTTCCAAAGCCTGTGTCTGCCCCTCCCATTCGGATTTCTTGTGAGCCACCATGATGTCGATCTGCTTCATCAGCTCCTGCAGCTCAGCCTCGCAGGAGGTCAGGAACCCGCCGCTGGAAGGGAGACAGCCTGGAGCTACAAAGCAGGTCCCACCCAACACATCCTGTGTCCCAAACCAGCAAAGGCAGCAGAACACACTGACAGGCACAAGGCACCAACTCCGCACACGCAGTGCTCTGGACTCTCTTCAAATCAGCTCGCACAGGAACAGAATCACAGAATCACTGAGGTCAGAAAAGACCTCCAAGATCATCAAGTGCAACCTTTTACCCAATACTATCCATGCCTGCTAAACCATATCACTTCACACTCAGGCATTCATCTCTTTGCCCTGGGTACTATGCATTATGTAAGTAAACCAAAGCATGTTTAATTCATATTTTGTATTGCCTTAATTGCTCTCTAGGCAGTGGCATTTTATAGCAGGTTTCAGTCACCAGAGGAATCTTACAGCCAAGCTATGAGCTGCTGAAAACAGGAGTTTATCACAAATGCAGACAAACCCTGAAGCAGAGGGGGCTGGATGACAACATGATAATGAAGAATCAAACCCTCGCAATCCATCGGGGAGCACAAGCTCCCTAGCGATGCCCAGATTTCTAATTTGGTACAGTAATTATTGAAGCCAATTCAAGTAACTCCTCTAAAGCTTCCCAGCTGCCAAGACAGGGACAATATTAAGGTGTGCCAGACACAGCCCTGGAGGGTGAGGAACTCCATAGTGATCTCTACCCCTTTAATTTGCCTGTCAAATGGGAAGAACTGAAAAGAAATGTAAATCAATAGGTTAAGGGATGGAAATTTCTCTGTTCCCCCAGGGCATAAGCACACTTCACAACTTGGCACTTTTTCTATAGGAAAAGAAATACTTCTTAAAGGAGCCAGAATCAGTCACATTTGAAGTTCACCCTGTCCTGTGAGTTAACCAAAAATTAGCAGCTATTATGCAGAGCAGGAACATTTCCTTCACAGAATCTGCTAATATGTAGCAAATTCTAAACTTGATTTCTGCAATCAGCTCTCTGAAGAAAAAAACAGTATCAAATACATTTGAGTCACATTCTCAAGGATGACTAGGAAAACAGCATCGGTGACTTTTGCTTCACAGTTATTTAACATATAAAACATTTTGTTCTCTTATTGTCACTACAGTCTCTCTAGAGGATTGAAAAGTCTAGAGACTTTCACCTCAGACAGAGCATTAAGGATTCCTCAGAGCTGAGTGGGGCTCTGCAGTTTCAACACAAGCAGGAAATAATCAGATGTTTTCAGTGAAATCAGATAACGAAGTCACATCTCATTAACCCTGCAAGGCAGTTACAAAATAAATATTTATTCACAACTCTATTTACTACTGCTCCTGGTGTTGGACAGTAAGAAGAGTTTACAACAACAACTGAAAAAAAAGAGGCTGAGGTTTTCAGGAAGATGTAGAACTAAATTTCTGACAATTAAGACTGTGATATCTGAGCAGGGATTAGAGCAGAGCCAGCTCACCCAGAGACTTTGCTTCTGCAGCAGCTGAAGGCCACTGCACACTGATACCTGAGGATTTATTCTGAGTAAGAGGCAAGGTTAATACTTAAATCATTTGGAATGACTGCTGTGTACAGGTGCATACATACCTCCCCTGCCCATTTCTTTGCATTCCTTCCAGCAAAGCCTCCATCACTGAATCCTGGTGGCTTCAGTACCAGGTAAGTACAGGAAAGCAGTGGTCACCCACAGCAATGCACAAGCCAGGCTGCTTCTCCATCCAACTGCAGGACAAGCAGAAGCCCACAAAGCAAAGAAGTTAAAAAACATACAAGGAGCATGCAACTGCGGGTGAGGAAAATCATGGCACCTTCATGAACTTACAAGCCAAACAGAGGAAAACAGATTTTTCTACCAGAAAAATACACCCAATGCTATCATCCAGCACTACCAAATTGCAGTGATATAATCATGTGATCTAATAAATTCAGAGAGAGCAATGAGAATCTGCACTTGAGCAACTCTGCACTTGTGTGAACTCAACACAGAGGGACTGGTAGATGTCCTGAGAGCATCAGACTGTGGAGGAACAGGAACATTTGGGCTTCAAAGGGGCCAGCCCAAGATCCACCTCTGACAGGGAAGTTTGTTAATTCAGAGAGAAAACACAAGCAAGTAGCTGTAAGAATTTATCCATAAATTACATATTTTCCAGGCCTCTATTACAGACTAGGTTAAAGACACCATGCAGTTTACCACCATACTCAGGACACACTGGTTGTTCATATGGTTGTGGGGATTTTAAGAAAACATAAACTCCTTAAAAATTCCTCTTAAATTATGAAAATAAGTTTAACAGCTTCACAGTAGCAGTACATTGCTTTACTTAATAATTACACCTTTTAAGTCACAAACAGGTGCATAACCACAGAAATTTCACATCTTGGTGAAAGTGAAAAGGGTTTACACTAAAGCCAAAAATGGGGAATAAAAAGTTACCATGAAACTACAGCCAGGAAGGCAGAATTTATTTCAATGTCTCCTTCATTAAACTGCAGCTAACACAAAAATTGTTAAACTCATCCAGAGCTATTAACATAAACTTTTGTTTCCAAAATCTACACACTTTCCAAGTAATGAAGATGGATCCTTCCAACACCTTTCCTCCAAGATTAATATGGCATTATTAAGCAAACAGCAAAAGGGGAGCAGGTCACAGCAAGGGAGACTTTCACAAACACAGGCTCAGCTTTGCTCTCTTTCCCAAAGAATCTTCTATTGTGCTCCTACAGCACTTTAACACACAATTCAAGGATTAAAACCTGTTCTTGGGAGCTGTGTTTTAAACCACAAGCATATAAAACATACTCAGAAAAAAAATCCTATCCCCATTCTGGCAGTGTTTTGTCTGTCTTTGGTCCTGTTTGTGCTTAACAAAACTCAATCAGTATGCAGAACAACTTTGTTGTTCTGCTGAGGGCAGGCTGCTGAAGAGAGCAGATGAGCAGATCCCCTGAGCTGCTGACAGCATTCCAAGAGTTCTCCAGGTGGCAACAGCAGACATTAGACAGTAGCAGCTCTCCTCTTTTATTCTAATCACACCTGCACAAATCAATTTTCAGTGGGCAGAGAGATGAAGAGACAGACAGCACAGAATTCCAGAACAGTTTGGGTTGGAAGGGATCAAAGCCATCTCATGCCAAACCCCTGCCATGGGCAGGGACACCTGCCACTATCCCAGGTTGCTCCGAGCCCCATCCAACCCAGCCTTGGACACTTCCATGGAAGAGACAGCCACAGCTTCTCTGTGCCTCTCCCTTACCACTCTCACAGCCTGCCAGCTTTGCTCACTTTCCTTGCATAGCCAGATTTTGGGGAAAAGACTTAAAATCAGACATCTCTAGCCATTTTTCTACTACATAAGGTTTGCTGACTTAGTATTAAATGTTGGCCTTTCACGCTTGCAAGTTGCAATGTGCAAGTTACAGGTACCTGAGTAAAGTGCCACAAGAGGAAACAATCTCCTTCATTAACTACAGCTGAAGCAAAGGAGAGCTGGCTGGTCACTTCTGAAAGTGAAGAAAATGGAATTATTAAAAAAAAAAAAAAGCCCAAAACAACACATTTAAAAATAAACAAGGTTTAGCATCCCAGCTCAAGGCAAAATTGTAGTAGAGTCAAGTGGAAAGAACTTTAGACTACACAGGAGGACTTAAGAATAGTGCCCATGAGAAAAGACTGGGATTACTTCGCATTTAAAAACATAGAAAAATGCAACCTTAAAGCGCTGCTGGAAGCATGCTTACAATGAACACAAAAGGAGCAATAACCTCCCAAAAGCAATACCACAGACAAGCTCCACTTGCCAGCGGCAGGAACGGCACCGGCGGCAGGTGCCTGAGGCGAACCACCCCTCGCCAGGGCAAGAATCCCCGAGCTTGGAAAAGTCCTCTGAGACCATCAAGCCCAACCTGTGAGGGATCCCCACTTTGTCACCCAGCCCAGAGCCACGCCCTGGCTTTCCTTAAACACCTCCAGGGATGGGGACTCGACCACNTGGCCGCCCACAGCAGCCCATGGCAGGCGGCGAGTGCCAGGCCCGGCTTGGTTTGAATGAGTGTCAGTTCTCCCACACCCCGCAGGACCGAGCCTGCTGCTGCCGCCCCGCAGGGTCTGAGGTNGAATCATCCCTCGTGTGAAGGAGGAATTCCTCCAATACCCAGTCCAAGCCTGCCCCGGTGCAGCCCAAGCCCATGAAGTGGCCGGGGCCAGCGTGGCCCGGCCGTGCTCCCTCCGCAGACATCCCCTACTCCCGCTGTGCCGCAGCCCCTCCCAGGCTGTCGCTTCCCCGCTGGCCGAGCCCTCACAGCGTTTGCTCCGCAGCCGCCGCGGGACAGTTTCGCTGCCCGGGGCCCTTCCAGCGCCACCCGGGCACAGCCCGACACCCCAGCTCTGACTGCCCGACCCGCCCTCCTCCCTTGTTTGTTCGTTCCTTTCTTTCTTACTTTCTTCCTTTCCTTTCTTTCCTTCCTTCCTGCCTGCCCGCCCGCCTTTCCGCCTTCCCGTCCCCCCTCCTTCCCGTCCTTCCCACCCCGGTGGTGGGCATGGCTCGGCCCCGTGGCGGCAGCACTGCGCAAGCGCTGAGGCGGCGCCTGCGCAGCGCCGGCCCCGGCGATGGGCAGGGTAGGGCGGGCCGGGGGACACGGCGGGGACACGGCGGGGACACGGCGGGGACACCGCGGGACACGGGGCGGCCACCG
>VZRX01012684.1:308631-325022 GCA_013398075.1 Notiomystis cincta
GTCAGCTTTAAGTGCTCAAACTCACTCAAATTAGACTTCTAAAGGTCAGCCAGTAGATATAAACACATGTAAATATAATTAATAATAACCAGCTGGTTTTATATGTTCATCTCTGATGCATATCAATCTGCAATTCACTTTGATAGAATTCTTTTCAGATGAAGTTGTTCTCCTGCGGTTATAACCCCTTTTTGAGTGGATTAGGGAAATCAAGGTTTTCCTTGTAAGTTTAAACTTCATATGGATTGCATCAAAACTGGAGCAGACTCCAGCTCCTTGGGCTGGGATGTTAAAACAGCGTCTGCTTTGTGTCACAGATTTAGCTGCTCTCGGCCGCTGTGAGGATGGACAGCGAGGTGCAGAGGGATGGCAGGATCCTGGATCTGATCGATGATGCCTGGAGGGAAGATAAATTGCCCTACGAGGATGTGGCCATCCCTCTGGTAGGTGAATTGCTGCTTATCAGTCTGAGTTCAGGCTCAGCACAGCCCCTTCCAAGGAAAGGCACAGAGTGTTGCTCATGGTAGGGCTAATTGGTACAAAAGGGTCCTGATCTGACTCCTTCCTTGCCCTAAATGCCAGGCATTCCTGTGTGCATGAGGACATGGACGTTTCTATCCCTCATCCCCTGACCAGCTGCTGAATCTTCTCAGAACTGGAGTGCCCGTCCCATTGCACTGTCCTGGGTGTGGCATCAGGGAGGAAGGAGGAGAATCATTCCTTCTCTCTGCTTCCCTTTCTTGTTCCTGGTGTTTGAGGCACTTTCCTGGTTGGTTTGGTTGCACTATTGGTTATACTTTATTTCCACTTCTGCGAAAGAAGCTGAGAAGTTTTCATACGTGTTTCAGAGCAGTCTTTTCCAGATACAGTGTTGCTGTTGGTAGTTCCAGGACGGCAGTGAAGGACTGGCAGGTGCAGCAGGACTTGCCTGCAGTGCTGTGTCCAAGGCATGGCTCCTCTCCTTTCATCCAGGGTACAGCTGCGAGGCCTGAGAGTGGCAGCAGGGGAAAAGCTACTGCTGATCCCACAGAGCCCAGAGCTGAAGCTTCAGATCTTCCACACTGATGCCTTTCCTTAGCTATTTTGAAACTTCCAGGGAAGTGGGAGGTAGCTGAGGATTTTCCCTTTCCTTGTTCTCTCTGGTACCCAAGCTTTACCCCAGCTGGCACAGATAAAGCAGCCATGGGGATTGTGGGGTGTTGGTTTCTTTCAGCACAGAGACATTTCCAGATCTGTGACGTGGCTCAAGCTTTAGCTGTGCCACCACTGGCTTTTCAGAGAGGGCAAGGAGCAGCTGCACAACTCAGAATCCATATGTACAGCACACGTTTTCTTGCCAAGAGCTGGGCTTGAGGGAAGTGTCTTGCAGAAGCGTGATTCTCAGCTAAAAGAGCCCAAACCCTCCTTTGCTTGGGATAACCTTTATTAGGCAAGCTGAGTATCATAAACAGGTTCCTTGCTGACAATTGACTTCACCCCAAGTCCAAACATTTTTGTTTCTTCCCTTAGAGCCACCTCATGATGGCTTACAGTCACATACAGATGACAGCCCCAGAGAAGGAAGCCTCGCCAACTAACAACAGAAAGGCCTGGCTGTGGATATAAAGATCCCCAGAGGTGGGGTTGGCTCTGATCACATGGAAACACCAGCATGAATTCACAGGGGACTTACTCAGGGACACTGCAAAGGAGCAACCAGAATGGCTGTGAAAGTGGTATTTCAGATTGTCCTGAGAATCTGGTCCAGTGCTCACTCAAGACATTTCTGGGAACTCAAACGGGCTCGAATCATTCACTGTTTTCAAAGCTGAAACATTTTATTTAGCTCATGCTGGGATTTCCAGAGGTCTAGAGCTCAGAATTCCTGCCCAAATGGTATCTGGCAGAATAGCACACAGTCAGTGTGACTACACCAATACAGCAAGACAGAGAGCAAATAACAGAAGGAAGGAAAATGAAATCTTAGTTAAACTCTCCTTCCCCTTACTGTGCTGTGAGCAGCTATGTGGCACAGCTAGCAGGGGGTTCTGGCTTCTGCTGGTGATTCCAGCACAGCTACACCTGAGTCCAGCATACAGACAGGAAGGACTTCTCACCTGCCATAGGAAAGTAACATTTTGAAGAGCCAGCTGTCTACAGTATTTGTATTCTTGGCAGCAGCAGAGGCAGCACATTGCAAACAAACAATGGAATAAATGCATTGTACTGTTATTTACTTACTTTGCATTTGCTGTATGTTCTCCCTCACTGCATGTGCAGTCTGAGTGTATAGCAAGGCCCCAGGGTCCTGGAAAACAATTTACTTTTCAGATTAAGCACCACATTCAAATGAAAACAATACTGTTCATGACAGGGCTCAGCAATATTTTTAAGTGGATCAATATGTATGATATTTATTGCTCAGATGCCCCCTCTGGTCTCATTTGTGGGTTTTGGTATCTGTCCATACAAATCCTAAGAACCTGCTGCTTGCAGGAAGTGTATTGGCTGTGGAATGCATTGTACCTCTGTTTTGTTCTCAGAATGAGCTCCCTGAACCAGAGCAAGACAACGGTGGCACCACTGAGTCTGTGAAGGAGCAAGAAATGAAGTGGACAGATTTGGCTCTCCAGTATCTCCATGAAAACGTTCCACCCACGGGAAATTAGTGGGATTTCGTACAGTGGATGCAAAAATGCAACATAAAAATATTTTTAAGCTGACTATTGCTGTCACAAGCTGCCCTAAGGAGGAAACAACATTTCTGAAACTTTCAGATTCCAACAGTGGTTCTATTCACAGTGAAGAGTTTAAAGTGCTTCTCTCTTGAATGTGAAATAGACATCTCAGAGCCAAGTGCAAAATGTTTCATGCTTATAAGATTATTTCATATTTTCTGTTAAATTGTTCTTAAGTTGGTGCCAATTCTGATCTTAAATGTTTTCTATACATGATTAAAAAGTTTTTACTGTCTCAAATTGCAGTTGGTTTCAAAGCTCACAGTGGGATTATTGTCTAGAGTTCAGTGTACAAAACCCAAATAGCTGTGAGTTGCTGCCATCTTTAACAAGTGTGTAGCTGAGGCAGGATGTGTGGAGCAGGTGTGAAAGGCTGGTCAGCAGAATCAAGAGCAGGGAGTAACCTTACATCCAATAAGCACTTGAATTCCTGAGATCCTCTCAGGATCTGATGGTGGTGGTGGACAGCATTTCCAGTGCTGACATCCTGGGAATGTTTGCCAATGTGTACAATGAACAGACAGTGTAATTTATGCTGAAATGGTTACTCAAAATCGTGGTCTTCCGAGGGATGGTTTAGAGTTCCAAGGAAGAACCTGCCAGTCCCAGTGTAGGGCCTCTCCAAGTGAGAGCCACTCGGATGAGCAGCCTCAGATGGGAAATGAAAATCCAAAAATAGTGATGGGGAAAAGAAACGAGCAGGGCTTAGCTTCAGGCAACAAATTGTTACCTCTTTGTACTGAGATGAAAGGCAAGGCCCTCTTGATTTACCTTATTTTATCTCTGATTCTCAGATGTCTTTTGCAACAGGTAAAAGCCTTCTGTTCTTCATGTTTCACTGTTGGACTAATTCCATCTCACCATTGGCAGAAATTCTTGCTAAGAGTAAATATTTTGACAGAGTTTAGGACTACTGGTAGAGGTGAGAAAGGAGCTGGATTAAAAACAGTGTTTAAATTATATTCTTTTGCCAGTGCAGCAGAAAAAGCACTGTCCTAGAGCTTCCAGATCCACAGAAGTTATTTCTCAGTCTTTTCTCAGTGTTTATCCTCTTCAAAATAACAAGCCCCAACTTTTGCCTGGGTGATGATCAAATGGGATCACAGCATGGCTCATGTTCAGTGAGACTCAGACTGCTGAGCTGCTTGAGGCTGAAGAGCTCAAAGGTGCTTGTGAAAGAATCATGCTAGGCACATGCTCTGCCTCAAGTGTGATCCGTGCCTGTGCCAGAGGAGCAGCACACACTTGGCTGAACAAGGAGGAGCTGCAGACAGCAGGAGGAGACAAGGATTAACCTGAGAATTAGCGAAGTCAAAAAGCTTAATAAGTACAGCATGGACCAAAGAAGCAGCTATGCAGCTGGGAGCCGTCATAGTCCAGCCCCTCATTGGATCATCACCAGGGGAAAAAAAGCAGACCCTAGGCTTAATGAGGTATTTCTAACCCCCCCCACATTCCCCTTCCCTGGCCTATGTTAGAAGAATTTGAGAACTTAAGAAAATGCCAGGCAAAACTACCACCCAGCTTCTATCCAGCAGCCATCCCTGCTCCTTCCCTTTACTCCCCACCACCCTCATTTTCCCAGTTTTGCCACTATACCTTCCAGCTCCAATTTCAGACTTCCTTTCCTGCCCCTGACAATTGCATTTCCTTGGCCATCTTCTTCCTTCCATCCAGCAAGGAAAGAAAAAGCCTTCCTTACGTGAATTAGAGCTGAATTTATGAGGTTCCAGCAGGTCAGTGAGAAAATGTGGCAATGCCACTTGTATGACTGTTATCCAAGACAGCATTTCCCTGGGAGCCCAGTGAAGAGCCAGACACCTTGAAGTGGTACCTTCCCTTTGTCACAACACATCTGTGCACCTGTCTACTGCCTGAGATGGTGACAAAATTTGTAGAAAGGACTCTGGGCCTGGCACTTGGGAGAGCAGGAGGGACATGGGAGATATTAGAGATCATCAGGAACTCTCCAAAGGCAGGGCCCTGTGAAACCAAGCACCGGTCCCACCTAGATGCTTATCAGACTTGCAGTGACACCTACAATCTTCCTGACATTCTTTGCAAAAGACAAACAGACAGGCAGTAATTTCCTTAGTTTCAACACATGTAGTCAAATTGCTGCTCACAGTGTGATACCAACCCATTTGTGTCTTTGATTAGTCATCCCCCAGGGCAAACTATATTTAAATTAAGAAAACCTGCTAGAATAGAAGGTGCCTCACCTTAAGAAGAAGCTTCAGTTGTATAACTAAAGACTGGTCTTCATTTCTTGGCTGGTAACTTCCTCCTTTCACCACACCTACTGTTATTGGCAATAAAAAAAGCGCAAGCAAACTGCTGTCAGAGCCAGCAGACACATGACAGAGAAATTGTGGGATCCTTCAAATCTCTTACCTGTAGAAGTTCCATGTGGAAGTCCATATGCTGAGGCTCTGTATTGTGTTCATCTGCCTTTTGTATGGGGTGAAAACAGGTAAGAACTGAATCATTTGTTTTGAATGTTTTTGTCTAATATATATTTTCTGTGTTTTACAGCAACGTGAATGTACCTGCCCTCCGCATTAAGTTACTGCCCAGGGTTTCTCACTAGCATTATTTATTTATGGCTACATGAATGTAGTCAGTTCTAAGAGTTTCAAATGGAAAACCAGAAATAATTTTTACTATCTTTTCCTCCCTTTGCAAACATTTCTCTTATATAAGTACTATCCATTGACACTGAAAATGTCATTCGAAATCTTCAGAGAATAGTGATTTCTTCTCAGGGGTGTCATGTATGACAGAGGCAAAACATGAATAACCATTTATGAACAAGTTGTTCATATCCATTTGATAGCCTCACAGCCCTACAAGAACAAACCTGTGTAACAATAAACAAATGTTCTTCCTTGTGTTAGTATACACATGGGAGCAAGGCAAGTTACAGCTCTCTGCTTTGTAGGGAAAACAAGCAGGGTTAAAAAAAGCGTTCTTATAAATACCAACTTGTGTTTCATTGGGTTCTCTGGAGTAATCTCAGGGTCACCTTTTGCTTGGTTTGTTTAATACTCTGCAGGAAATGCAGTCAGGAGAAGTGGGAAAAGAGAATGGTATGAAAAGGCACTGATGAAATTCAGTGAGCTATTGAGGACCAGTTTAAGAGTGGAGGGCACACCTTCTCTGTGGAAAAGTGATGGAAATCTGCACCACTAATGCTCTCAAGATTTATGGTGTGGTGGTGAAGTGTCCTTAAAGGGGGAAAGATACTGTTGATGGTTAAGACAGGTCTGGTGACACAGTCTGTACAAAGCCCAGGCAAGGTGGCAGGGGTTGGAGGGCCAGAGCTCCTGCAGACAGAGAAGCAGAGACACTCTCCTGAGCTCGGGGCAGGTGCTCACTGGGCGAGCAGCTCTGTGTCCAAAGGACACAGCTGGGAGAGCCACACATCCCAGTGACCACGGACCCAAAGAGGGGAAAAAGCAGTTGGATGTTCCCTCTGCAAGAGGACAGGCTGGTAAAAACCTCAGCTGCTACTTCATTCATGCAGCCCCAAAAGGCCACCACGGCAAACCCCGCCTGTCCATAGGATCAACATCAAAGAAAAAGCCTCCAAACGCCATCACCTGGAAAGGAATGAGAGACACCAAGGGAATGCAGGCCTTAAGAGCACTGACTGCAGTAAATACCAGGAGTCTGCCTGGGACTGTTCCCATGACTGCAACACTCCTATCTGGGAGTATATAACTTCAGAATATATATATATATAAAACTTCAGAACCAAGTTATTCTAAAGATGCCTCTGCTGCTGCAATAGCACCTTGGAGGCTGATCTCAGGCTTGAGACTAAATGTGTCCAGTTCTAGGCAGGTACATGGATTGAACACATTTTTATGCTTCCTGCTACAAGTTCTGGGATATCAGAGCACTCAAACCAGTGTTTGCCTCCTACTTTACATATCAGAAAACAGAGCAGAAGGAGAATGGGGATTGCCAGAGGCTGTCTAGCAAGCTAAGGCAGGGCTGGAAATGAGTTACTGGGATGCTGAGTTAATGGCCATATTTGTTCCACTTTAGAGGAGGGAAGTGGCCTGTTGGGCATGGGTTAAGTACAATGCCAGGGGACAAGTTTCTACCTCACTTATTTGCTTGCAGAGTAAATCTCAATAAGCCACTTGCCCCAATCATCTGGGAGTTTCAAGGACACTTCCAGCCATTTGGGTAGGAGTCACTGTGCTTAGCAGAGGGAAGAGCAAAGCCAGGATAACTGGCCATCCTCATGTGTCACTTTTTGAACACATGGTGGATGAGGCTGGGATTGGCACCAGCTTGCCAGAAGAGAAGCTGGCAGGTTTCCTCCCCTTATTAGGACTGATTTGACTTTGTTAATCAAAACAGAACCAATCTAACAGACCTGGTGCAGATATAACAAGGCTTTTTATACAGTCCCCGTGTTGAGTATCAGCAAATGCTGACCAGCTCTTTGAAAGCACTTCTGTACCAGAAGGCTGTTCTGATGACAAACATAGTGCTCATCTGGGCAAGCCTCAGCACAGTGCAGGAGATACAGAAACAAATTAAGCAACTGGTGCAATCTTGTACCATGCAGAAGTAATTCTTGCCTGGCATTTCTGCCTGTATTGCTACAGCTTAAGTGGCAGTAAAGATAATTAACAATGCCATATAGTGCTACTATACAATAACTAAAACAATGCCTAGTTATTAGCAAAACACACCGTTGTATTTTTTATGATGCAGTAGCACCTAGAGGGCAGTCACTGAGTCCCACTGTGTGAGCTGGTGTGCAAGAGCAAAATTGCTAATTTTTCTCTGCTAGTTACTTTGGGATCTCCACAAGCACAGAATGCTTGCTGCTGTTTCCCTGGAGCATCTTGACACTGTAAGAATGAGCTGAGAGTGGGCTGGCCAGGAGGCAGCCACCCAGGTCACCTTGTCTCTTGGGAGCAGGGCCCAGAGTCACACTGCTCTCAGGAACTCTGAGTGAAGCATTACAGAGGCAGGACACCCTCCATTCAAAGGCCCCTGATTTCACTGGGCATCACTGAGGGCTCATTTCCCACCACCCCTGTCACATTCATATGTTCATTCATCACACCACATTCATATGTTACCATAGGCTTTATACAGGAGGACTCCATGGATTTCAGATGTTAAAATTTATTTCTGAATTTATGGTAGCAATTTAAAATATTCAGCTGGACTTAACTGCAACATACTTTTAGCCTATTAACTTTTATTTCTGGAGCTCCTGGGGTTTCTACAAAGTAATTAGCAGAACTGTGGCAACAGAGAAGATTGTTTTATGTGCTGGGCACATAGCATTTATATCACTCTCATGCTCCTGATTTCCTGTAGAGGAGAAAAGGGAAAGTTGCTCATAGAAACTGTGAGAGTTTCATCATTCAGAAATTAAAATGCACAGAGCATTGGAGATTTGCTAGAGCATAATTACCTTAGAGCTGCAGGTTTTCTAAACCCTGCTACCTACTGCACAGTACTTTAAGCAAGAAAGATCAGGAAGATTCCTCTAGGAACTGCAGCCTGAACAATTACTGCAGCCCAGGACATATGTGTGAAAGAGACATTCTCCCCCACAAGGTTCTTCAATAAGATTATGAGGATTTGAGGGAAAGGACCGTGAGCCAGGAAGAGGCTACTAAAGCAGGGAGGGCCTTTATAAGCAGTGTCTGTTTGGAGACAGTTATTCCATTCCCTGCCAGTGCCCTGTTGGAGACTGTAGTGGACTCTGAAGCTCAGCTGGTGTTCTGCTGGAAAAGCAAAGAACAAAGACAGGCTTTCCAATGGCACAGGCCATCCCTTCGAGCACCACTTACATCAAACTCAGTTACCCTTCAGCTCTGTATAAAGCACAATTGCCATCTCATGGAGTCATAGAGTCTGGAATACCAGGCTGCATCTGCACATACAAATGAAGCACTGAGCTGCTCCTCACCACAGCAAGACTCTCTGCAGCTTGGCAGCTCCAGGCTGGAGGTGCAAACCAACTCAAAGACACCTGTTTAGCCTAGAACCTGTCCAGAGCAGCTGGGTGTGCTCACACACCAATACAGCAACCATCCCACTTGACAGTCTCTAATACCTTCCTCATACCAGTGAGATTTTTGGAGAGAGTCCCTGCCAACTCCCAGCTGCCACAGGGGCAGGGCTGTGGTGTTCCAAAAAGGTAAGATTGCTCTCTGTTCCAACATGGCAAGAAAACAAAAGTTGCAAGGTAACTTCAGTCAGGAGCATGACGAGAGGAGACAGGAGCAGCCCCTGTGCTCCGACAACTCACAGAACACTTTCCTGCCCTGTGCAAGGTTGGCAGGTACAAAAGGCTAAAGAAAACCCCTTGGTGCCAAACTCCAATTGCCACTCTGCTCCTTTCAGATCCTTGGGAGACATGTCCTGCATTCACAGCCCTCAGCTTTGGGAATGCTTTGATAGGGACAGAGCTGAAAGTGAAACTGCTGCTCTACACCCGGCAGAACCCAACCTGTGCCGAGAAGCTCCAGTCCACAGCCTCCAAGTACCTCGATGTGACCAAGAAAACGACCTTCATTGTGCGCGGGTACCGATTCACAGGCTCCGCCCCGGTCTGGATCCCTGACCTGGTGCATCTCCTGCTTTCAGTAGAGGACATGAACGTCATCGTTGTGGACTGGAACCAGGGGGCAACGACTCTTATCTACAACTATGCTTCCAGGAACTGCAAAAGAGTTGCTGAGATTCTGAAGAAACTTATAGATGAAATGTTGGTAAGTTGGATGCTCGTGCTACGATATCATCATTAAGGCACAGTATGTAAAGAGCACAAAGGAAGTGCTCAAACCAGCAGAATGTCTAGGAATAGAAACTCCTAAAGAAGGAATACATTAATTTTTGGAAGTGCATGTGTACTGCAGTGCCAAATCCTACCCTTGGACTTGGTACAATGGTATTTTGGTGTAATATTCAGTTTACACTCTAAGTCTCTACATTTCTGGGTACAAAACTCTCCAGACATTTTCCCATATACAGAAACTCTACTTCCACTTTCTGTATATCCAAAGGCAGCTTAAGGGGATCAGCTACAGTTCACAGCTCCTCTAAGCTGTTGCACAGACAGTGATAATGCTGAGTCATTAGGATGATAAGTGTCTGCTAATTCCTTGCAGGAAGCACATGTGGAGCAACTGGAATTTAACTCCTGGGGCCCACCAGTGGTTCCTGTCCACACTTGCAGCCACTGTCCCAGGAAAATACAAACATTGCCTGAACTGTTCTCATCACAGGTATAGGCCTCAAAAAGGAATACTGGCTGCTATGTGGGACTGTCAAAGGGGGAATATCTACACAAAGTGGAACACTCTGGGAGATGCCACATCCATCCTTCTAATATTTTTTTATTTTCTGAAAAGACATGACCATGAGTACTTTTAAATCTCAGATTGATGGAGCATCCCTTGACTCCATGCACATGATAGGAGTGAGCCTGGGAGCGCACATCTCTGGCTTTGTGGGACAGATGTTTGACGGCACGCTGGGAAGAATCACAGGTAAGCCTTCCCGCAGCAGTGCTCTTGCCTCAAGGAAGGACAGACAGCCCCGACTGAGGCGGTGCCACGCCCATGGCTTTGTGCCGCAGGCCTTGACCCCGCGGGCCCCTTGTACCGGGGGACGGCGCCGAGCGAGCGGCTGGACCCCACGGACGCACAGTTCGTCGATGTCATTCACTCCGACACCGACGGTATGTGACATTCCCCCTCCTTCCTTCCCACGGGGACGGCGGCTGCTGGTGGGCAGCGGACCGGGGATCCTCGCTCCTTTGGCCCAGGAGCTCAGCACACTCCCTCGCGAAGCCTCTGGGGCTCCGTGCTGCCCACGCTGTCCCCAGCGCTCCCGCAGGAGCTGCTGGTTTATTTGCATTTCAAAACGTGCTGCTGACCACAGCAGTTACAACCTGTCCCGCGACTTACAAGGGCTTAGGAGCCGGTGGAGGAGGTCGTGCGGCACAGTCCTGCCAGAGTAGGACACACCAGCACTCTACCACGGGTCAGGCTGCATCCGAGCATGCAGCGTTTCCAGAGCCGGTCCCACAGCTCAGTGCCTTGCACTGTAGATCGGTTTTCATCAGCCCACGGTTCCCTGCATGATGCTTCCAGTCTCCATCCCACCTCCTAAGAGCTAAACCTTTCTCTAGGGCAAATCTGGACTCTCCCTCAGCCCTTGTCCTTTTCCAGACCCACCAGCCAGGCCAGCAGTGTGATGCCAAGCCCCCCATGCTGCTCCCATGGCCACCCTACCCCTAACACTTGGCTTTCCCACCTAATTGCTGCCTCTCTTCTTCCAGCCCTTCCAGGAAGTCAGATTCCAGCAGCACAGCAATGCCAGGTTTCACATCCCTTTTTTCTTCTGCACACAAGTGACACAAGCCCCCACATTTTATACTGTAGCATGCACAGACTTATTTTAGCTACTCGATACCATTGTTAGAATTACCCAGCTGGGTCACAACTGTTTGGCCTGCTGCCTAAACAGATGGATGACATTAGTATTCCTGTACAAGCAGGCATCCTAGAGCTAAATAACTACTCCTTTTTGCAGTTAGGTTGCTATATTTCCTTCTTGTGCATTTTACAGTTTAAGATTCCCTCCCTGAGCCCTGGTATTCCCTTTTGTCAGGACTGGGTTACGACGGAGCACTGGGCCATGTCGACTTCTATCCCAACGGTGGGACTGACCAACCAGGCTGTCCACTGACAATATTTTCTGGTAATTAACCCTTCCCTGAATTGCACAAACCCTGACAAAATGTTTCCAGTCAGAAAAAGAGGAGGAAGGCAGAGAGTCATCATAACTGCTTAGAAAATACATTAAATCCATATTCTGGAAAAGCCATGGCAGCAACCTCTTCTCAGCACTGGTGTGACAGGGGTTGAGCTATGTGCACCAGGCAGACATGAGAGTCAGGGTGACCTCTCTGTGCCTCTGTCACAGTGCAAGTGGGACTAATCCTCTGTGCAAAAAGTCATCAGGTAGATGTGTGCCTTCGTGTTGTAACTATGTCCAGAAAATCTGTGAGATTTTTTGTTTCTAATTACTTGTAACACACGGAAGTCCAAGGACTAGCAATGGCAAGGAGCTCTCAGAAAGCAGGTTCAAGATGAATGTGGAGCAGGCAGTTCTCCCTGCTAAGGCACCTTCCTTGGCAGTGACAGACGGTGCAGAAGGCACAGCCCTAGTCTTGAACAAAAGAAAGCTTTTCCCTTTCAGCCTGGCAGCAGAACTGGTTTGATGAAAGCTGGGTGAAGAAGATACCTTACAGGAAGAAATGCAGTATTGTGAACTCAACCCTTATAAGATCCAAGAGAAGCTACACAGGAGACCAGCCTGAGCCAAAAATCCTTAGGAAATGAGGCTTCACTCATTTTGCTGCTCATGCAACAACTCATTTTATTAGTTATGTCTTTATAAAGAGTTTTTTACACCAAAATGGAAGGTCATGTGCAAAGCTAAAAGCAATATCCAGCTGTCAGGCCTGAGCTCAGAGAGGAGAGGAGAACACCAGAGACAGAACTTGATCCATAGTTGGATCCTCTGTAACTGCAGCAACCACACAAACAATTTTTTTAAAACCAAAAAGACAAAAAGAAAAGCAAAGCAGACATAGGCAGAGCTGAGTGCACTCAAAGGGAGAGGCTGCTGCCCACTTACTGTTCTGCCACAGCCCCGTGCAATCTGTTGGGTTCAGACTGGTCAGTGACTGTCCACTGGTGTGTCTTGTGGGCATTGATCCTGTTTCCCTGAGGCCTGAGAATTGCTAATGAAATATTTCTTCCCTGTACATGATTAAGGATTGCAGTATTTTAAATGTGACCACCAGAGGTCTGTTTTCCTGTTCCTGTACTCCCTGACACAGAGCTGCAACATCACCACGTACCCGTGCACCTCATACAGGAATTACAGGAGTGGCAAATGCACCAGCTGTGAACCGTTCTGGCCCATGCCATGCCCTGTCCTAGGTAAGGATCCAGGGAATGTCAATCCATCCTGAACACTGAGCTGCCTGTCATCACTGCAGCTTGCAGGGTGATGTTTTGCTGAAGGACTAATGCAACAAAGTGCTTTGCAAAAGCACCCAAGTTATTTCCACTGAGGTCTTTGAGGTCTTTCAGGCCAGCTCCTTGTGATACCACATCATGTTATGATCTAGAACAGAAATCCACAGGTAAAGGATCCAGAACTAGAAAAGCCAAAATTAGACTTGGGATCTTCTCACTGAAGCCAGAGGAACAGTGAATTAAAGTCTCTCAGTTGCAGGGTTTGAGGGACAGGGGCCTGTTCTTGCTAAAATAAGACTTCCAAGTAAATTCCCAGCACTACAAACCCCTCTGTGCTCTAAAAGCAATGGCAAACAGGCAAACAAAGGGAATTCTGGACTTGTCTGCCCCAGCCTGGGTGTGACAGCCCAGCCCCAGGCTGGCAGCTCTGAAATGTTGATGCTGAAACACCTAACACTTCCAGAAAGGAACTAGCAAAGCTAAGGGCATGATTTTCATTCTGCACTGCAAAATTAAATCCTTCTTGACCATGGGTAGTAGATGTGGAAAAAGATCAGCTTGAAGAAAGTAACCACATACATTCAGTCCTAAGCCTTTGGAGTACAGGAGGATGTGTGTCACTTGGCAGCTGGCATGCAATGCACTATTTCTTAAACACTTGCTTATTTTCAGCCATTTAGTGGCTCATCTACCTGTGCAGTAACTCTGTTTCATTTTCAAACTGTCACCTGCAGGTTATTATGTCCATGAGTGGAAAAGCTATTTAACACAACAGAGCCATCCAGTGACAAGTATGTTTTTTGACACAGCGGACAAAGAGCCCTTTTGCAGTAAGTGACTGAGATTTCTGAGATCATTTCTCTTTGTGCATTGCCTCCTTCAGAAGCAGCCAAGCAGAGATGGTTATATAGCCAGCATTTTAGAAACTCCAGTGGCTGCTGGATGGAATTGTGTCCATCTGTGGCTTGCCAGACCTTCCTTATCTGCCAACCTGTCCAGTGCTGGGAAAGACAACTTGTTTACAGTTCTAGGAAATTAGCTGAGAACTTTCAAATTAAGTATAAGATTTCCTAAATTGTGCTTCAAGGCAACACACCGTTCTTTTGTGAAAGTAAGAGGTATGCAGGATGGTAAGAGAGAAAAACAGGCTGTACAGGTGAAAAAGCTACCCTGGAGAAATGTGAGAGGCACAGGGAGAGGAGGAGAATCTGTGGAAAAAACACCTGTTTCATCAAGTTTCTCCTCATCCCTATGATTACCAACATACCAGGGCATGGGCAGGGATTATGGCCTGTGCTGCAGTGCTGCTCAGGAAGTGAATTCAGATTCACAGATCAAAGAACAGACAATTCTGCTCCATGACAGAGGTGACAAATGACAGATTTGATGAACAGAAATGGAGGGGTTCAGAGGGGGACAGAAGAAAGAGAAGACAATCTGGAAGTGAAGGGGGAAGGCAGGCAGTGAACCACAGAGAGAGGCCATCCTGCATGGATAACCCTTGCTGTAGTGCTCTCCTGGCACCTCCTACTGGTTCTGGCTGAAATCTCTGCAAAGGGAGATGGAGAGCAGGGAGGAGAGAGGGATTTCTGAGATAAACTGCAGGGGTTGTGTCCATCCTCTACCCACAGCTCTGCTCCCAGACAGTGCACAGCCTGAACAGCAGAGTGCACCCAGAGGGTCTAACCCCACCCACTCTCTCCTCCCTCAGTCTATCACTACCTGGTGGATATTATCACATGGAACAAAGGCACCAGGAGAGGCACCTTCAGCATCGTGCTGACTGATGAAGCTGGGAGGAAGGCAGAATCGACAGTTAATCCGTAAGTCTTACTGCTCTGAGCATTTCTAAGTGTTAGTGTATCCCTTGTTACATCTGGGAGGAGGTGACACATCCTCCCCCAGTTTCTCTGCTGACACTTGCTAGTGCACATGACTGGGATTTCCTGGCCCTCTGGAATTTCCACAGCCTCCTTCAGCACACAGCCCTGACAGCCCAGCCTTTTGGTTTGGGCCCTTCTCTGTCATTTAAGGATTGAAGTGGACAGTCTCAGCCAGCAGCACAGCTGCCCTGGGCTTCCACTAAAGCAGAAGGAAAAACATCTCCCTGTCTTTTTTTCCTCTTCCAGGGAGTGTTCTGCTCTAGTTCCCAGTGCCCAAGACAGCTGGGGATTAACCTGGGCCTGAATATGTCACATCCAAAATCAATTCATTCCACTCAGAGAGACCGGTGTTTATGGGATATGCAAATTCCTGACTCATCTTAACTACACTTCAGACAAAACAACGCTGCACAACTGGTTTTCCCAAGTTTCTCTGGGTGCACATTCCCTCAGCCATATCTGGTATCTGCTTGCACTGGAGCAATCAGCATCGCTCCCACACCAAGGCTGGTGCATATTTCATGCACATCTCAAGGTGACTCAGTGTTCAGGCCTGCACAGACAGCCAGGTTCAAATATCACTTGGGTCTAGTGCACTTGGGATCAAAGCAGAGTGAAAATTCTGGTTTGGGACCAAACGGCGTCCAACCTTTGTGTCCCCACTTCCACCCCAAAAAACTGAGGGCAGAAGTGGCTGAGCAGGTTGACATCTGGAGACCTGAGTCCTTATCAATTTCCTGTAAATCAGAAACTAATCACAAGTTCAGGCCTCCTCTCCCAGCCCTGTTTCTAATACCACAGTGGCTACTTTAAACCCAGTGCTAATCTCTTGGTGACTCTCTGACACTCTCTCTCTCTGCTCTACCTTTAGAGAAGCTGCCACCTTCCAGCAGTACAACCAAATCACTTTGCTCATTGGCTTTGACCAGGATCTTGAAAACGTGGAAAGAATTTCCTTGACCTTTTCCACCGGATCTGTCATTGGCCCAAAATTCAAACTCAGGATTCTCCAAATGAAGTTCCGCTCACTGACAAACCCAGAAAGGTGAGCAGATGTTCACAAACAAACCATTTCTGTTGGTGCAGACTGGAGAGAAGTAAAGGAATCTCCCAGATTCCTGGCCTGGCTGAGTTTGTGCAGAAGAATTAGATTTATTTTACATTTAGTAAATGTCATACACCTATCTTGGGAATAAATTCCTCTTTAATGGAATCCCACAGCTGAATACTTACTTGAACACAGAGGCTGTCATTGCTGTAGGAACATTCACATGTGATGTGACTGACGTGGCCTGACACCTTAACATGGGGAGGTGGCAGAAAAAAGCGCCTTTTCCTCAGTTTTGGCCCTGTTTTCACACAGACCCCAGCTGTGCCGATACGACCTGGTCCTGACTGAGAACACGCAGAAAACCTTCAGGCCTATCCCATGCTGAAGCGGGAGCCGAGTCCGGAGGAAGCAGAGACATTTCACCGCTGGGTGGGGACTCACCTGGTGGGCCCCGGGCGCCTTCTGTGGGGACCGAGCAGCGGCACCCTCTCTCCACGCACAGTGTACAAACAGGCTGGGGCAGCGACAATAAAACCTGGCGGCGCATGGCTTTAAAGCGTAGTTTTACAACGGGAGCTGAAAGGGCGGGTTTAAAGCAGCTGTCCGCGGCCCGGCCAGCGTCGAGCCCTCAGGCGCGGCAGCTCCCAGCAGGCGCCACAGCCCGGGGCCCTCCGAGCCCCGCCCCCGAGCCCGCCCGAGC
>VZRX01012684.1:325430-365453 GCA_013398075.1 Notiomystis cincta
GCGGCGCTGGCCCTGTTCTGCGGCGCGTACCTGTACAAACAGAGCTTCGCCATCCCCGGCTCCAGCCTCCTGGTACGGGCAGGGCGGCGCGGGGCGAGGGGCCGGGGACTCGCAGATCGGGCAGGAGTAACCCTCAGTACCCGTGCGGGGTCGGGGCTGACCAGCCGGAGAGCGGCTCTGCTGGGAAGGATCGGGGAGTGTTGGTGGATAATGTGCTCTGAGGGCCAGGAAGGTCAGTGGGATCCTGGAGTGCACCGGGAAGAGCGTTGCCGGCAGGTCAGGCCGTGATCCTGCCCCTCTGCTCAGCCCTGGTGAGGCACAGGTCCAGATCTGGGCTTCGCAGGACAAGAGAGACAAGGGGGAGAGGGTCCAGCAAAGGCCACAGACAGGTGCAGCTGGAGCATCTCTCTGATGAGGAGAGACTGGGAGCTGGCCTGGTCAGTCTGGAGAAGCCTGAGAGGGGATCTCATTAATGCATATAAGTATCTCCAAGGGCTGTCAGAGGATGGTGCCAGACTCTGTTTGGTGGTGCATAAGGAGCAATAGCCACAAACTAAAACCAGAAGTTTCACCTCAATATGAGGAAGAACTTTCCATGGAGGGTGGCAGAGCAACAGCTGCCCAGAGTGTGCACAGTCTCCTTCCTGGAGACATCCCAAACCCACCTGTTCCTGTGGTACCTGCTCTGGGTGACCCTGCCTTGGTCCTTTCCAACCCTGACAGTTGTGTGGTTCTGTGACACACTGTGTCCCCCAGGCCTCACTCCCTGTTGTCCCCACAGAATGTCCTGGCTGGAGCGCTCTTCGGGCCATGGACGGGGCTGGTGCTTTGCTCAGTGCTCACATCTGTGGGAGCCACTCTCTGCTACCTCCTGTCTGCAGCCTTTGGCAAGCAGCTCATCGTCCACTTCTTCCCTGAGAAGGTGGCTCTGCTGCAAGGGAAGGTAAGGACTGGCAGTTCTGCTGACACCCGTGATGGCCCTGGCCACGCTGCTCTTGGGGTGACAGTGGAAATGGATTGTGTGCAGGCGATTCATCACGAGATCCCATTTCCACCCCTTCTTTGAAGAGGGCTGGCTCACCATTAGACTCCCACACCTGTATAATACTGCTGCTTTCCCTCAGTCCTGAACTGATGTTACGCTGTAGCATGTTAGAAGAAAACTAAAATTCATTCCAATAGTGTGGCCATTAGAATGTTACTGCTGTCTGAGGAGCAGGAATAACGTGGAATGCTTCTTTTGGCAGGTAGAGGAGAACAGGAGCTGCTTATTTTTCTTCTTGCTGTTCCTGAGGCTGTTCCCCATGACACCAAACTGGTTTCTGAACCTCTCGGCTCCCATTTTAAACATCCCCATATCCCAATTCTTCCTCTCCATACTCATTGGTAAGGCCTGGGGACACAGCCTGGGGGGACAGTGTGACACTGTTGCTCTTGGTGTCACTGAGCCAGGGAGAGCTGGGACTCTGACCCTTAGTCTGTTTCCTCTGTGCTGCCCTTGCGCCATGAGTAAACAGGTGTCTGCAATGCTGTATATTTTGCTTTACACCTGGTTCTTTCTGCTACAAGCACAGATCCCTGTGTCTGTAATGGCTGTCAGTTAAAACACTGAGTTCCACCTCAGCATGAGGAAGAATTTTCCATGGAAGGTGGCAGAGCACTGGAACAGCTGCCCAGGAAGGGTACAGAGTCTCTGTCGATGTTCCAAATTCCCCTGGACACGTTCCTGTGTCACCTGCTATGGGTAACCCTGCCTTTAGCAAGAGGGGCTGGACTGGATCATCTCCAGAGGTCCTTCCAACCCTAACAATTCTGTGATTTCTGTGTCTGGCCTTGGGCATATTTAAGCTAATTTTCCCTAGTGGGGTACTAACAGCTGTTTTCTGCTCTGATTCCTGCAGGACTTACACCATATAATTTCATCTGTGTGCAGACAGGGGCCATTCTGTCCCAAATCACCTCTCTGGATGCCATCTTCTCCTGGGACACACTGCTCAAGCTGCTGGCCATGGCTGTGGCAGCGCTGATTCCAGGGACCCTCATCAAGAGATACAGCAAGAAACACCTGAAGCTGGATGGGGACAAACAAGCTCAGACACTCAATGGCAAAAAGAGCTTCTAATGGCTCAGGTGCCCCAGTTTTGGGGTAAAAGCTGCAAGACTCTGTTCCCAGGGCTTATATTCTGCATGCTCTTTGCCACCGAGGACAGTGGCAATTTTTAATCATTCTTCTCATCTCAGAGGAGGTGTCAGTTCTTATTTTTAATGAATGTTTACCTGTGTATGTGCCTGCACAGAGAGAGAGATACAGGGGCTTTGTGAACACTCAGTTAATTTGCCTGTTTCATTTAAATCAGTCTCCTGTGTGCCTGAGGCTGTGGGGAATAAAAGTAGCAATACTGGCAGCTTGTGAGGAAGGCAAACAAGAACCCAGCTGTGGAACACTGGCCAAGCACAGCCCTGCAGGTAGTAGGCAGGCCCTGCTTCCTCCAACTCCAGACAGATTTAGCATTTTTGGCCTAAAATGATGAGCCATGTGCTCCAGTGCAGCTGTACAACCACCAGGCTGAGAAAATAATGGTGTTTCAGAGTGCAGCTGTAGAAGGTTCTTTGATTCCCATGTTAAACCAGCACACCCTGCAGCAAAATGCTCAGGATTTAGCTGCCTGAATCAGTCATGTCAGAACACCTGAGACTGCCTCTCTGGTCTGCCAGTGGCTGCTACTCCACAAAGACTAAAGGGGAAAAGAACGGGAATGGATGTGCTTGACTGGCAGAGATTTGTCCTTGAAAATCACCTTGAAACGCACACATTTGCTCCTGTATAACTGGAAGGATTCCAAATAAAGAGGTGGGCTCTGTCCCAGTTGCTGGAGAAGATAAAATCCCAGAATGGTTTTGATTGGAAGGGATCCTAAAGCCCATCCTGTTTCACCCCCTGTCATGGACAGGGACACCTTCCACTATCCCAGGTTGCTCCAAGCCCTGTCCAGCCTGGCCCTGGACACTTCCAAGGAGCCAGGGGCAGCCACAGCTTCTTTGAACAACTTTTGCCAGGGCCTCACCACCCTCCTCCCCCCAGAATGATACTCTGCTCTTGGGGTTTTGGTATTTGCTCTCCATGAGGAGATCCACTTGGAGGATAAAGTAACCTTCCTCATTACTTATGGAAGGAGGCAGATGGGAGACCCCAGAGCCCCCTTCATGACATCATCCCAAAGTGCATGAGAACTCGTTCCCAGATCACCAGACCAGCCTGCAGCATTGAAGTACACTGGCTTTTTATTCCATGCATTGTTTGCTTTGATAGTCATTCTTGTTTCCATCACTGTACACTGGTCAATACAAAAAAAATCAAGTTTGTCTCAGGAATCCACAGAGCAGGGAGGAGGGGATGAACACTACTGGACAGGGCCAAGATGAAATGGGTACTTAACACGACAGTGGGGGGAGGGCAACATTCAGCTCTGGGAGAAATTCTAGGCTAGTGTTCAGGAGCTGTCAGCAGCCACAAGAACTGGATCGAGGTACTCGGGATGCTGGGAGGGGAACCCACAGTTTACTCCGGCCCTGGAACACGATGTTACTACAAGGAGTAAGCAGGCCCACTTACACTTCTCAACTCCAGACCCTGCCAGGAGAGGAAGTGCGAGGAACTGCAGCAGAGGTGCCCATACAGCGACATGGGGGCTGTGTCTGTGCAATCCCAGGGAGGGCTCATTGAGGAAAATCCTACACAACCCCCCCAGAACTGACAGCAACCATCCCGGGAATGTGGGGCTGCTGGGCAGCTCTGCCTGCACACAGTGAGGCCGTGGGATGTGTGTGCAGGGAAAGCTGGGGTGACACCTCCATGGGTGGGGCAAGGGGCTGCCCTAGTGGCATTCCCAGAGGGATGCAGCGGGTGGGAGCAGCGACACTGGACTGTAACAGTGCAAGGACCTGCGGGTGTGAGAATAGAGCTAAATGTGGCAGCCTGGAGGGGACAGCTCTGCTTGCCCAGACTGCAGAACAGGCCACATGTCCCCAGGCAAAGATGGGGAGGCATCAGCACACACCCAGGACAGCTGGCCCAGAAGGGTCCCAAAATCCCACACACCAAAGCTCTGCAAGCCCAGTGGAGCTTCACCCCACGGTGGAGCCTATGCAGAGACCACAGGTACCCAAACCCCTCTGGAATCTGTCAGGGACTGGATCACCACAGGCTGGAGGGGCTGTTTGTGGGACTGCCCGAGGATACCAGTGCTGCCCATGGGTCTCCCAGAGCCTGCCAGCTCTGAGCAGAGTCCCCCGGGCACGGGGCCTGGCACCCTCTGCTGGAGACACCTGATGGCAGTTCTCTCTACACCGCAGTGTGTTATGTGCACACAGCTCTCCACTGCTAAATTCCCACACCTCGGCCTCCGGTCTGCTGAGTAACCATCTGCACCACCAAACCCTCTCACACCACAAAGCCATCTCTGGCCCTGCCAGCTCCTCCTGCCACTGGCCGAGAGACAAAGAACATTGTGGAGGAGAAACGAGCGTGGGAAGGGAGAGGAAAGGAGCCAGGAAAGAGCTTCACTCCTCACGGGATTCTGCCTCTGCCCGGAGCAGGATGAGCGGATCCCTCCCTCTCCAGGAGCCTGTTTGGTCCTGCCTGGGTGATCCACCACATGGATCCACTGCCCAGGGCAACTGCCCTCCTCCCTCATGTCCTTTTGGATGCTCTGGCCAGGGAATCTTGCCACAGTTACTCACTTTGTGATCAATTCTAAAGCCACTCACTCCCTGACCACCCTGCCCATATTCCCACCAGTTCAGCAGCTGCCAACCACCAGCAATGTGAGCAAACTGCAGCTCTGCCCACGAGGAACCTGGCTGCAGCCATCCACCCCTCTCTGTTCTCTGCCCTGGAGTAACAGCATCCCTGGAAATCATGAGAGGCAGCAACTCCTGACAGCCACTGAGCCCAGCTCTGCTCCCACCCCTCTGGCGAGCAGGGAGAAGGTAACATCACACACAGAGATTACAATTGTGCTAGCGGTGAAGCCAACCTTCTGATCTACAGAAATGATAATAAATAATAAAATAACATCATAACTTAAGATCTGTCTGTAGTCCAGCTACAAAAATTTAAAAATATGGGATAATTTAACTCATACAATACTGCTCTCTGTATAAGTAAGACATTTTCCTTCACTTTGCCATGAGGCTATAAATTACCACAGTTAAGTTCAAACCAATATTTTAACATAAAATGTAAACAAACAAAGCAACAGAAGTACCTGTCCATGGTCCATTCCTGCCGTTCACCTCCGGCTGGCCATGCCAGCCAGCACACTGGGAAGGGCAGAGGGAGAGCTCTTGCAGGGGGACATGAACTAAGGAAGGGGGGGAACGTGCTCTACTTTTTGTTCTCTTTCAATATTGTTTTTAGAAGAGTAGTGTTTGAAGGGAAGGCACTATGAGTTCTATCAGAAAACAAATTTTTCTCATCTGCCAATGGCCTTGGCCTGTCACATACCAGTACTATCCTCACTTGCACCTGCAGAGTTTCAGCTTGGAGGAGAAACAAAGGCCTCGGGGCACACCCGAGACACAGCTGTGCCACAGCCATGTCAAGATTCCCTGCACAAGGCCTGCCATGAAGGGCAGGCAGCTGCTAATGCTTCCAAGAATGTACAGTGAATAAGGAGACAGAGCAGGGCTGATGCTCTTAGCCAGGCCAGTGATTCCCAGTCTTCCCCCTCAATACACAGCCCTCTGCTGGTTCTCAATGCTGCTGTAGGTGAGAGGCTGCTTCTCCCAGTCCACTCCAGGCGTCTCCAGTGTCCTCCCCAGAAGTGCTCGGGCTCTGTGGAATGTGCTTTCCACGCTTTGCAAGTCCTTGCTTGGCCAACACTGAGTTGATTGATTTCTTTGACTGACTGAAACAGACAGGAGGTAAGAGGAGGAAGTAAACTGGGAAATGGCACACTGCATCTGAGAGAGGTTTCCCTGCTCAGCTGGAGGTTGACACTCCCAGAGTGAAGCAAAGACGGTGGTAAGAAGTGCTCTGATACCAATTCTCGAGAGGACGAGGTTAGAATACATTTGCAGGATCTCACAACAAAATGCTGATTAAAAAAAGAAACTAAAAATCCTTAAAATAAAACCCACCATTACATTCCTGGGGATGTATCGACTCAGAAGACCCTGGATGTTAGCACCTCGGTACCAGTTTTCTCCAGGAACAGGTCCACCTTCTGATTAAAAATTACCCAGCTGGTTATACTGAAAACACTTTGTTCACAGGTGACCCTACAGTCAGGTCTTTTTCTGCTTTTCCTCATTTGATAAGACTGAGTGGTTTAGTTTTCTTGATCTGTTCTCCAATCTTCAGGGCCACGAGGCCTGGTCCCCTGTGCAAGCAGCAAGAGAATCCCCCCGCGTCTGTACACAAAGCTGTCCAGGCAGGACTCCCAGGATGTTTCTCCGTAGTGTGCTTGCTTTCTGAACTTTTTTTTTTTGCAACAAGTCTGTGTGTCTATAAATACAATCCACTCTTTACAGTAAAAAGTGTTAAAATGTCAAAAAAATAAATATCCATGTTACAGTAACTAGATTATTCAATAAAATACATCCCTGCCATTCTTGATTGAAATGCTCAAAGAGAATTAATTTCATTTGGACATTTTCCAGAGATTCGGGTTATTGCAAATCACTCCTGGGGTGGGAAGGAGAAGCATCTTCTCTTCCTGTAAAGTGTGATGAAGGGGAATGAAGTGGAATCTCAGGGAAATCAAAATGCCAGTACCAGGAAGCTTTGGGGGAGATCTGTATTACCAAGTAGCAGAGCTGCAGGGCTTATTGGTCCTGACCGTGGCATCAGAACACTCCCCTTCAGAAGAGTCACAGTCTGATTCTCCAAACTGTGGTGGGTTCTACAAGACAAAAGGAAAGGGGGAGACTTGAGCACCATCCCTGTATTGCACATCACCCACACATCCCAGTCTGTCACAGCAGCCAGGCAAAGGTCACCACCTGCAGAGGAGAGTGGCACACATGGGAGAGGGCATAGCACAAGACTGCCCCACCAAAGGTCACTTGTCTCCCCTCAGAGAGGGGACAGCACAGAAATGCCTGGTCAGAGCACTCCCAAACACAGGGTTATGAGGAGATTGTGCAGCAGGCTCTGCCCTACCCTGCCTGAACACCTGAAATGCAGAGAAAGGAAGAAAGTCATCCTGGCTTTGTCAGCAAGGCTGACGGTGGATATGTCTGAGGGAGTTTATAGCCACTCCATTTCATTATGTACTTTTATCCCACTTAATGCAACTGCAAATCTGATGGCCACCCAATATCACACTCATCTTGACCAGCACATTATGTTCAGCTTTGTTTGTTTTCCCCCACGCACTTTTCTGCCAAGCAGGAGGAAGATTGGGTATTGCAGCAGTTGCTTTGCCGTAGTACACCTCTCACAGCATTTTCTAGGCAGTGTTCCAACTCACTGGCCTTTGGATTCCTTTACGTAACATTTATGTAGTTTTTTTCCACTGAGTGGAAGGATGAGGGAATAACCAACTCACCTCACAGCTGTGTTCATCTGCACAAAGTTTGCCCAGAGACATCTGAGTCTTGACCCTCCGCACAGCACACTCTTTGTCCGAAAGCCCATCTGACTGCGTGGAGATTTCAATGGGGATCTCTGGAGTCTGGGACAACATGTCCTCCAGCTTCTCAGCCAGCTCATCCTCCAGCTTGGTGGCCAGCTCGTCTGGGCTGTTCGAATGGTCGCTTGTGTTCCCCTCCTCTCCATCCGACACGGAGAAGTTCTCCGAGCTGAAGGTCGAGTAGGACTGGCAGCTACTGATGCAGCGGTGGGGTCTGCAAACAGGGAGAGAAGCTCAGCGATCACACTCACAGGGAACTTCCTGGGTGCTGCGTTCACTGCTCTGCTACACCAGGCCTTGTGGAGTGCCTTCCACATCCTGGAGCTACAGAATTCTACTCCTTCTGAATGATTTAGTTCAAGATCTGCATCCTTAAATGTATCTGTTCTTATTTGGTCCCGTCTGATGTGCCCCTATTAGCTGATCTGTCCTGGAGCATATTTTTCTTTGACGGTGTATTTTCCTAAAGGAAGGCAAGGCTGTGCTGTGGGGTTCAAACTAACTCACCCAGGAATACCTGCATCACTGGGCAGCCATCCCAAAAGCCAGGCAGGATTTAGGATCATCTCCTCAAGACATAAGCTCACAGTTACTTGACTGTGGAAATGACCTTGTGCCAGGATTCAACAGTTATGGGACAACACATCAGTTGAGGAAACATGCCAGAAGACCCACTGGCATCACATGGAACAGGCAATTTATCCTCCTAATCTTCCAAGTTAGTAAATCACAGAAGAAACAACATCACACAGGAACTGTATGAGTCACATAACTCATCCAGTCCAGCATTCTGCCTTCAACCCCAGGCAGGAAGGAATAATCTGGGAGAAGTATGAGAACAGGGCATGCACACAGAGCCTGCTTTCTCCTGGCATCTCTTCCAGGTTTGTACCATTCAGCAGATCTGACTTCTGAGCAGAAGCTCAAACCCAGATAACAATGCTAACAAGTCACTGATGGATTCATACTCCAGAAATTCTGCACTTCATGGTCTGATTTCCACAGCACATCTTGACAATGAGTTCCACATCTGAAAATGTTCTGGATGGAAAAAGTGTTTCCTTTTGTTCATTTTAAAGCCTTGTTTGCTCCACTGGCTGCCCCCAACATGAATGTGAAGAATCATTCCTTATCTATTTTCTCTACATAAATTACAATTTCATGCACCTCTGGTATTGCCTCTCCTCCTGGTAAAGAAACATTTCACATAGATTTAATCTCTTCTTTTACAGAAACCATCCCTAACCACTCTTGTCACACTTCCCAGTATCTTTCCAAACTTTACCATGGTGTTTGAGCTGGGGCAATAAATGGGGTATTAAGATTTAAGCTTCAGGTGTGCTGTGGATGCACACAACAGGAGACACGATTTTATTTTCTCTGCTCCTTTGAATCAAAGCTTTAATCTGTTTGCCTACTGGCTCGCTCCTGCACTTCAACCAGCCACTTTCATAAAGCCACAGCACCAAGGCCGTGATGTCTTTCTTGAGCAAAGGACCGTACCTCCTGCTGTTCCCCAGGCTTACGTAGAAACACTCCCCCTAAGTCTTATTTTACAGGCAATACCATCAAATTTGATCTGCTGTTGTCCCTTAGGCCTGCAATCTTATCTGAATTCAGCTACAAAGGTGCTGGGCTGGAGTCTTCCCCACTGCAACAATTAATAAACAACATTGGGAAGAGCCCACAAAGGGTTCCCACATCCACTAAGTCTGATCCTGGTGAAACAGAATGCAGCAGCTCATTTATAGAGGCAGAACAACATTATCAAGTGTCATCAAGTTGTGCTGAAAACAGCCTGCAGCAGGAAAGCTGGGCCAGAGAGAACATCTCAAGATGGGCTGGAACAGTGAGTGGACACCGAGAGGGATCAGTTGAGGGTGGATGGGAAACACTGAATGGGATTCTGCTCTTATGCCAGCACCTTCCCCAGTTTCAGTGCTGGTGTGCAGCTGCCATGAGAGTTCTCTTCCTCAGTTTTGTCCCACCAAAGAGAGATTAGAGTGAATTCACCTTTTACCTTTGTCTACGAGGAAACTCCACTTCACTGTCGACTTCGCCCTCCTCCTCTTCCGACGACTCGTCCCCGCTCTAGCAGAAAACAAGGACAAAAAGGGTGTCACCTTTGGGGAAGTTCAAACATGGCTGACCCTTGGTCCTCCAGGACAAAGTCTGTCTGCAAGAATCTAGACCAGAAAACAGCCTCTGTGTGTCAGGAACAGTGACTCAGACACTGTCTTACCGGGAGGTTGTTTCAGGCAGCCTCAAGGCTGCCATTCCCGAACCTGCAGTGAGTGACTGGGAAATACACTGGAGTACTTTAGCAGGCATGGAGTACAGAACATTCCAGATTCTCACTGAAGCAACTCAAGTAATTAGTGTCACATGGAAACCCACATATATTATTGAGCTGATTTGGCACTCTTGGCTTTACCCTCTTGTACCGCAGCCCATCAAGAGAGCAGGACAGAGGATGACACAACCTGTGCCAAATGGGTTTCACCATCTAGGAGAACTTGGGGTTTGTTTCATACCTCAGTGAGCACAGAGCCATTTATTCTCCTTCCCTCATCCAAATCTATCCCCATGCTGTTGTTTTTTTACAGCCTCCTTCTATCCTATCAAACCTGTCAGCCCCTCACTCAGATTGAGCCTTTATCTCAACTCATCCCCTTGTCTTACAAGGTCCTACTCCCTTCATGCTGGGGCCAAACCACACTCTTGGTCTGGTGGTTCTGCTATTTTCCTTGACTTTTCCAGCCAGGCCCAGTTTTCCTGCTCTTTGAACTCAGACTGGTTCTTACTTCTCTCACCACCTGGATGGAAGCAGGAGGAACAAAGAGCAGTTTCTGTACAACTGTGCCATAACCTCTTTTTTACCCTTGCAAAATCTTCACAACAAACAGAAGAACTATGACTTTCAGTGCAGGGGGACAATTTCTGGCAGATGGAGTAAAAGGGATGTCCTCGAGACCATGGCAAATGCTGAATCTTTGCTCTGAGACACAGCAGCACCACAGATTCTCAAAGAAACTCTCACATGATATTACAGAGCAATTTAAAGAATACATTTATCCCTTCCTTTGGAGAAAGGCTTGAAAGCATTTAAAGATGTTCCAACAACAAAAATTCAATAGAACAAGCTGCAACTCAAACCAAAATTGGCAAAACTGCACATAACAGAACCAGGCCGTACCAAAGCCACATCTTCAAACCCCAGTGCTCTGCCCTCACCTTTTGGAGGGATCTTGCTTTGCAGGGCAGCCCTGAGGAAGCCAAGTGCTGGGGAGTGCCCAGGGCGGAGGCCGCCGTGCCCTGCTCCTCCAGGTTCTCCATGAACTGCGCGCTCTCATAGAGGGACGCAGACGTCGGGGTCTGAGGGCGACTCCGCCCCGGTTCAACAGACGCCATCTGCGCCGGGCCACTGTCCTCATCCCTGCACTGCAGGCAGGGGTCGTAGGGATCTGCCTGGCAGCACTCCCAGCGCTCGGCCGTGCTGTCCTTGCCGTCCAGGCCGCGGCGGCAGTCGGCCTCCATGGCGGTGGAGATGAGGTCGGGGCTGGAGCCGGACACGCGGCGCTGCGCGTGGTTGCTGAGGGGGCTGCGCAGCGCGGCCGCGGGGCCGAAGTACCGCAGGTTGTTGGCGCAGGTGGCGATGTCCTGCCCGTGGGCGTGCAGCCGCGAGTGCTGCCCGTGGGGGCCGTGGCCGGGCTGCTGTGGCACGCCAGGAGTGTGGGAAGGGTGGGGAGGGGCAGGCTGGGGAGCATCGTCTTGCGCTGGCTGGTTTTTCAAGATCCCTGCAAATTCATTGTAGCTGCCTTTGCTGTTCCCCCGGCGGTGCCGTGGCTTGCTGCGGTACCGGCTTTTGCCGCTCAGGGTTGACATCTTGGGACTTCCTGAGACTGGGGAGCCATTGGATGCTGCTTCTGTGCTGGGTATGCCCTCTGACTTCAGTATATCTGGTCTGGGAGACAGGGAGAAGAAGTTACATGTCAAGCCACAAACAAAGAAGTGACACCGACCCAGAGCCAGGATGAAGAGGCAGCTGGAGCCAAAAGCACACTCTGCTTCCTAAACTCTACAGGCTGCCTTCCCCTTCAGGTGCTTGACTCCTGCATTTCTGTCCCTGTGATTCTCTCCATTCAACATCCTTTCCGTTCAGCCCACCCCGTTCTACAATTCTGTCTTGCTGGTTTTTTCCAATAGCTGTCACACGCTCTCCTTTTCCGCTCTTATTTTGATGTTCTCTCCCAAAATAGCTCCCTCCCAGGACCTTGGGGTAGAGCATGGCTCTCACTCTGTGCATGTACAATGGTGCTGATCAGGCTGTTCATCTAAGAGCCATGTGGAGATATTAATTCAGAAGTGATTATTCACTGGTAATCAGGACTAACTCCTGGAAATTCACAAAAAAATAAAGACTAAGACAACTCCTCTAGAGAAAAATAATCTCCCTATCTAAAAGTCATGCAGAAGAGAAATAACTGAAAGGACAGCATGAATTCCCAAATCTCACATCCCAAATTAATTCCTCAGTAATGAATCCATCCTTCCTGAGGCCTGCCTGATTTCTACAATTTCTTGCCCTGCTTATTCCCATCGAAGTCAAGGATGATCTAACTTAGACAGTTAGGAATTTGAGAACACACAAGAGAGACCTCCTGTCCAAGCACCATCATCTGCTCAAAAATCACATGGACCAACAATTCATTCATTCAACCAACACATCTTGTGATTCTGTGGTTCCAGAGAGCTGCTCAGGTGGTAGGGATGGCAAGATTCATCCCTTTCACCTTAAAATAATTAAACAATTATGGTTCTCAGGATTGGACCAGGATCAAGTGTGAAATCCCTTTGTCCTACCCTGCATTTCATCAGGCTCAAAGGGAAGGAACTGCCCAGTGGGAATCTACCACTGGCTCTGGCACAGGCTTGGGTTGTTACTTCTCACCGTTTAGTCTGGCTGCCTGGTTTATGGGAGACCCCTTTCCTCTTCATCAGCTTCTCCACTGTATTGGGGTGGATTATTGGTCTGACTGGGTGGCGTTTGTAAGTCCCAGGGTATTTCTTTTCCACTGCTTGTTCCCTCCTGAAACATCAGGGAAAGAAAATGTAAGAAAACCATATCAGTTGTCTCTCTCTCCACCTCCCGCTCCTGCTGGAGAGGAACTGGCTCTGCAGAGAACATGCTGCATGCCCAATTCCCAGCCATGGCTGGGTGCAACACAACCTGCTCTGCTGGGAAAGGACACAGAGACTTCTAAATTCCTTCTGCAGGCATCAGACAGCAGGGACAGGGCCCTGGCACACAGGCCAGGAGCAGCACTGCAGTTCCCTTCACACATGGGCCAAAGGATGCCAGCACCAAATGGGAAGGTGTCTTTCTCCCAGTCAGTAACCACTAACAGTGGTCTGCAGGAATTCCCTCCCAAGGGACCTCTCCCTGCTCGCCAGCAATTCCCAAACCTTTGTAGTTTGTCAGGGGACACTAAATCTACAAGTGCCACTATCCAGCTTAGAAAGGAAGTGATGTTTGTGCTCTGCTGTGTGCAGACTGCCCCGTGAACGTCACCACTCCCAGACACATACTTGATGAGCTCCTTCTCCCGCACCTCCAGCTGCAGCATGATAGCACTGAGCTCCATGTACAGGTTATTGGCTCGCTCCAGCTTCCTCTCATAGTGCTCACGGATATCTAATGCATGTCTGAAAGGCAGAAAAGGCTTTGTTCCAGTCTGACTTCCATGGACCAAGAGAAGAGAATGAGGAAAAGTAGAGGTGCTTTAGGAAAAGGCCCCCTAAGAGTCAAATTTGCCAGCTGTACTGCACTGAAAACCAGATACAGCTAACAGTGAATGATGATTAAGAGCCTGACACAGCAATAAATCATGGTATGGTTTAGAAAGTGTTTAACAGCCTTGTAAGAGCGGCAACACTTCTCCCTAGAAGAGCTGCAAAAGCCTCACACACACCCAGGAACCCTCTGGCCAAGCCCTGATGATCCCGTTTGCACAGAGAAGGGGCTAAACCAGCCTCTACAGAAACAGGAGAGAAGTTGTCTGTATTTCATTAACAGCAGGGTGTCCTCACAGACCCAGTACAGCTGAAAGATGTGACCATCCAAAGTTCCCTGAGAACCAGAAACACTGAACAACCACTTCATCAAATTGCCTGGTCAAGGACCCCTTTGGCTCCTCAGGTTTGACACAGAAACACTTCTTAGAGTTTCTGTTTCTCTGTCACCTATATTTGCAAATTTGTATCACAGGAGGAAACACTTTCCCTTCTTTAAATAAACTTTCTGCTTCCATTTTTAAGTTAGTATAATGTCCAAAATGTGTTTCAGTGGGCTGTTCATATGCAGCATGTTCACTTCCCTGGAATAACTAGCCCAAAGAAATTATCAGGGCAGAGAAAGCTCACAGTCAGCCTCAGGATGGATTTCCCACTGAGATGATGTATGTGCTTCAGTGTGGTTATTACAAACACCAAACCTCAGGCAGAAATCTTCCCCGGGAAACACATGAGAGCCTTTGCCACCTTGTCTGGAGCAAACTGTTGAGACTGCCCAAGAGCAGGGACAGTTCCCACTGCTTCTCTCCAGCTTCCCATCAGCCAAGGCCCTGAGCATGGGAATTTTCATTTCTGGGTTCACAAGGAATTTAGGCTGCCCAAATTTATACCACCAGGAATACTGGATCCTGTTTCAGGAACCCCAGTATATAAGGAGAATAAAAAGAGTCAGGGTCTGGAGCAAGAGGCCCTGTGAGGACAAGCTGAGGGCTCATTTAGCTGGGAAGGGAAGGCTGGATGGGGAAAGCAAACAGTAAACACAAAAGACTGAACAGACCTCAGCTCTTCTCTTCGACGGCGAATCAATTCTTCATCCAGCCGGTGGATACAAGTTCCTTCACTTTTGATTTTCTCAAAATGTTTCTTCACTTCTTCTCTCCATTCAGCCTAGGAAAGCAATTCACTTTTAGCTATTTACAAAGAATTGGGATCTGTAGGAGCACCACAGAAAAATTCTTGGGCAATGTTCTTTGTGTCTGCAGAAAATTAGAGCTTTGGGTTGAGAATTTATTTTTGTTAGCTGAATTATTCTGGGTAACAACACCACAGCACATTTAGTGCCAGCATTTTCAAATTATATTTACAATTTTTTGCTCCAAATAGAGAATTTTAAATATATCTGCATTTTCTAAGAAATATTTTTCTTAATTCCTAGAGCTCTTTTTGTCCTAAGAGAACATTTTATTTCCTTTTGGTAGTGAAAATAAGTAGAAAGACTCATGATTTTGAAAGCTCCATGATGATGCTTGTCTAAGATGATACACTATTTGCCTCTTGAAGCCCTGGTTCTTGCAGAAGAAGTCTCAGCTTGGGAAAGTTTGGGTAAAAGATTTTCAAACACCCATCAGGTTGCTCCTCCACATGGATCAAACTCATGGCTCCAGACTTGCTCTACTCAATGCGCCCTCCAAATCAGATCCTTGGAGCTCCTTCCAGCACCCACAGACTACAGCCTTTCCTCAGGTACCTGGGATTTGAAGTAAGTTTCCTGAGGAGTAGCCAGCACATCAGCAGAGGCGATGTCCAGGTGCATCAGTGTCTGCCGGAAGGACGGACGGTTCCGCGGCTTGCTCTGCCTGAAACAGAACAAAACCAGCCAGGGCTGAGGTGAGGGATGAGCACTGCCAGCCTCTCCTGCCCTTCTGGATTGAGGGATGAGCACTGCCAGCCACTCCTGCCCTTCTGAAAGGGTTTCACTAGATCCTATTCTCTGAATTAAGCAGCTGACAAGTTAGAGCAAAGGAGCTTTTCTGGTTTTCTCTTTTGCTGAATACAATCTAATTGTGCTAGAAGTGGTTTGTGATAACCCATTCTGAAGAAACAAAAAGAGGTGCAAAATGTTTAAGACCAGAAAATACAGCTACAGAGTGAAAGATAGGAACAGATTCAGTTCCATCCTAGTTTGCTTGTCAAGAAGAAACATACTTTGGTTTGTTGTCCAATCAATTTCCAAATTTTGTAATGGGAAGACTCAATCTAATGGAAATGAAAACTTTCAGGGTGCTTCTAAGCACTAAATGTCTGTGAGTTGTCACACAGCGCATGCTTGAGTACTGCAATGCACTGAACAGCCCTTAAGATTACAGACAGGTACAAAAGCATTTCTATTTTTGGAAAAAAAGGACCAGCACTTGAGTTTCAGGACTGAATCCACCTCAAACAGGGTGAGAGCAGCTTCTTGAGCTTCCTCTCCCCTACCAACCACCTCCTTCCACTAGGTGGGGATACAAGTGTTTGTAGGTACTCGGTTGTACCGAGCTGCATAAACGGGTCCTGCCCCCCACGGCCACGTGGAGCACGGAACTGCCACAGCTGGACTGCTGCAGCTCAGGGTAAACAGCCACAGGGAAAGATCCACACATGCTCTGGCCTGTTGTCCCCTTTGTGCCATGGGGAGGATGGCTAAAAACCCATGCAGTGGGAAAATGCTGGGAGACCCTTTACACTGTGTCAAGATGTAATTACAAAGACAAAGCATTAATGGGAAACCCAAGATAAAGAATTTCAACTCTAATCTGGTACATGGAGAAAATTGAAAGCATTTTCCATATCTGAACCTGGAAAATCTGTGTTCCAGACAGAAAGCTCGTATTTCTCTTTGCCCAGTCCAAAAACCAGTTGCTTATAAGGGGGTTTCAGAGCGAAAAAAGCAGTTCAATTCACTTTGGATGTGCCCTCAAGGAATTTTACCCCTACTTTCCTTCCAGCTCCTTTTGTCATCCCACAGAGCCACCTTTTATCCCCTACTTTGCTACAGCAAAGCAACACCCTCTGTGAAGGCTCCTGAAGATGTCCTGGGGTCCAAGCCTGCTGCCACAAGGAAGTGGAATCCAAAATGTTAAAACCTACTGCTCTCAGAACAAGTGTGAGAGTATCTAAGAGCCCTCAGCTCTGGGGCTCCACATTCCCACCCTGACTTTCACTTTTTGCTGGGTCTCTGCTGTGTGGGGTTCAGGTTCTTACCAGGTTTGCTTCATGAGGATTTTGAAGCCATCTGGGCAGGTGGAAGGGACAGGAAGGTGGAGGCTGTTACTGCCCACTCCCCAAATGATGGCTGAAGAGTCCACATCCTTGTAGGGAATCTCTCCCGTGAGCAGCTCCCACAAAACCACCCCAAATGACCTGATGAAGAAATAAATCAGGATAAATCCAGTTAAAACAGAAGCTGTTAATGAAACATCTGGAGATGGAAAAAACAGGTTTTTTGGCAAAACAGGGAAATAGGGATGTCTGGTCTGAAACTACAAGTAGGTGCAACAGTGGTTTTTAACACACCAGGTAACTCCTCTGCTCCAGCTCTGGGCTGAGCACAAACCACACTGGTTTCACCCAGCCTTTCCTGCTTCTTTGTCAGATTTTAAAGATCCTGAAAGCACATTTTCTGTACAGATTAAGTCTTGCTTCTGTTAAATGAAAAGACTCCAAAGTCTGCTCTCAGATAGACATTGGACTGTTCTTGCTGGTAAGAACAAATGATCAACTACTGCACAGACTGACAAGAGTCTTACAGAGACAACACAACAAAGGGTTTGGGGCTTTTTCACATTTCATTTAACTGGTTTTGTTTTCTTTTCCCTAACCAAAGGCTCCCTCTGCTATTACCTGTAGTCCCAGGTAAGAGTTTCAAGGTTTTAGACCCAGCACTACAACTACTGCAACACAGAAATTAGGAAACAAATGCTACTTGCATAACTGTCAGTACCAAAAGCACATGAGGTCTCATCTGATATTTCTTTTGTTCTGAAGAAAGGAAGGATAAAGCAAAAAAAAAAAAATTAAGAGAACTCAGTCTGGGAAAGAACTTCTTACAAGAACTGAAAGATGTAGGCAAGAAAACTCACTTTGCTTCTCTTCCTTAGTGAAGAGACCAGAAAGAATCAAAATCTTAATTTTTAACAGCAAACATTTGTTTTGTATATAATCATCACCCAATAAAACACCAAAGAATCACCAAAGAGTCAATAGAGAGGTAAACAAAATGCTGCTGAGAACCACCACCACTGTTACTGCACATCAACAACTAGGCTGTGATACAGATGAGGCACAATCATCTCCATTCCCAAGCCAGATGTGCCATCTCACTCCATGTCCCATCCTTCTGTGGGACACCAACCCTGCCCAAGCTAGAGATTACAACCAGGTGAAAGATGAGAAGGGTGTTTCTGTTTCTGGCTTGTACCAATATCCAGTGCCTTTATTAAGTACATAAGAACTTCTAAGGGACAAACTACCAGGTCTGAACAACCACCAGTCAGGAAACAACTTTACGTGAAAAAAACTGCATTGGCTTCAAATCATGTGTTCACAAATAGCAACAAACAAGCAGAATTTGAATATTTTTCATCTGAAAACCCTTTTTTGTGGGCTGCAGGAAAGCAAGGATCCAGGAGGTTGGACAAACTACCAGGGAAAGCTCATCTGGTTTTGTATTTGCTATGACTAAGAACTGACAATGGATTTGCAAGACTCCTGATAAGATTATAGATTTATTTTTCTGCATGCTGTTAAAGATGAGAGAGAGCAGACATATAAGCAGCTCAGGAACTATTATTTGTTGGCAGCATTCACGAACATCATTTTTATTCATCTTGAGGGAGGAACGGATGGCAAGGAAGAGTCTGAGCAATCACCACTGTTGTGAACTCCAAGGAACTGGCACCAAAGACCAACATCTCCAAATTACTGAGGGAAGGAGCAAAGGTTTTCTTGGACAGGATGTTCTGTGAAATATTCCTGAACATAAACCACTCTAAAGGACAGAAAGCCAAGGGTGGAAATCCAGTGCCACTCATCCTCACAATCCCATGATCCAAAGGGAGGGGCTCAGCAGACAAATGCTGGGGATGTTCTCTTTCAGAACAACCCAAGCGTTCCTCCCAGAGGAGCCGGCTGTGCTGTGGCCTGGACATCCAAAATGAACACAAAGGACACCGTGGGCACAAGAGCAGCTGCACCCTACACCACCTTCCCTGCAGGAAATCTTGCCCCTTCAGGTCAAGCCCAGCTCCGAGCTAGAACTCCAGCAGCAGCTCCCTGCCTGACTCCACTGCCCCTGGACCACCCGCGCCTTTGCCGGAAGCTCCCAGCCCTGTCAGGGAAGGGACAGCATCTGAAGGTGAAAAACCACAGGAAGCAAAATCCCTCCTGAGTGTAAAGCAGGGAGAAGGGCATTTGTCCTGGCTGCTGACATTTAATATGCAGAAATAATGAGGCAGAAACAGAGATGCAGTTCCCTTGAGGGTTCTGAAACCTGTGGAGAGGCTTCCCAAAGGAACTCCAAGATCAAGCCCTCTCAAGCATTTTTAATAGCACAGAGACTGAGCGATCTTTGTGTTCCTTTGGATGCAGAGCACATTCCACATGGATGGAAACAGGTTCCAAAACTCTTACAATCTATCCTGGTTTCCTCCCTCTTGGATCTGGGATTGGATTCACTGGACTGTAATCCTAGGGCTGCACATCCTACAACCACCCTGGTGTGCAGGAAGCACAAGAGGGTGGGGAGCAGAGCAGGGGCCTCCCCACAGCTCCAGCATGGCCCTGAAGAGGGCCAGAAGCAATGGAAAACCAGCCTGGCTGTGCAGGCTGCTGAGGGGGGCCTGAGCACAGCACTGGGAGAAAGCTCTGGGCTGGATAACGACACAAGGGAGGATTCCTGTGTTTGCTTCCTGCAAGACACAGACTGTCTGCACTGAGCCTCAGCTGGAACGTGCAGGTCAGCACCCAGCCAGCACACCTGTGTCACTTCCCTTTCCATCAGAGCCCACCAAAGCTCAGGGCACCAGGCAGCAGGAGAAAGGATCAGCCCACCACAGCGCAAACCACGCTCAGGGCACAGGATGAGCAAAGGACAAGGAAGGTGCTGGGAAACCAAGTGACTGGAGAGAAGGTGAGGGTACTCGACCATGCCCACGACTCACCAGATGTCCACCTTCTCGGAGACCGGCTCGTTCCGTATCACCTCCGGCGCCATCCACGCCACCGTCCCCGCAAAGGACATTTTGGTACTTTTATCGCTGAGCTCTTTAGATGTACCAAAATCTGAAATCTTGACTGCATCTGTGTGTGTAACCAAAACACTGGAGAAGGGGAAAAAAAAAAAGAAGAAATCAGCATTTTGTGATTTTTCTTGTACCACAACAGCCACTGGAGTAAATCTCTTTTTAATCAACACAACCTATTGATGAGGCTACACTGCTCACAAGTGCAGCACAAAAGAAATTTGTATTTTCTCCAATAAAAGCTCTCACTCTCTTTTGTGTGGTTGTGTTTTGTGCCTTAAATGTGTTTCTGAATGCTACAAGTCAAAATCAATCTCAATAAAACTGCAAATTAACAAGTAACTGAGGATTCAGAGGCAAAGCTGTACCTTAAACTGTGCTGTAAATCATCTAAAAGCATTATCTTAATGCACTGTCGCAGACTAAAGAAGTGATAAACATCTAGAGTATAAGAATATAAAGAAGCCAGAACATTTCAGTCAGAAAGCAACAGAGGAATGAGGAATACACATTCCAGAAAACCAAGTAAATAACAGGAGAATAAGAGGGAAAAATAAAAAGGCAGAGGCAACAGAATACTCCACTTTCCAAAAAGACCAGATATCATCAATTCATTAAATATTTGGAAGATATCAGCAAAATTCCACTCTTTTTAAGTGTCAACAAGTTGTAATAGTTTCACTCTCATTAGTTTTGAGTCAAGATGGGGGAAAAAATAGTAGAGCCTTTTGACCAAACTTTAAACTATTTCTCAAGAAAAGGAAAAAATAGCCCCAGCTAGGGAATGTTTAAGATCTGAGACTCACTTTGATGACTTGAAGAACCACATCTGGGGAATGCTTAACATTGGTGACCTGAGGAACCCAAACTAAGGGGTGTTTAAGCAGCTGAGACTCACTTTGGTGACTTGAGGTCTCGATGGATGATTTTGTGGAGGTGCAGGTAGTTCATGCCACTGGCAATCCCTGTGGACCAGTCCACCAGCAGCCGCGGGGTGACTTTCCTGCCGGCCCGCAGGACCTCGTAGAGCTGCCCATGGGCACAGTATTCCATGATGATGCAGTAGCACGGGGCCTGGGTGCAGACTCCCCTGTCAAAGAGAACACACAGTGAGGAGCAGCAGACAGACAACTGGACAGGAAGGGTGACCACCACTTTGTCCTAGACACAGCTTAGCTCCTGGATTATAAAAACCTTCCCAGAGAACTGGAGCAAACAGCTCTTGCCCGGACAAAGTCCCTGACGAGGGTCACAACCTACTTGAAGGCGATGATGTTGGGATGCTTGAGCTTCCGCAGGTGCTTGATGTCTGTCTCGTTCTGGTCCCTCACTTTCTTGATGGCCACCTCCTCTGCCCGGAATTTCCCCAGGAAGACGGCTCCCTGTGCGCCGCTGCCCAGCCACTGCAGCTCCGAGATCTCCTCGAACGGCACCTCCCACGTGTCTGGGCACAGGCGAGAAAACGGGATAACACAAAAGGTCAAGGCCATGAAAGCTGTCAGACCAGGGCTGCCTCCTGCACCACAGGGTGGGCTCTTCTGCAGGGAGTAGGTGACATCCTGTGCTGGCACAGCTGAGGCACACACCACATGTGCTCAGACCAACAACCCTTTCTGCCATCCCAGCCACCTCCAGCCTGCTCATTCCCATCCTTCCAGCTGCTTCTTGAGAGCTCACCATCCTGCTAACCACTTGGGTGAGCCACTCCAGCTTGGCAGGCAGCAATTTACCATACCAGGGACCCTGAACTGGCAACTTTGGGAGGAGACCCTCTACCCCAACACTGAGCATGACTCCACTGAAATGCATAAATTAGAAGAAACATTTAACATTCACAAGTGATATAAAAAATACTGAGGGTCTTTTTCACGCCCTGAAATAAACAAAACTAGGAAATAAAAGTCAGAGGTAAAAGGTTGTAAAACACAGAGCAGCAGCCACCAAGATAGCCAACAACAAAGCACATCAACCACCAGCAGCAGGTACAGAAATAGGTCCTTCCCACACCAACATCATGTCAAACAGGCAAAATGACCTTAAGCAATTCCTCCTCTTCAGTACCCACACACATTTGTAGGGATAATGCTGGAGCAGTCCAATGGCACCAGTATAAACTGCTTCAAGAAAGCCGGACCCATCAGAACAGAAACACCTATGCCCTGTCAGTCACCTTGAAATTACCTTAAATGTCACAAACAGCAGGATAAAAGGCAGACAATTGTTTATTTACTGTACTTCAATAAAGATCTAAGTTTGGAGAATAAATTATTTAGCAGCAAACCCAACAAGAAACCCACTGATTTCTGAAATAAAAGGAAGTCACACCTGTACAGATCTGTTTCAGATGACTACAAAGGTGTGTCCCTGTCTCACCCAGATTCCGAGCCATTGGGACGTTCCCAGGGCTGCAGCTGGGGTTACGCCAAAGTGTCCATTCTAGATACTGTCATCACTGAAGGGAAATTTGTATATCCCAACTGTCCCTGGGCTGATCCCAGTTCAAAGCTTTTCCTAAGATCATTCCTGCAACAGGCAAGCAGTGGCTGCTGTCTCCGGCTGAGTGAGAGCTCCCCAGGCACAGCCATGGAAAAACAGCTCCCCCTCGGAGCCAGACCCCAGCGCTCCTTCTGCTCACTGAACTAGAAACAAAAACATTGCTCATCCACAGCAGAAACTCCCTCCACCCTGGCAGGGCAGAGTTCAACCCCCAGCACATGTTCCTTCTCAGACACAAGGCTATTTTCCATACTCATGGATCTGCTTGCAACTCTGAACATAAAATGGCATCTAAGTCTTTGGACATTTAAACACTAAAATATTTTAAATAAAGAAAATTATTAGATAATTAATAAAATTAATTAATTCATAATTAAAGAAGATCTGTATTTCTGTTTAATTCACAAATGCATCACTTCTGAAAGGAGGTGGCAAATATAGGTGATTTTTGTGGGGGTTGATGAACAGTATTTTTATACAGGCAATATAGAAACTATTCTGTTGTACTGAAATAGCTGTTTCTTTCACAGAGTCATGGAATGAACTGGGGTGGAAAGGATTTTAAAAATTATCCAGCCCCAGCCCCTGTCACAGGCAGGGACACCTTCCACTATTCCCAGGTTGCTCCAAGCTACATCCAACCTGGCCTTGGACAGTTCCAGGGATCCAGAGACAGCCACAGCATCTCTGGGCACCCTCTGCCAGGGCCTCACCTCCCTCACAGGGAAGCATGTCTCCCCAGTACCCCACCTACCCCTACCCTCTGGCAGTGGGAAGTCATTCCCCCTTGTCCAAAGTATCTTTCCATCTTTACCTGTGGGAAGTCTATCTTTCCTGTACAGGGCACAGAACATTCATTTCCATGAAGCATCTGCAGTTTGTGAGCAGTAATGGATAAATGTATCACCTTGGAACCCTAGTTTGCTCTTAATATTCCCTATCAGGTAATATTACCTTCCTCTAATATTCCCTCTGCAGTGGCAAAGGCTGAGAGAGGCTGTAAACAAAATAAGCAAAAGTTCAAGTGGTTCCTTCTGCAAAGTTATTTTGTATTTATTTGGGAAGACAGATCCTCTCCCATATCTCATTTGCATCCTGATTGTCAGGGGCACAATTCAGGAAAGAGATTTCAGTGTGGTAACAGTGAAATATCCCACATTTTTGGGAATATCAAAGAGCATAGCTAACATACAGCGCAGTAGTGAGACTCTTCTGGGCCAAAAGAAGCCAGTGGGATATTTCCCCTAAATAAATTATAGTGTAACGGCAGCAGGAACTGCGCAAGAACTTGCGTTTCTGAGGTGATTAAGAACCATTTGAGTAGAATGATGGGAATCTATTTCCCATGGGGAAGAAACGCAGGAGCAGCCTGAGCCGTTGGGCCAATCTATTTGGAGGAAGTTTTTCTCAGCACTGGCTGCTCTCCAGCACTGGCACTGTGACAAGAAGCATCTCTGGTTTACACAGACCCCTCTCAACATAAGCAGCCTCCAATGGGCACCTTGCTCTCCAGGTACACACAGAAACTCTCACAATGATGGTAAACACACAACTCATCAAAGGGAAGGTGAAAGCAGCTCTTGGAGACAGCTGCTTAATCCAAACGAAATGTCTGGGAAGTCTAATGAGTCTCTAGGAAACATAAAGAAGTCTTGCTTTAAAGTTTTGGAGGCCCCACAATTCCAATTAAATAAGTGGTAGACGCAATTTAAAGAACTGAGTATGTCTCCCTGAAAGCACTCACCAACAGACTTTAGAAACCAGGGTAAACAATTGGAAAAACATAGGAAGGAGGGATTTTATGGGTCAAACTCCAAGTACTTAAACCTCAGATAATCAGCTGGCAATGAACAATACAAAAGCAAACATTCCCCCCAGGAATGACTTCTCACCAAGCAGTGACTGGCATCACTTGGTCAACCAGCACAGAGCCTGTGGCAGCCCCCAGCTGCTCTGCCCAGCCCGTGTCCTCCAGGGAAGCACAGGCACACCCCTCTGGGTGACCATTTAGGTGTCAGGAAGGACACTCAAGCAGTAATTTCAACAAGAAGATGATGCAGAATCATGTAAAAGCTGTTCTTATCTTTTCCCTCTTTCATAAAGTCACGAGCCAAGGCTTCACAGGCAATATGGGCTCAAGGACATGAAACCTATTTATCTTTTATTCCTTGGAACCACAATACCACCACCATTTCCCAAAGCATGGGCCTGCAGGACAGCCAAAGCAGGCAGACAGGGATACCAGGGAGCAGCAAAAAGTACCATGAAGCACCTGCAGGCAACAGAAAATTGTTTGGGTTGGAAGGGATCTTAAAGCCCATCACCTTCCACCCCCTGCCACGGGCAAGGACACTTTCCACTATTCCCAGGTTGTTCCAAGCCCTGTCCATCCTGGCCTAGGACACTTCCAGGGATCCAGGGACAGCCACATGTTTTGTGTGCAACCCGTGCCAGGGCCTCCCCACCTCCATGGGAAAGGACTTCTTCCCAACATCTAATCTTAATCTCTTCTATTAGTTTAAAACCATTCCCTCTTGCCCTATCACTACCTCCCCATGCAAAAAGTCGCTCTCCCTATTTTTTTATAAGCCCTCTTCAAGTACTGGAAGGCCACATGGCTGCAGATCCAAACTGGACTCCTACCCCTGCTGTTGATTCTGCCCAACACAAAGGATTACTTCTGGATGAGGCTTTAAGTAGTTGTCTCATGAAGAAGGGGAAAAAAAATCATCTGCACGGATCCACGGCACCAGCCCAAAGCTTAAAAGCAGCTCCCAGGGAAATGAAAAGCCACCACAATCCTCTCCTCGCTGCTGAAAGAGCCCCAGACATTTCCTCAGCCACACAGCACTTGCACAAGTACAATCCATGCATCCTCTGTGCTCTTGCTAAAAGACAGCAAAAATAAAAATAATCACATACATCAGTTACTGAACTGCTGGCTTGTATGTAGCTGATGAAATGAACACAAAGATGATTTTCTGGTGGCAAGAAGGAAGAATGAGATCATCTGGAAAAGAGAACATGAATATTCTCACAAAATCCTCAAGTTTCAGCACAGAAGCAGTTTGAAAAGGTTTATCCTTGGATAACAAAAGTGTAGTACTGCTGTCAGAGTAACAGATGTCATCAGAACTAGACAACTGAGTACCTCCAGAAGAAAAAATAATAGTAATTTTTTTTAAATCTTCTTTTCACTCCCCTTTCTAACAGTGAAGACACTGAAAATGCAGCTCAACCACACAGGCTACATAGAGCTGATTCCAATTAATCCTCAGCCTTACCATATATGTAAGCCAGTTCAAATCTGCCCTTTCAGAAGGGCCTGATACCAGCAGCAAACTGCAGAGTGCCCCTGGGTGTGTGGCCCTGAATATGCTCCCAACACAGAGAATAGCAAGACATCCTCTGCACAGGAAGGAGCTCCGTGTGCACCCTCTAGGCCCAGCACTGCTCTCAGCTGCTCCTTTTCATTTGTTAGTGCTTCAATCTTTTAGTTTGGTGACACTGCCATACAAAAGTGAGTAGCCCTATGGGCCACCAAAGCAGAAATTGCACCGTGGTGTCCAGTGCATCTGCTGGCCCAGTTATATGGAAATAGGATCTCTGTCTCACAGGCAGCTCTCCCAAAGCCACCAGTCCAAGGCGACAGGGACACACCAGCGTGGGATGACTCAGAGGCCGTAGTGGGGACAGGTGTGGGACACACAGAACTGCTAGGAGTGGCCACTGCCACCCTGCATCTGGGGCCTTTCCTTGGAAATTTTTAGCTTCACTGACAACATTGAGCATCCAACCCAAAGCACTGTCACAGACACTGCCCAATGCCCGCTCTGAATGTCATCCAACTGCTCGGAACCTCCTTTTCCTTCCGAAGGGAGACTCCCCACCCGACAGCCCCTTCCAAAACTGGCCACCCATTGTGCAATCACCCCAGCAGCCTTAATCCTCCAGGGAACTTTCTGTCACTGCTTTTATTTATAGTCTAGACCACATGTGACATACCGAGTTTACAATGTGCAAACAAAACAGAACCAACTGTGTCAGAGAATTTCAAACCAAGCAAACCCTTACACATGGGACTACTGCTCAGGAGGTACCTGGAATGCAGAGGTGCATTTCCTGCTTGCTTATGAACTAGAAATGACTGACTCTAAGAAGCTGATTTCAAGGCAAATTCATCCAACATGTTATTTAACAGCTCTGTTCTCTCACACTAGGAGCTGTTCCCCATCCCTCTGGGGTTTAGACTGGGACCACTAAGACAGGTTTCTGATGTTGTAGCTTATAATTTGTCAGTGCCAAAAAGCCATTTGATTACTACTGAGTGATGCTCAAGGGAGACTCTGCCCCATGGTACTGCAGTGGCCAGGCTGTTCCCATTTTCCATAAGCCTCAACCATTTCAGCTCCTTAATTCTAATGACAGCTTGTTCTTTTCCCATCTGCCACCTCCCTCCCCCTGTGCTAAGGGAGAAATCAGACACCAACAGCAGAGCATACTCTGCTCTTTAGCTTTTGGTACCCCCTAAAGATATATATAGAGATAGATATATAGATATATATGCAGTCAACTGGGACATCACTTATTCCCAAGCTACAGATTTTATATATATTTATACTCACATACACTTACACATTTACGCTTACACATCTAAATGAAAAAGGTATAAATACTACAGAACATATTTCTGGAAAGACAAGTACTAAGTGGTATTTTAAAGAGGAAAACTACTCCTGAATAAAAAGAAAAAAAAAGTCTTTTAAAAAGAGAAGCAATACTCCTACTATTTGGTGGCCAACTGGGGACAGCCTTCACCTGGAGGTTCTAAAGTGGAAGTGCCTATGTCAATGTTTTCCATCTGGCATAAAAAACCTCCAGAAATTAACACAGGGATTGTACCGAGTACTTCAACACAATTGCTTCTGATCCCCACTGTCAGTTCAGATTCAGGCCTTGTCACAAGGGCTCAAGCCATGGGGCAGAACAGGCAGTTGGTTTTGATTCCATCACGAGCTGCCTTTGCCACACAACGGCTCTCGGCTCTACAGTGCAGGATTTATCCTTGGAAACCCAGGACAGGGCTGGACGCGACAAAAACAGCCACGTGGAGAGCCAGGGAAGAGCCCTGGGTACTTCCCTCCTCTCACCCCAGAGCAGTGGGGTGGTCCCCGCTTACCTTGCTGCTGCAGTTTGTAGTCCGTGGAGTAGGCCTTGCCTATGATGTTCCACACGGGCCGCAGGCACCCGAAGAGCCCCTCGAGGAAGCCGCCGCCGCCGCCGCTGCCCGCGCGGTTGAACTGGACCTTGACGTCGTCAGCAGCGCCGCCGGTGTCCCCGTCCCCCGGGCTGCGCGTGCCCTGCGGGAGCGCCGGCTCGGGCTCATCGTGCTCCCGCAGCTGCAGCACGCTGTTCTCGAAGTGCTCGCGGGCGTCCTCGCTGATGCTCGTCAGCACGGCCGCCGTGCCCGGGCTGCTCACGCCCTCCAGCAGCTCGGCCGGCAGCAGGCCCCGCTCCCGCACGTCCTCCAGCAGCTCGGGGGAGGGGTGGCTCCCGGCCGTGGGGTGCTCCTCGGGGAACCTCCCCGAGTCTTTGTCCTCACAGAACGCTTTGCCGGTGGAGTTGGGAGAGGAAGACAGGCTCAGGTGTTCCTGAGTGCTGGCCATGATGCCGTGAGTGTGCATCAAGGAGATGGCCCAAGGGGGTGCTCAGAGCATTTGTAGGACACGACTCACATGTGACACGTGGGCCCAATACCTGAAACAAGAGGAAAAATAACAACTTTCGATTTTTTATTTAAGTATTTTCACTACGTGCAGTTTCACTGAGGTGAGCTTATAATTAACTGGACTTTCCAGACATCTGCTGATACTTGGTAAATAATTACTGCCCTAGAAGAAACAAATAAATGGTTCCAACAGAAACTTGACCCAGGCGATACTCTTGGTAAGCTACTGCAGGAATTGCCCAGTAAACAAACACAACGATTTTAAACAAGAGCCTAAAGGTCAAAATCACCAAAGATTCTTTGCAGAGTTCCCATCAGACTTAGGACTCGGCTATGGCTTGAGTCCCACCACTGTTCCTGGGCCTGGCACAGCTCATAGGCTCAGGATCCCTCTGCAAACCCTCGAGATAAGGTCTTAGAGAAACAAAGCCCAGTGATACAGGTATCTTGAGCCCATCAAGGGATAGTTTGTGGCTGCTCCCTCAGAGCCCCACCTAGTTACAACCATCCTGGACCTTTGATTGACCCTCCATGTCCATCATGGCAAGATATTTCAGTTCTCTAACCACATCCATGTCACCCTCATAAGCAAGTAAAACAGAGCTCCACGGAACAGCAGATCCTCCTTGCTGATCTCTCACCACTGCTCTCCACTTTTCCCTTGCATGAACTTCTGGGAGGGTGCACATAAAACAAGAGCTGGGACCCCTTTTAAGAAGTGCCCCCATCTCTTGCTCCATGCTCCACTGAGAGGTCTTTTTTCCACAACCCATGCTGGTACCACCTTCCCACAGAGCCAGGCTGCTGGTCTTGGGTCATGCTACCAGAGCTGTCCATTGCAGAGAGAGTTTTTTGGGATAGTGCCTTCTGAAACAAGAGGCTCTAAGGCTGGGCCACAAGTAATTAAGTGAATTCAGCCTGCAACATGGAACAAAGTCCAGTTTTAAATTCCGGAAGAAGCTAAGAGGGGGTAAAAAAACACCCTTAATAGAAAGTAATTTGTTAAAAACTAAGATCAGTTATAGTGGGTGCAAATTTCCAGGCTCTGCAAACAGCCATTGGAAGAAAGAAAGAGGTGGCCAGGTAAGACACAGCCAATGGCAAAGGAACAGCTCAGTGCTGTAACTCCTCAGGATGAGGTCACTGCAGAGAGGAGAGATAAGCCCTTCAGCCTGCAGGATGAAAAGCTCCTGCCCTGAGCTTCAGCCTCTCTCCAGCAGCAAACAGGAACAGCCAGGAACCTGGATTACCTTCCTGCATCCTGCCTGATCACATGGGGTTTGCATAAAAGCTTTATTTAGGTTGTAAACTTTGTTCTTTAAAAGAAAGTAAAACAGCAAGTGAGGCAGAGGTTGCAGCACAGCTCAAACCAGTACAGGACCTGGATCAGACTCATGTGGAAAGCTGGAGAGTTGGTTATTCCCGACCTGCTGGTGACCAGCATTACAATGCCCCCAAGCGTGGAAAGCTGCAGTGTGACCTCACAGCACAATTACTACTAGCAGTAGTTATATTTTCACAGATTTTGTTATTGATAAGAAAATGCTTCAGACAGAATTCCAGAGAAACATCAGGCCAAGCCCAACTCAGTGTTCCTGGGCCCAGCCCCTGCTCATTACCTACAGCCAGGGAGTGACAAGTGATTGTTTAAACAAGAGCAAAATACGACCACTGTTCCTACAGAGAAATCTGCATTTTCTAACACAGAATATTAAGCAATGCAAATAAAACATCACCCAGGTGTCCTGCTAGAAACCCACATGTAAAGGCCAGTATTTGAGGTAAGTGTCCCAAAATATCTCCAATTTAAGCCTTGGGAAGTGCATTAAGGGTTAAATCAGACTTGGAGGATAAAATAACTTTGCTCTTATGTGACTCTCAAGAGTACACTACTACAGTGCAAGGTTTTGCTTTTATATTTCTATGCATTTTTCTGCCTCCAGAATGTTTGATTGTGGAGGTTTAACAGAGAATGAACAGCTTTCCACCACACAGCTCTGCCAAGAACAATGCCCCAGACTCAGGGATATCAGGTCTGTTTTCTCAGATCAAATTGCCTTCTCCAACACTGAGATGTTTCAAATAAAAAAAGCCTTTAGGCATAGTGTCCTGCCACTTTACATGCCCCTCTATGTGCTTCATGGGGAGAGAAAGCATACAAAAGTTAGGGAATTATTTTCAAACTGGCATGATACAGTCTTATTTAGGCCCTTACATAAGGAGCCTGATTTTCAGAGATGTAGCAAACTTATTGTTTGGAGAGCATGAAACAGCAGCACTTCTGTTAAATTCCTATTAAGACAACTTGAAGCAAAATGGTGCAGAAACTCTGGGAGGGGGAGAAGGTAATTTCTGCCACAATGCATCAGTGCTGACTTGTTGGGAAAATTAATTTTTTAAAATTCTCTTCTACTGCAGTAAATTCTGCAATATGCAACCTCTGAAATTAGGTAGGTTTAGATCTCACCATCTCTTCAAACAATGGAAGAAGAGCATTTTCCAAGTGTTACTGTCATGCCTCCACTATTCTTTTAGTAATAGTACCAAAAGGCTGAGATTTTTCATGTTGAACTCTTCCCAATAAAAGGCAAATAAAAACATTTTCTCAAAAGTGTTAAGTTTCATTGTATCCAGACTGCCATTCAGGATGAATTCATAAGGGCAGGTAGTGGCAGGGCGAGGTGGAATGATCTTCAGCTGAAGGAAGGCAGGTTTAGGTTAGATGTTAGGAAGAAATTCTCCCCTGTGAGGGTGGGGAGGCCCTGGTACAGGTTGCCCAAAGCAGCTGTGGCTGCCCCATCCCTGGAAGTGTCCAAGGCCAGGTTGGATGGGACTTGGAGCAACCTGGGATAGTGGAACATGTCCCCGCCCACAGCAGGGGGAGGAACTGGATGATTTTTAAAGTCCCTTCCAACCCAAACCAGCCAGGGATCCCATGCCTATGATCAGCATTGTGCATCTTCAGCTTTTCCAGGAAAAGGCATAGCCAATGGCTGTGCTCTTTCTACCTGAGCGATGCTCCTGCTGCAGCAGCCTCCCAGTCAAAAGCTGGAAGCTCCATGTGTGGGAGGACTGTGCATATTTAAGACACTGAGATTTCACAAAGTGCTGCTGCACACACAGACTTGAAGGCAGACCCTCAGACTTGAACTGTTTCGATGAGTTCATGCACTCTGCACTAACAAATTTCTCTTCTGTCTGGAAGGAGAGTCGAAGCTTGGTGTAATTTTGTAAGATCACAACTTCTCATAAATGACTTCACTTCCATGCAAAGTGTCCTTTTCCAGGCAAAATCCCACTGCCTCCAGACAAAAGGAGCACGAAGTGCACCTCTTCTCAGAAGAGTGAGGCTGCACCTCAACATGTCAGCCCAAAATTCAGTTTTAAACTATAGAAAAGTGAGAGTTCACCTGAATCACCAAATGGGTGCATCAGCTACCAAGGCACACTCTCACCTTGCCTGATACTGTGTCTGTTCCTGGCAACAGCCATCCAGGAAGTGTCCTCACACTTCCCTGGAGCCACCAAAGCACGTGGCTGCCTATACAAGTTCAGTATTTATAAGAGCATCAACACAATGGTCAGGTTTGCAGACACAGCTGAGTTAACCCAATGCCTTGCATGGACCATTACTGAAGTTTCTCCTTTAAAGGGCTGTGCTAAAAATTGAGTGGCAAATCAGACACAGCATTCCAAACACAGCACATGAAGCAAAACAAACAAAAAAATCAGTGTGCTGGAAAGGTGGTGTAAGCACAGAGGCCACCACTCACTCTCCTGAAGCCCAAATCCCCAGTGACACTAAGTTTGCTTCCTTGAATGCTATTTCTATCTTAGCCAGTAAGCATAATCTCTTCTTGCACTTACAACATGCAAAGGGAATAAAAGCAACTGTCTGATCCATGTTTAGGGGCTGAAACAGAGCTGCTGGCAGAAATTATCCAGGTGGATAATGTCCATGGAACTACCATGGACAGAGGAGATTCCTACCCAGATCACTACTTACAGCCAGGCCCTGGAGTGCCCAGGCTTTTTCCTGGTACTCAGTGTGATTTCCTCCTGGCTACAGTGGGCACAACAAGGTAACTACACATTTCCTCACTGATAACATGAGTGTAATTTGTGTGTGTATCATCTCAACTACTGGCTTGTGACAATGTTTTAAAAGTGTTCTAAAATCTAACAAAACCACAAAAAGTGTGTCTATAAAGCACAGTCATTGTGTTGTCCAGCCCCCTGTGACTCTCTCTCAGATTCTACAGGGAGTTTTTACAACAGGTTGCTGCGTAGTCCTCTCCCATCACTGTACAACTCCAGCACAGGAACAACTGAGAGCTGCTGAATTGGCAAGTCCCAGAGCTTTTGTTGTCACTTCTGACCTTTGGGGTTTGAACCATGTGGGTTTAACCACACAGGATTTCAACAGACTTTCTTTTCCTGGTCTCCTGATGAAGAAAATGTTACATGAGTGGATCAGATACTCCTCTTCTGCCACACTTTTTACATTACTCGGAATACAGGCTTGTGCTTTGCATGGTTGCTTTGAAAACAAAAAGTAAAAGCAGATTCATTAATAGAGAATGATGATTACACATCACCAAAAGGCAAACTCTTTGTTTTCAAGAGGGTTGAATTTTTTTTTTTAAATTACATTATTACATTAATTAATTACACTACATTTTTATAAGTTACATTATCTGTTTTGTTAGGCTGTAAAAAAAGAAACTACACTATGAAGCTTGCCCACATAAACTTGGTATAACCCAGCCCAGGCTATGGGCAAACCTTTAAGCCAATTATGGAGTAGCCTAAGGCAAAAGCTTGGGTGTTTTTAAGCCATCAATCTCCTTCTCAAGACACACTGCTCCTTCAAGGAAGCACATTTCTTCCCATCTCGCTCCCACGTGAATGCCCAGCCACAACCCAGCTTTATCTTTAAATATTACAATTATATTGCCAAAACAATCAATTGCTGATAAAACAGGTGAAAATTCTTCATCTGACCCAGTTGATATTTTCTGTCTCTGTGATAGCTCTGTTTTTATTTCTGCACACAAATATTTCTCTACAACAAACAGCATATTTACCTGGGAAAGTGAAGTCTTGTAACACCAGCTTTTTTGTGTTTACACTGCTCCTTCAGGTTGTCAGATACACACTACACTATTTCTGCACCTCCTGCAGAATCCTGACTTGAACACATACTTTTACTTCCTCTCTTCAATAAATATTTGGACGCCACCTCAATATAAGACAACTTTCTTTTGTAGACTCCATAATCCTCACCTGAGTAATGTGGTAGCAACTGCTTAGGGGTCACAACTATCATAATCACCATCATTTTAAAATGTTAATAGACTATAGTACCACAGTCATGGGCATTAAGCATGTGAGGCCACAGACATGTAACTGTTTGTATGTAATCTGCGTTATCACAAAAAAAGCTCGACTTCATGATGATTTAATTTAGCCTTTATTCAATATATTCCATCTATCTGAAAACAGTGATGTGCCATTTTTGGAAAAGTGATTTTAGTTGTGTTATCCTTTTGTCTGTGGCTGTACCAGTGAGAAAGAGAACCCTGTCTAGCTCTGTGGCCTGAACCCTTTCTGACAATGACAAAAATAGCACCATGTACCAGCCAAGAAATATCCATAATGGCTGAATTCCAGCTCTGTGCAGAGCCAGCTGCAGGTGTGCTTGGCACCTTGCACGTCCCAGGCAAGCCTGGCTGAGGAGAAGGAAGTGGCACCTAGGCTGCAGCAAGGGGATGAAGCCACAGAAGCTCAGGAGGCTCATCCATTCCCCTTTCCTGCTGCAAAGCCAAGGGAAGGGCATGCAGGCAGCCAGAGCTCCCCCCAGCAGTACCACCAGCTGCCCTGCTCTCAGCACTGGTCTGTGCCTCAGCACACAAAGGGCTGGTCCTGTGCAAATGTGGCAAGGAATTTTTTTAACCAGAACACTTTGGCAAACACTGTGCTGTGGCACTGAGTTTTGTAGCTTAACTGTGTTGTAGAAGGTAACAACCAGCTGCTCTTCCCTTTGCATGCCTTTGGCTCCTTTCTTCCTTGGAATGGCCAGTTGTTCACTGCTCCACTGACGCCTGAACCTGTCATCTCTTTAATTCCAGCTGTGATTTTAAAAATTATCCCATCCTCCACTCCAACATCTTTTCTCAAGTCTAGCAATCCTCACTTGACATTCTCACTCATCATATGAAACCTGCTCTGAGTCTTTGATCACTTCCTTTCCATTCCTCCTTTATCACCTTAGAATTATAGAACATCGAATCACAGAACAGTTTGGGTTGAAAAAAACCTTAAAATTCATGGGCAGGGACACCTTCCACTAACCCAGATTATTCCAAGCCCCATCCAACCTGGCTTTGAACACTTCCAGGGACAGGGCAGCTTCTGTGGGTAGTTGAGGAAGTCAGACCACAGCCAGGATTCCCAAAAAAGGACAGAATGCCACAGAAATACACAAAGGCACAATGATCATTTTGGTTCTTCAGGATGCTGAGCTTCCATGGGTCTCTTACAACCTAAGATCTCACTCTTGAGCAGAAAAAGATATGTCAGAGCCTAATTCTGACTGGATGTTAAGACTGAGTTGTGTTTAAGCAACACTAAATTGAACTGGTATTTTATCACCCAGGTTCACTAAAACCTTCCAGTACTCCCTGCAGGTGGCTTCCATAGTTATTACCCTCAACACCTTCCTTGTGCAGTCTCACAGCCTAAACAGAATATTCCTAAAATATCTGGATAAGGGAAAAGAAGGTGGGAAGAGTATGAGTAGTGCCATCACACGTTTCAACATTACCATCCTTTTATCCCTACTCTTATTCCATATCATTTAACCAGTGATCTATCTGCCAGCCTGGTGTCTCTGTTATTCAATAGCTGTTTAGTCTCCTTAAGAGTCTCTTTAAGTATTCCTGCCAAAATCCCAACAGACTGTATCAACCAGATCCCTTTCCCTAGCACGCTCTTGTCTCCTACAAAGATATTTAATAGATTTCCAAGGCAGACTTCACATTAAAAGAACTGGTGACTCTTACCCCCACATGCAATGTGTGCATCTGCCCTGGCTCTCAGCATAGGAATGAATTTCTACCTCAAATGCCATGAGACAAATGTTTCACTAGTACCTCCTTAAGCATAAGGTCACAAATTTGTGGAGGATGCTGAAGCAGTGCTTAATTTGGAAAGAGAAATCAAGCATCCACTCTTTTATTTTGTCAAAAGGAACAAAGAAAAAAAAAGGGAGGGGGGAGCAAAAAAATTCATCTTGGTGAAGAAGAGAGACAAAGAGCCCCATCCAGCTTCCTGTGAGTGCAGGGAGAGCTCTCTCCAGTGGCAGGGAGAGTACGTCCTGCTTCACCTGGCAGCCCTGCCAAGCGCCGGCTGGGAAATAAGCACCTTACATAACGGCGTATTTTCAGCACTACACACAGAAATGCTGCCTCTATCCTGCAGAAGGTATTTTTGGGTCTGCTAAAATGCTGCTGTGTTCTTCCAGGGCTTTGCATTCTTCTGCTCAGAAATTGCATAATCTGATGCCATAGGAAATAAGTGGTGTTGCATAATGACTCTTGTATTGGCTGCAGGGACCGGGGACTGCATGTTCCTGCTGGAGAGCAGCCCTGCTCCGAGCCCAGGTGCTCGGCTTTGGGAGAAAGAGGAACCCACCAGCCACTTGCCTCTGGGGAGCAGGGGAACAAACCAGGGATCACACAGATACCTCACAAAATTCAGTGTCACTAAGTCACCCTTTGCTCTTTGTTCCCCTCCCCGTGGCTGCTGCGTGTCGTGAGCTACGTGCGCACAGGGAACACCAGCAGCTCCACACCCCATCTCGCCACTGACACCCTCCACCACAGGCCCAGCAACACACTGGAAAACACTCAGCTGGGATAAAGACAGCCTAAATGCTGATTAGCCTTTTATTCTACAGAATTACTACTGAAATCTGTCTCAGATTAAAATGTAAAAATGGCCTTTGCCTTTCTAGTTGTCTCCATAGCCAGAAACAACTTTTCAAACCTGGTCACAGGCTTCAGGCTCTGTTATTTTCCCTTCATCCTTCCCAGTTCTGCACTTTTACCTCACTGAAAATCCCTATGTTATTATTGATCCATATGTTATTCTATTACTATATAATTATTATGTTATTACATTACTATTCCTAAATTACAACAAAAGATATAAGGATTCAAACTGAAATATTTTACAGCAACAAATACCAGAAAAATTTCCGGTTTAGTTCACAGAGGCCTTACAGCCTCACTGACATTGCCACGTGGAGACACTAAATGTTCCAGTCCTACCAACAAACAATATCTTGGAATTTCCCCCCTTCAGAGAACTGAAACACCCTATTTTCCTCCAAAGAGTAGCATTAAAACTAATTAATGTCTGAAAGATCTTTGAGGATGAACATCAATATCACAGTGCTGCTTTCAGGAATCCAGTGAATGAATCAAAGTCTCACTTTAATTCACGTGAGGTGTCAGACTGGTCTCAGGTAAACTCACTCACTCCCACGCTTGTTTTTATTTTTATAGTAGATATGAATTATTCAACATTTGCAAAGCACATTCAACATGTAAAAGCTACTCACACAAACTTCTCAGCACTAAGAGCTTATGTGCTTCACACCCAGTATTAAAGTAAATCAACAGCTCTCCATGAAAGTACAATTCCTGGGGTAGGTGCAGTGCTCTGGGCCCTGTCACCCCAAACCAGGTCCCAGCCCGGGTGCACCTGCTGGGAAGAGGAAGGACACTGGAAATCCAGCTGGCAGATCTCGGATGGGAAATGACAGCACTACTAAGTTGTATTTAGCAAGCACCATAGAGGAGCAAAGAGGATTACTCCTCGACAGAGGCAGCACAATGCCCCGCTCAGGAGTCTCTCGTAAGCCTGTATTAGTGACAGTGCAGGGTTAGAGGTGTGAGCCTGCTCCACTACAGCTTTGTGTGCTGCTAACACACAAACAGCACAGCCCTGGGGGTGCCTCCCAGAGGAGCTCCTGAGGCCTGGCACAGCTCGTGCCATCCAATCCTGCAGAGAGCAGCACTCAGCACACCCCAACTGCATCACTCCTGGGCTGCAGCTGATGGCCCAACACTTGAGGATCTCCTCAGACACAGAAGGATGGTAAGACTGGACTTCCTGTGTTTCAGCAGGAGAGTCACAGCTGTACAGCTGCATTACTGATTTTGGTATCCTCCAGAAGGTAACAGAGATGGGGACAGGAAAGGACAAGCATCCCTGGAATGAACAGAATGTCCACACAAAGACCTCCATTCCTCCAGCCCACCATGCTGGAAAAATTCCAGCCTCTCACCCCTGCCAAGACTTTCTCCTCTTTCCCTCACAGCACCTCAGTGCTACGTTACCAACAGCCCGAGGCAACAATGGCTCCAGAGGGAAAAGCACCAACAATCACAGCTTCGCCAGAGGGTTATAAATCACAAACTCTACATAGACAAATCTGCTCTTCCTCCTGACCTACACCCAACTGTTGCCAAAGACTTTGAACTCCCTCCAACCACCAACTTCTCAGTTGATGGTTGTAGCAGGGAGAGAGCACAAAGGTCAAAGCATACACTGAGTATTTATAGGGGTGAGAGTAACTACACACAGAGCTGCTGCTCCTGGCCCAGCCACAGCTGCCAACTTGGTATTTAGCCCTAAGTAGTCTGTGTTGTGGGTGAAATATTTACCCCTCACTCCCCAGGAGATGAGAGCGATTTGCTGCAATGTCACAAAACAGGAGCCTACAAAAGCCTAAGCCCCTGCACGGGATGTATTTGCCAAGGAGGGATAAAAAACAAAGTCCCATAAGCTGGACAGGGCTTGGTGAAGTGCCAAACTCCTGAGAGCTTCAGAAGTAACATTTGCCTCAGTTGACTCATTTGGATTCAGTTATGGCTAAGAACTCACTGGAAGTTGTACAAGCACTGAACCTGCTGCTGCCTTCTTCCACCAGGATCTCAGGTGAGAGCTTGGCTAAAAGGGTCAGTGCACCTTCTCCTGCCTGCCCTGGCCCCAAGGACCAGAGCTGAAGGGCAACCTGCACTGATTTAAACTCTGTTCACACAATCCATGCCAGATTTCTTTTACTTTTATATTTTAAAACAAGTCTTATTTAATAACTCTGCCATTTTGAGAAGCCCTACTCTTGAAAACCCACTCCCCACATCTCAACTGCAGACAGCCTGGAACAGGTAACAGGTGGGAACAACTCCAGCCTAATCAGCCACTATCTCACATTTGCTATAAAAATGTCCTAAGAAAACACGAAATACTTGAAACTTTTCTTATCCTGCCACTGCTTAGATCAGATCCATGTTTAAATAACTCCTAATTGCAAAAGGTCTTACCTAGGAAGAGATTTTCAAATAAATCATTACTCAATTTTCTGATCTACTGGAGATAAGCCACTTACCTACTGTTTACAATAGGAGATGAAAGAGGCAGCTTAAAAATGCAACCAGAAAAACCCCAAACATGATTAAACCCAAGTTCAACTACAGCTGAGGAACAGTGGGAGTCCCTACCATATATTCTGTGCTAGAAGTTACTTGCTAATTCCAGGCACAGGGGTCAAAATGAATGCCAGCTATAAATTTAACTATCAGGCAGCAGGGGACAAAGACAAATCTAAATGACAGGACCGTTCTAGATCAAAGACTCAGACTAGAGGCCCCAAAGACAGGAAACAAAACTGGTGTTAGAGCAAAACAAACAAACAAAACCCCCACTACATCAAAATCTGGATTTATTTGTGTTTCTCAGTGGAAGGCTGTCACAGACAGAGGTTCAAAGGGCTGCCTCTCTCTAGAAACAAAACCCGTATACATTCAGGAGCACAACAAAAAGGACAGTGACAAAAACTTTTAAACCCATGACAACTTTACCCTCCCCATTCTAGGGTATCCCAAGGTGTCTGTGGCTGCCTACACAGCAGGTACTTTTTGCCCACATTTCCCAGTCAGACCCACTGCATCTCTCTCCTTTCAAACATTTTCATATTTTTTCCCTCAAAATTATTGATCCAAATACATTCCTTCATGTTCTTCTACTGAACAGATTGCCTACTGCTAAAATCAGTATATCCAAACACATGGGCCTGATGTCATCTTTCTCCAGAACTACTTAAAATATCCCATTTTTCATTTACTTAAGGGAGACATGTGGTTTGATATGATTAAGCTACTGCAGCACCTAAACCACCCCCCAAAACAAAAATAAAGAGCAGCTCTTCTTTTCATTGGGAGAAAACATGACATCATGCCCATTCAGGTGAGCAGGAATATGACAAATCTTGCCCCAGTGAACAGTATCATTAACTGCAAAGGTACTCCCAGCTCCCTCATTTATTAGGAAAATGAGGGGTGAAAATTGTGTTTAGCACAGAGACAGCTCAAACTGCTATTTTCAATAATAAAGGAGCAGATTCCTACCCAGCTCATTGAAAGAAAAATGCACCTCCTTCATCTCAGAAATAAAATTAAATTATTTATCACTGGAACACACAAGAGGAATTGTTTGATTAGCACACAAGGGAAAAAAAAATTACAATTCCCCAAAAGGCAAAAATTACAAATCTGCCTCTTTACGCTATCTAGTAATTCTTATGTCATTGCCTGTATATTCCATTTATACCCATTCTCCATTGCCATTCCCTTCCCCTTTAAAAGGGGGGCACAGGAAGATAACGTGCAAAATTGCAAGTGAAAAATGTCCAGCACACCGACAGGCAAAGGCCAGGCCAGCTCTCAGATTCATAAGCAGTGATGGATAAATTAAGGTTTCAAGTTTCCTCTTCCCTTTCTCAGCATCATTTTTCAGCCCTTTCCCATCACAAATGCAACATCCATCTGTCCTTCTGAAATAAATGGCGAAAGGGGAATGCTGACCATGAAACACCACACACAAACACACACCCCCTCACAGCAACACATTTCCCCCCAAATACTCACAAGGATGAAGATTTCCTATGTGATGCTCCATTTTCTTGTTTTAAAAAGATGGAAGGCAAAAAAAAAAAAAGAAAAAAAGAAAAAAAAAGCCC
>VZRX01012684.1:365502-399645 GCA_013398075.1 Notiomystis cincta
AAAAAAAAAAAAGGAAGTGTTGCAAAATAAAAGGAAATTCCACCCACACAATCCTGCAGCCTGCTGCAAAGAAGCACCGAGCGTGCTGACGTCACGGATTCATGAATGGATGGAAATCGGGCTGGATGGAGCCCGGCGGGGGCTGCGCACCGGGAGCGGGGCCGCCAGNAGCGGCGGATCAAGTAACAGCCATCTGCCACGGGAACCGGGCGCGTTCGGCAATCAGAAAAGGAGTTCATCGCCGCCTCGGCTTCTTGCGGGATTACAAACCCTGCGTATTATTATTAAAATAACTAAATATAAACATGTAGCGGGAGGAAGAAGCAGGGAGAACAATAAGAGGCTTGTGTTTGATTAGCGATGCAAAAGCACCAGTAAAATAAAAACAGGAGCATTAACAAAATCCCACATTCAGCTCCAGTCAAACGCTCCCGGCAGCGGGCGGACCAGCTCACAACCTCAGCAACGTCCAGGAACAAAGATAGAGCAGGCAGAGTTCCACACTCGGGGCTGCGTTAGGAACGGTGGCCACAGCACGCACGGATCCCAGCCCTCCAGCCATTTCCACTCCACTTCCAACCCCAAGCCAATGGAATACACTTCGCTGTGCAGAATAGAGGCAAGGACACCCAAATCCTTGGCAGAGTCCTGGTGGCTGCCTGCAGGGAATGGAGGGATGAGCACAATAAGGAATGAAGGTCAAAGTTTGAAGGATAACCCAGGCTGCAAGCTGTGCAGTTACACTCTCGGGGTTGACCAGAATTCATCAATTTGGCCTCAAACTCCTGAAGAACTTGCAGCCTCAAAATTATTAAGAGACAGAATTTCCATATTTTTGCCGCACCTTTTCCTAGCCAGTGGGAAGCAAAGATGCCAAAATAGGGTGTCCCAAAACTTACTCTGAAGGGGCACATCTGAAAAGAATGTCTGAGACAATTCTACCTTTCCTTATGGAAAGTAGGTAACATCTCAAAATAAACCAGAACTGGATGTAAGAACACCACAGATCTGGGCTGAAAAATCAAGGATTTTGTGCCTGCTTGATCTCATGTGGGCCAGCATCACCAGCTTCTGCAGAGGGAGGAGGAGAGCTTGCATTTTGGACTGTGCTTTCTGAATTGAGATGTATAAATCTGGCAATGGAAAATTAAAAGGAATGCAAATTTCTTATTACCTACTTTCAAGATCAAAGAAACCACGAACTTAGTGTTTTGCTTTAGAAACACCTCTTCTGTGAGAGCTAAAAGTCACCAAAGCACAAGATTCTGCCCAGACAACGCCACTGCTGCAGCCTGAGCACTCCTGTAGCCAAGAGGAAACAGGAGTGGAGGGACAGAGAGAGAGATCTCTCCTCCAAAGGGATCACTTCCTGTCCCCATTTCAAACCCCAGCTGCACCTGCTTTGACTCCCTGCCTTGCCTTCCCCTCCAGAGCACAGCACTGGGCTTTACACCACTGTGAGATGGAAACAGCTTCCAGACTTCCCTGGCATTTCAAAACAGACAAAAATGTTAATTTACTCTCTTACCCTAAAGGGATCAATTCAGGAACTGGAAGGGGGAGCACAGTAGCGCATGCAAGAAGCGGAAGAAAAGGAGAAATATTACTATAGAATAAAAGTCAGAATAAAAATAGAAAGGAAAATAATTTTCAGATGTTTCCAAGGGTTAATTGCAGTGACATTTAAAAAAAAATACCCAGCAGAGAAAATAAGTGGGAACAAAACCCCAGGAAGACTTCAGGAGAAGAAAAGAGCTTGTGCATAGAATTTTACATTTTCTTCTCCATGGTGGCTTGGTTCAGTATCCCAATACTCAACTTCATCTATACCGCAACAACTCAGGTTAAATTTTTTAAACACAAAGGTCCTGAATTTAATACAAGGTAATATCTTAACTCATTGTGAAACAAAAAAACAACCCACATTGTCCTAAAACTGATGGCTGCTACACGATTATGGTGCAACCAGGTAAGTATTTTCATAGTACACATTACACAGCTCCTTTGATCAGTAAAGTTGATCAATATTAAAGAGAAATTATTCTTCTCCCTCTTGCTCAAAGTCATTGGTAAAATCAGAGAACTCAAGCATCAGATGCCAAATACAATTTGGCCCAGTATTAATGTGAAAATAGAGGAAAAAATGTACTCTGTACAACAAGGATGTAAGATACTAAAAATCCAAAGTTCTTAAGGGACCACAAGAGTGCCAGTGAAAAGTTGACAGGCAGCAGGATTTCTGAAAGGAATTATGGGCAACCAACTAACTAGACCAGTAGGAGAAATAACAGGCCAAACTGATGGCAATGGATGCAAAAGGAAAGCTAAAAGTATCTTTAAAAACTATTCACCATATTTGAACAATACATGACAATTAAGTACTTCCAATCCAATTAAAAACTAATAGGGATGTTATACAGCATCTGCTAGTCATAACATTTCTAGTTGGCACATCCTATTGATTTGAGCCCAGTCCTAAAACAATCATTTAACAAGTTCTCCAATTCTGTGACCTTCAATTTTAATAAATTTAGTGAACAACTAAAATTGCAGAACACTGAGGATACCAATATTATGCCAGTATTCAAAAATAGCATACGTTGTTATTTGTAGGCCTTGGCAAAGGAAAAAGTCCTAAGCCAACCTTTGACAAGGAAGGATGGTTCTGCTGCCTTGAATCAAAGGCTGAATTATCCCAGGATCCTGCCTCTGACAGTGGCCCAGAACAGCCACACAGGGAAGCACAAACCCAAAGCAAATCCTTAATGCTTCCTGTGGCATATTCCACTGACAACAGCAGAAAATGAGAAAAGAGATGGGAGTGACTCAAAGGTTAATTTCATAATTATGCAGCACTAAGGCTGTTAATAAACCTACTCAGCACACACTTAGAGGTACAAGAGGGACTGCTCTGTGAAAACTTCCTACCTGGATGAGTAAATAAGTGAAGTGAGACAGCAAATGATTCTCCAACAGACAAACGTCTGGGTAAATATTTGCAAAGGGAAGGTGGTGAGAGGGGCATTTAATTGTCAAGTTCTAAATACCTGTAAAATCTTGAATCCACTCTTCCCAATCCTTGTGTGTGTCCAGGAAGGAGGGAATCAGAATAATAGAATCAGATTCTTGTTCAAGCTGTCATTATGTCCAAAGCTGGTGCAACTCACCTTTCTCCTTTGTAAGGAGCAAAGCTTCTGTGTCACAGCCTTCCAAATCTGCTATTTACAGAGATTTATGACTAGACCCTATTTCATGCCCCACACATTCCAGAAATATCAGTTACAGGAGACTGGAATACTGTGAAAAATTTGAACATGTAACACACTAGTATAGACCAATTTATTCTTTTTCCTTTTCTTCATGATTTTATATCTCTTACACACTCAATAGGGCAAATATAACACAATTTTAAATCAGTAGTCTCAATAGCACTTCACTAAGACCAGAAATGAAATTTATGTATTTATCATATAGGATTTTTTTCTAGAATGTGGCCAGACCTGGGACTCTGAGAAGTCCTCCCTACAGAGGCAAGTGAACAAGACTGTAATTTGACAGGACCAGTGTTGAGAGCTGAGAAGCATGACCAGAGGAAAAGAGAAAAAGCCCCAAAGTGGGACATGTGCAACATCCAGAGAAAGGTGAGCAGCAATTCCAGTCAGGAGCCCTGTTTGGAAAGGGAGTCTATTGGCAACAGGACAACCCTGCTGATTTCAGACCCCATTCCTGAGTCACCACAGCCCAGAGACCCTCACAAATTAAGGGGTAAACAAAGCTGAGGATAAGTTTTGGTACCCAAGTTGCTCCTCTACAAGCAAAAGGGCTCTGCCCAAAAAATGGCTCAGAGCCTCTCAGATCTGCCTCTGCTCTCTGAACAGCAGCTTCAGTGAGCCACCAAGAGATCTCTGCTTAAACACAAAAGTAGGGAGCTAGAAACAGGCATAGACTCAGATCTGCAATATCCCAAGGGAAAGCTCCCCCTCTCATAAGTGTATCCCTAAAAACCTCTCAAGAAAACTCACAGACACTTGTACCACTATTGCAGTGTCTCCAAATCAAAGTACCACCAACTTCTGTTACCCAAAAGTGAGGTCACTTACACAAAGCCACCTTCAACACTGTTGCCTGTTGTGTTTTTGAGTGTGCTCTGTGAGCCATGATGGGTAGGAGCACATAACAATTACAGTGACTTCCTTTAACCTTCTACTACCTTCCACACTCCAGAAACCAACAATAAAGTAAAATAAAGACACTAAAGGCACTAAAAGACAATGACAAGACAAAAAGCATTACGTGTTTAGGTATGAGGTTAGTAAGGATTCCTTTTTTTAGGAGTTTCTGAGTGGTTTCCCCTCCTCTTTCCAGGTAATCCCTGCCTTTGGGGTTCAAGTCTGTGTAGTTTTAGGAGGAGACATAACACTGTAATGTTAAGAATATGCACTGATAAGGCTGGGAAAGTTCAAAAAACTACATTTGCAGACTTTCATGCTCTGAAGGATGGCAACCCAGCTCCTGAGACAAAAGACAAGCTCTGGAATTCCAGAGGTATTCCAGAGGTAATCAGGAAGGAAAAAGGTGCTACATAAGAGACATAATAGCTGCTGAAAGGGAACCAATGCAGCAAGTGAACAACAGCCTCCCCAGACTGACAGTGGTGCTGGCCAGCTGAGCAGAGGCCATGGGAGAAAGCCACATCTATTTGTTCAGGGAAACAGGCACAAAATAATATTCCTCCCAGAGAATAGGCTGAAACCAAGTCTTCTATAACAATAATGAACTCTAATAGGGTTCCCAGCAGTGAGAAATACCGAAGAAAATTTTTAAAAATAAGTATTCATCAATAGCAGTTATAAGGGACACTTGTAAAGCCAGCTGAGCCACAGTCACTTTTCCTCTGCCAGGTGAGGAACCTGCAAAAAGCAATGAGACCCGACAATGAAGCCTCAGTATTACTGCCATGTGGAAAGAAAAGTCCTATAATTTATGGTATTTCCACAAAAGACATGCATAAATGGGAAGCTATTGCAGGGAGGAATTAATGAAACTGAAGAAGTGATTAAAAAATGCAGTCCAATTCCCCAAGGTCAAGTGTTGTTCAGAGAAAAAAAATCACCTGCACAAATATAGAAACAACTGCTGAGCAGCTGTACTGTAGATAAGGATTGGGGATGGAGAGGATCAGAGACTGACCACAAATTATAAATATCTAGTTGTCACAAACAAGGCAACTTCTGTCCATAGACAGGAACACAAATTCCTGATCCTCTCAGTTTTGATAAACCTTTTGGAAAGTCCACTTTGGGAAAGGCTCATTGGGAATGTGAGAAACCACTCCAGAATGATAAAAAAAGGCAGACAGGTCACCAGGTGAGTTCTGAGGGATGGGGGAGGTAACTCAGTGAGGTGGCTCAGTCTGGACAGAGTGAAATGAGAAGCTAAGAATGAGATATTATATGTTCCTATTAAATACAGAAACGGTTTCTGCAAAGAAAGAGGGAACTCATGCTCCACATCTACAGTGAGTAGGAAAAGCAATGGACTCAAAGTGCAACAAGAAAAAATTACTTAGGCTATGAGAACTTTTCCAAATGGTAAACAGTGAAGCACCAGCCTAAGGAACTTGTTTCCTCTATTAGGAAGGAAAAAAAAATCTCACAAAACCTGTCCTGCAACAGCGATATTGCTTTGATGCAAAAGATCAAGATGAACTTTTGGAACCTCTGAGGGATCTTCTGTGAAGATATCAAAACACTGAAAACTTTGCAGCAACGGCAGAAGCTGAAAAATTCCTCTCATCTTTTGCAGTGCAAGGTCTCACCAAATTAAGTCTTTCTGTCCTTGCTACTGTTACACAACCCCTTTGAGGAGTATTATTCAGATTTTCTACCAAAAAACCTACAAGAACTGCTGAAAGCCCATTAAGACAGCAGAACTCAAGTCATGAGACTGCCAGAGTAAGGCTCTATATTTAGTACCTACAGTTTTCTCTGTAGTACTGTGATAAAGTTCCTTCAAGAAGAGTGGCTCAGCTCTAGGTAAATATTCTCAAGGCAAACAAAACCTGCTCAGCATCTTCGTCCCAGGCTAGTGGCACTCATGAAGCCTTCAGTAGGTTTTGCTTCAGAGCTCACTGCTTTTCTTTTCCTCCCTCCCAAGAGACTTCTGCTCCCCCAGTGCTCACCAGACCCTAGAAGAGCCCTCTTGATCTGTGTGAGGTATCACGATGCAGAATTACTCAGTTCCTGAGTTGTGACAGCACTTTAAATAGTTACTGTCACGATTAGCAGAATATTGGGGTTTGGAACACTGAACTTGTCAGCAGTGGGGTTTGGGTCCTTGTATTCAAGCACAATGTTGGACACTGCAGTATGATGGAGAAGGCACCCCAAAGGGGTCACTGCACAGCACTTGAAATATTTTCTGAATTAAATCACAGAACTGATCTCAAGGGACAACCAAAAGTTAAACAGACCTCACCCAAGGGGCACATCAAACTTCACCAATGTCCTAATACTCCAGCTCAAACCTCCAGCTTTGTATTGCCCAGGATTTGCCCATCCAGGGAAAACCAGCACCATATCAGTAAATTCAAGTCATGGCTAAGAGAGGCTGACAGAGACATGTTCAAAAGCACATCAGCTGAAGCATTAACCCTGGGACCTTCCAGGGCTTCACAGGAGTGTTTTATAACCTCCAGTCCTCTATAAATGTCACAGTCCCCCTTAGGGCCAGACCTTCCCTCCTTCAAGCCTCCTCTACTCACCACTATCATAGAGAGCACTCCCATATAGAGTGCCTTGTCTATTAACCAGAAAAAATCAGATAAATTAGAAGCAACAATGTCGATGAAGCAACTGATGAATTGTCACTGATCAAGTAAGGACAGGGTGGTTCAAGCAACTAATTGCTTTCACTGAGATGGAACCAGGTTCAAATCAAGGGAGAATTCAATTCTTCAGCAAAATACTTCACCTTAATTATAGCTTGTAACAAGAGACAGTCAGAATCTAAATATATGGATGCTCTGCCTCTACAGCACCCACCCCTACTCACAGAACGGGTAAAAATTGACAGCTTTTATATTAAGAAACAAATCCCAAAATGTAGCTCCATCTCACATCTTCCTGCAATCCCACTCAGAGGTAGCTCAGGCACATCCTAAAATTATATATCTGTAGCTTTCTCTGCATGAAGCATCTCTGTACAACAAAGATCACAAACAATGTGTAGAACAAACCCATTTTCAGTTTCCTTGAGTGAAACAACTACATTTTCTTGCATTACACAGATACTCAGCCATTAACTGAAGAAAACTCTAGATAATTTTATAGACAAGAATAAATGATTTTTCAACTAGCATCTACAAAGAAAACAAGAAACTATTTTTTACATATCCTTCTAAACTTAATTCCCCAAAGCTTAGTGAGTTTTTATAGAATTTTCTCCTTTTCAGTTCTTCATATCAATAGATATATATGGTTTGCGAACATACAAGTTTTACTACTTGATTTTTAATACATAAAATAGATGTAGTTAAACTAAAAAATTGCATATATGATACAGATTCAAGAAATTATATATTCCTAGGAACAGCAATATCCAAAACAAACCATGAATCTCCATGTTTCTGGAATTTTGCTGGTGTCTACTCCAGCTACAACAGCCTGGATTCCTCAGAATCTGCATTCTCCAACCAATCACCAGGGAAATACCATGTAGAAGTATTTATAACAATGGAAAATAATATCCTAAAGCTATCCCCTCACAAAATCAATACACCTGAATTAATAGATTCAAATACTTTCAGACTCTAAGTTATATTGGAAAAATGTAAACACTAAGATTAACTTCACCTCAGTTTATGCACACACCCCTTTGGCACTTGTGCCTTCCTGTTACTCCCATGGGAGCTGAATCCTGTCAGGTCTCTGCAGGTTCAGCAGGGAAATGGCTTTGGACACAACATAAAACAAGAAGGTGAACTCAGCTCACCCCTTCCTTAGAAAGGGAAGTGTATTCAGAATTTAAGGACAACTGCAGGAGTGAGTACATTATAATTTGAGATATTTCTGAATTTCTGACTTGTTAGTAAAATTCAAATATCAACAACTGCTGATACCTGATCATTGTTCCAGATGCACTGGAAGCCCATGTCCTCTTGGCTCACTGCACATGTGCCTCCTCTTCAAGTCACAGAAATCAAGCTGTCCTCGGAAGCTGCACCATGGGTAGTGTTTAAGACAGTCCAGCACTGAATTCTTCTCTCTAGAAAGAACAGGCAAGCTCAGAACCCTGCTGAAGTGTATTGCAAAAATGCTCCCAAGATCAACCCACCACATCCCCTCAGCACATTGTGATGTTACGTGGCACATTTGAAGGCAGCAGAGAACATCCAAAATTAAGTTATGCACTTTCAAAAAGAAGCTGGGAGTAGAAAAATACCTCAACATATTTAGTACATCCTTTCTTAGCACAGGCACACACTGGAATCCTTTTATGGTACAATTTTAATCTAAATTAAGCAAGCAGCTCCAGTAAAAGAGCTCAGAGCCTCCACATTACAAAATTACATCAGGATTGGATTAGCCTGTAAAATAACATACTTCAAGGTAATCTATTAATGATATTTTATACTTAATTTTATACTCAAACTTCAAGCTATTTGTTTTCCTAATTTTTAGCAAATTTTAGGAGAAGCATAACTTATTACAGTCCTCCTACATACATAAAAACAACTTAAAATATCATTATTCCTGTTACTACCAGAAACATGCAAGGAGAGACACAACAACTACTGAGACTCCCAGTCCTGAGCCCACAACATCTTTCTTCCACCCCCCTGGCCCCCCAGATTTAACAGGCTGCAAGACTTAGCCCAGTTCTTCATAAAATTAAAGATAAATCAACACCTTGAAATTACAGAACTTTAATACAAACGCTAAAGTACCTGGTCTTAAAAGAGTTTCTCTCTACCCACACACACAGTTTTCCTTACATCCTTCAGGCACAATCAAGCTACTACAACACTAAGGAAGAGGGTTAGAAATACCAGCACCAGTGTCTTGCCAGAATTAAGAGACTTTAAACAAAAAACTCCATGTGGCACCACCTGCCTCACGTTCTGCACCACAATTCAGCTGCTCTCAAGGCCACTCCCAATGTTTGCAAAGTTCAGCACACTCCTAATTTTTTGCTGAAGTAGGAGCAAGGGCCAACTGTATTTGAGAAAAACCACTACGTTTGGTCACCAGTGTCATTTCATTTTAGGTTTCTCCTTATCTTTGCTGGTTTGCCATAAAAAACAGGACAGATAATTGCACATTCCCAATAAGGAAAAGCTTGTGATGTCCAGGTTAGGCTACACTCAGAGGCTCTATTTGGGCAACAGGAGGATGACAGTATAGCAATATACTTGCACAGGAAAGTATCAATTTGCAGCCTGTGTGGCCCCATTCCAGCCCTGTATTAACTATTTTAATTACAGAACAACTTCCAAATAAAATCTAGAGTAAACATACATGTATTTTAACAGCTTTATTAGACAAACTTCAGCGTTTTTATTTTGATACATTAAAAATATAAATATTTGCCTTTGTTCACAAAAAAACTGCATAGTTCTACTAAATCAATGAGAAAAGCCTCAAAATCCAGTAATTATAATTTTTACCACTATTTTAAGACAGGAATGCTGCATGTGAAAACAAGGTTTATTTTCTTGCTTACAGAAACAAACACTGTAAGCAATAGTATAGATGAGACAACAATAAAGATTGAAAGAATCAAAAACCACACAAAACCAGGAAAAAATGTATTGGAACACCTTACCCTTGTAAACACAAATCATATACATGTATAGGAGAAAAATGGAGAGATGTTCATAAAAAACATGAGGCACCAGATGCCCAAAGCTGGCCAAATGCCACTGGAATAAATTATTGCATTTCCCATGAAAAAAATACAGCTTTTAAGGACAGGTTTGAAACCACCACTTGGTAACTGGCAGCCAAGGCGGTAATGGTCAGCGCCTAAATGGGAAGGGATTTGTGGGGCTGGAGGACTTTCAGCACCAGATGAGTTCAGCTCTTCCTGGAGTTCCACTTACCACCAACTTTTATAGCCTTCGATTGGCTTTTAACACTTGCTTCTCACATCCAACCTGAAAGATTTCCTGCCTCTGTAATCCAGCCCAGAAGCCAGCATGGTGTGTGGCAGCTTCAAGCTCTTAAGAATGCATAAAAGCACTTAATGGGTAAAAACTGCCCATGTGAACAGGACAGACCCAAAAGCCAAAGGTGTGCAATACAGAAATTACCCCAGCTAGGAATGGGGTTACAAACACATCTGCTGATTGGATTTTCTTTTTCTTCTTAAACATAATCATCATGGACCCAAAGAATTCTTTCAATCTAGTATTTCTCATCCTGCCAAAATACCAGCAGAATTCTGAGTATTTGGATTCAAGTGCAAACCCCTGCAGATGGATTTTTGTTTAAAGAACTGAACAAACAAAACATTATTTGCTTCGAAATTCTTCTATTTGTGGTGAAAGCCAAGCTGTGCTAAATCAATAGGACTGTTGGCATTGTTTTCAACTGAGCTGGAATTTCATTTCCTGTACCCCACTTCAGATCTGCTAAAAACCACTAGAACACAGTTTTGACCTTTCACAACATCATCTATAGCTCAAAATAAAGCATTTTGTGCAAAATAAATACTTTACAGGGCAGGTTATATAAACAGCATGAAAGCAGCAGCTGTGGCTGGTTTCTTCAAAGAGAAAACTTTGCCCCCAGCCTGGATGCTCTGGATTAATGATGTTCTTGTTTCATACCCGGGCTCTGAAGCCCTGGGAAGTCCCTATCCCAGCTCAGCAAGGTGGGAAGGTTTGTTATTTTAACTGTTCGCTGATAACAGCTTATCAGCAAGTTTTCAAAGGTTAAGCTCAACACACATGGACGGCAAAAGTGCAAGGAAAGGACAAGGGAAACGTTGAATTAGTGCTCCCTCTCCTCCTGCCCCTGCAGCAAGGGAGAGAACTCTCTCGTACACCATGACCTGCAGCAGTGCCAGCAAAACTTCAACCAAAACTCCTGTTTGAACTGAAAACATCTGAGAACCCAACAACAGTGCTTTCTTTCAGAGGAGGAGCTTGCTTTGCCTGCTGCATTCCCACTGGCTGCCACACAGGATGGAAAAGCTAACCAAAATCTTTAAGTCTGGTCCTTAAATACCAGGCAGTTTTATTACTGCTGCCAAATTTATCACTGACACCAAGCTCCATGACAACTCAATGGAAAGCAAAAACAAAATAAAATCTTCAATTTAGGGCGTGCTATGATTTTTATTTCTATCCCAACCATGTTCCTGAACTGTAAAGGGCTGACGAAACCTTAAACCAGAAAAAAAAAAAAGCCCAGTTACAGACTCATTACTAATTCATCCTGGCTGAAGCTGCATACCAGCAGCTGCTGCCTCTCTCAATTAACAGCAAATATTGAACAGTATTGTCATTTAACGGTGTTTACTGCCTGCTGCCCTGTCCACCGCCGCATTTTCAAATGCTCTGGCACAATTTAAAGTAGCAACACTCATAAACACAGCTTAGTTTAACCCCTTATGTATCAGACCAGAAGGGCTTTACTCACTTCCTACATTCATTAGGTGCTTGGCAGAAGTTGAAGCCCAAGGATGCAAGGTGCCATCAAAATGGTATTTATAATTCAGAGGCCCATGGGGTGCTTGGCGTCCGCAGAAGGCTGAGCACAAGTGTGAAAAATGATGGGAGTAACTCCAGCAAAGCAGCTCTTTAGGAATTATTGCCAAAAAGTTGAAACAAAAGAGGAGAAAAAGGAGGAGACCACACATTCAGCCTCTGCTGTTGAAGATTTAGAACAATAAAAACCCAAAACTAATGGGGAAAAAAGTAAAAAAAAAAGATAAAGCCATTCTTCGGGGAGAGCATATTAATGCTGTGATTCCTGATGACCCCATCTCTGCACAGGGTGTCAAAAGAGCCCAAATTTGGACCTTCCCTCCCTCTACTGTGCCTACAGCTGCCTTTTGGCCAGGCTGGGTTTGAAGTAAATGATTATACAAACAGTGCAGGCAGAGCACTCAACTGGAAGTGCAGCACTTCCACGCTGCCTCCACAGGCACTTCCATGCCCTACTTGCTCCACGGTGTCAAGTTTGCTGGAAGCCACTGCTGTACAAAGGACTGTACAGTTTCTACATTTCATTTCCACACTGTGTTCCCAGCACATCAGCAGGAGGGAGCATTTCCAGGCTCTCCTATGAGGCCACTGACAGCTGGGCCAGGGCCAACATGTGGATACCAAGGACCTGGAGAAGGGAGGGGATGCTGAGCCAGCCCAACTCTACTGTAAGGTACACACTGGCAATTTAGATACTATGGGAAAAGATCAAGCAGCTTCTGTACTGCATTTATTAGAGTAGAAGCTAGGATAATGTCATTCCAGCTGATCCTGAAACTGGGGGAATTCAGTTATTTCTGAGGTACTGGCCCTTTGTTCTACCCCTTCTGCAGAGGCAACAAAGCACGGGAGCTCCAAGGAGTGATGCTCAAATACATGAGGGAATGGCTTGGAAAACTGGGCAAGTAAATGTAGGCCCAGGCTCTGGGCAGGGCTCTCTGTGAACATACTTTCCTTGGGTTAGCATCTGGCTGCAAGTCCCCTCATTTTCTCAGGTCCCTCTGCCTGTATCTGTGCAACCCAACACCCAGCCTGGTTTGCTGGGAATTCCTTCCCTCTAGGTTCCCCCAGCACCTGTGGGCCCATGGGGTCTGAGGTGCTCAGATGTATCAGGTGATATGACTAATACCTGCCATATGCTCATTGTTACCTTCCCTCTCCTCTCCTGAAGAGGAGTCAGCACTAAAGTGCTTGTTCTACTCAATCTATTTTAGGAGCGTGGGCTTTCAGCATCCATGCAGCACTGTTTTAAGCTAGAAAACTTAAATCAAAGAAGTAGACCATGTTCTGGCAGGGAAAATTGAGCACTAGGTCCTGTAAAAGTCTCTGTCAAGGCTCAGGAATGACCCTTTTTTTTGCAAAAGTTATCTTTGTGTGCCCAAGGAACAGAACTATTGGCCAGGTTTCACTCCAGGCTACAGAGCAGGGGGCAGATGAGATCCAGGCCTTGGAAAGTATCCCAGTGCTCTCCATGGAGACCAAGTCTGTCTGTTGATGCTCCTGTGCTGGCTGCGTGCTGTGGCATTGGGTTATTCCCTGCTTCTAGGGGTGAGGAGCTCCTACTCAGTCACACCACCTTGGAGCAGACCAGGGAACAGATACAGGTGCCAGTAACTGAGGGCACATCTCTGCCCATCAGACTGGGGGGAAACCTCAACTCACAGGGAATATAAAGCATTGCTTCTACTAACAGCTGCTCCCCATATGTCATGGTCAAGGGAAAAAAACTCTGTGGGCACACAAAGGAAAGATGGGGAGAGAGGCCAGTGGAGGACAATTTGATTTCACTGTATTTCTTAGAGGAGCTGTGTCAAATGGCAAAGAAAAACTTCATCATAGTGTAGGAGGCTGAAAGATTTGAGATGGAGCAGTGAGGAGTCTCTGGCCCCATAAATGTTTAATTTGAGCAAAGCAGCAGATTAGTAGTAAGCACAGTTCTGCTGCTGTTGCTGAACTGCGCACGCCTGCTTTGATTTCTAGATGACACACAGCGAGAACGTAAGTATAAAAATAAAATAGGAGAAAAGCACCAGGGAGATTTTCATACCCAGCACTACAGACAGGGCTGCACAAGCCAGCAACACACTCAGCTCCCTCCCTTCTCCCTGCTCAGGGCAGCAGCACAAGGGTGAGCAGCACACATGGAGCTCTGGAGTGTTCCCAGCTCTTGACTTCACAGCTCTGACAGCCCAGCACAGTGCAGGGGACAACAAGAGCTACTGCACCACACCTGAGGAAGCAGCCAGGGCTGCAGATCACTGATTAAAGGCACCATGCTGCCTGCTAAGAACACTCTGAAACTGGACAACCATAGAAGGAAGATGTACATAAAAATACTGAAATAAATGGATCCTCAGAGCCTTAGGAGCAGAAAAAGAACCCACCTGGAACTGTTCCTCTTCCAAAACTGTCCCTACAAGGACTGACTTTCTCTCTGTGCTCCTTTCCTAACAAATAAAATTTATCAGTAAGGATTATTCTTTCCCCATAACTTCCTTGAGTTATTGCCACCCCACTCAAAACAGTTCAAATTGGTTAAATAAATCCTGAAGAAAAGTTGCTAATTAGTGTTTCTTCCTGCCTAAAATACAAGAAGAGTCTGAAAAAAGATATTAATGCATTCCATGATCCCTGTGAGATCTCCAGCTCCATTCTTCTTCCCTTTCCTGAGCTTTACTTCCCTTAGATTGCCACCTGATCACCATTATCTGTTTCTTTCCCCTCCACCATCAGAGAGAAGTCTATTTCCTTTCCCTATTTATATCTTTCTCATCTCAAACTTCACTTTTTCCTGCTTCTGTATCCACTTGCTGAAATTCAGACAACTCCTCTGCTGCCTCCATCAGCATATCTAGTCCTCCTCCCAGTCTGCAATCATAAAGAGAAATGTGGCTTCACTAAAACCAAGCACCAAGGTTCAATCAGACACAGATTTTATCCCAGCAGCATGTTTTATTGGAATTATGTCACTTATCCCAAAGCCAGTTATGCTCAAGAACTGCCTGGAGAAGCTCAGAATGAGAGCAGGAAACCCTTTGGCTTAGTCTTCCTCACTCCCTGTAGAACAGCCTCATCCAGCTGCACACACTGGTAGGGTAGGGAATAGTGCACACCAAATGCTACTGAAATCTGTCCAGCCTCTGGAAAACCTCCACACAACAAGCGAAGGTCATCCATGAGAACAGATTTTCTCTTTCAAAAGCATGAAGAGATTTAAAAACAAATACACTAGTATTCTTAGATTTTGCACTCTCCTCAAGGCTGGGAGTATATTTGGGAAAGTGACCGTGAGCTCCAACTCCAACAAGGAGTCTCCAGCTTGGGAAAAAATTAGGAAGAAACAGAAAGCCACAGCACAGCCCCAATTAACCTCCCAGAATATAGCTACTCATTGCAAGTACAGAAACATCAGAAGTCTTTTTTTCACTGCATTAAGGTGCTGGGGAAAAAACTTGCAATATCAGGACAGCACTGTGGACTCTTTCACACACACCTGACATAGGAAGGTATCACCTCTGATAAAGCAGGACCTCAGTTGTTACTGCTGGCTGGTCTGGATTTTCAGCTTCCCCAAAGCTGATGTCATGGCATTTCTCCTTGCAAAACAATAACCTTTGCAGGCCTCTGGAGAAAGAAGCCAAGTCCAACACTAAAAAGATACAGATGACAAGGAAAATGCTGGTGTGCCCTGCTACTCAAATGACAGAAAGCATTAAACATTTACACTGACACATTATGATATGATTCTTCTGTAACTGCAATCTCCTGTGACACAACCATGTCATTTTTTCTTAAGAGAAACTCACTCTGAATATAGAAGATATATGAGTAAGGGAAGCAGAACCATCTTTTACAAAACATTGGCTGGTGACCTCACCTTCGTATTCCTCCAAGCCTGAAGAAGGGAGAACACTCCAAGGAAGCAGCTCTTGGACAGACTCACAGAACACCTCAGGAGGCTCAGCCAGTCATGCTTTGTGCCAGGGAGAGTCCCTCCTTACCAGGACTAAAGTCACACAGTCCCCAGACCAGGATCCTCTGCCTCAGAGGAAAGCACAAACACATTAAATAGTTTGACCCATAAAAAAAGCATCAAAACCTTCTTCCAGCCACCACCAGAGCTGCATTTTACATCTTGCTTCTCACTGGAGAGCCAAAAGGAAACCTCCCTCATCTCCAGTTGACAGCAGCAGCTCCATCCCTCCAGGACAGAACCAGCTGTAAATATTGGCTGGAACTATTTATTCCCACTGGGGACTGGTAACTGTCTGTAATTGCTGGCAGCAGGGGAGCCAGGGGAGTCTCTTATGCCAAAAAACATACAAAAAAAAACAGAGAAAAAAATAATGCCACCTGCATATACTGCAGTACCTGAACCTTACACAGCATTGATGGGGCCACTGCATCTGTGTTTAGGCTGAAATGAAAAGAAATTTACAACAGCTGTATTAAACTAAACTAGCAAAGCTGCTTGTAAGCAAAATGACTGAAAAGATGATCTGTCCTTTATGCTGAAGATCCAAGGTGAGGAAAGGCCACAAGGATATGTGACCAGAATATCAGAGACAGATCACAGGCCTGCAGGCCTGGACATGGACAGTGGTCCTAGCAGAGATTTTTCCATAAGTATTACAACACTGACACAGTTCACTCCACAAATACAATCTCAACAACAATAAATACAATCTTGCTGGAAATGCATTTCTGACTGAACACAGTAAAGAAAATATACACCATGAGCAGAAGACCCAGTTTAATCAATGCTCTGTGTGTGTGTAGTCATCACATCAATATAAACTGTATTTTTCTCCACTTTCTTCAGCCAGAGAGTGTTCAGGAATTCATTTAAGTTTTTCATAAGAAATTCTTTACACAGGCTTATCAATAAACCAAGGTTTGAGGAAAAGAAACAACTATTAGAATTCTACTGTGGGACAGTATTTTCTACTCCTACCAGGTGCCTATGTAAGCTGAGTTGCAAACCTGAAGGTCAAAGCTACATGCTGACATGGATTTGTTGATTGATGCCAGGAAGACCAAGAAAATAGTAAAGGGAACACCCAGAAAGAAGGCCAAAGACAATTCAGTATGTCTTGTGAAGACTAGACAAAAGTTTACACAGAAGGAAATTTCTGACTGGGATACAAATGTGAACTAATCCCTGAGAAACAGCCCAGTTCACCAGCTGAGTACCTGCCAGCCATTCCATAGGAAAACAAGATGAATTTATAACCTGGTAAACTTAAGGCTGAAGAGACGGAGAGCAGCAGCATGTGGCCTTTGATATCAAGGTCTTTGCTACTGCACCTTCAGTACCTTCTCTTGCTCCAGGCAATCACTTGATCTCACATGATTCCCAGAAAGACCAAATTCTACTTAAGATGTTGCAACAAAGCTCAGGAAACATTTTCTCTCAAAAGACATCTTGGGAAACCGAAGCAATCAGAATGAGGAGGCTTTTTGCTCCTGCCAAGTGCCCAAAGTAACAAAGGTAATCAATATAAAGGCACAAAATAAGACTCTAACTATAGATGGTCAATGTCTATTACATGGATGATATTTCAGGGTCAGATTTTGTGAATATAATCATCTGAGATGACAAAAAGAACAATTTCCTTCAGCACATGAGAGGAGCTTGCAGAGAAGAAGAGAACACTTGAATGGCCCCTTCTGCCTCCCCTCTGGGCTTGCCTTTACTCTCTGTAACAAACAGGTTGATCAAACTTCTTCCTTCCCACAAGCTCCATGGGGAAGGAGGCACTGCAGACACAGGCTCGTTGCTCTCAGTAGTTTAAGAGCAAATGTGTTGTACAGATAATGAATCTCAACTACATAGGAACATATGTATTTTAACCCAAAAACCACAGAAACTAACCCTGATGTTGCAAAATCTCAACCAGGGAGAATGAGAGAAGGGATTGTATTTTTACCCAGGTGTGAGAAGAGCTTCTCTTGCTCCAGACACATCATCAGTTCAGAATGTGTAGAAGTTTGTTCTCTAGGCCCTGCAGTATCTCCTGGAAGCCTGAACACACTGGTCCATCTTCTTGTGGTCATCCCAAAGACGGCAAAAGGGCAGGGCAGAACAATCAAATGAACTGCTCAGGAGCATTGCATTCAACACTCCCTTGGCCAAGGGAATAATGGAATGAGGTATGGAGGGTTCTGAAGCCAGACTGCTGACAGGAGAATAAAGATAAAGCACTATCAGAAATTAATCCTGAAGATCAATCCTCAAGCACATTGCTGAGTTAGCTCCTTACAAAGAAGAGCAGAACAAAAGATTATCTCCTTTAGCAAGGAGCCCATTTCTTTCACAGGTTGCTCATTGATTTTCACCTTGGACTAGAAGGCTATCAGCCAGGAATCATAACAGTACCTGGTCCTGGCTACTGAGCACACAGCCTTCACAGCTGCAGCTGTGTGTCTAACACCACAACACCTTCTCATTCCTCCCAGCTGTCTTGTTGCACTTGCACTTCCAAAAGAGAGTAGAAGTTCTGTTTCCTGAGTAATTCCCAGTGAACCACCACAGGGTGTTGCAGAGAGAAGCTTAAAGATTCCTCTCACACAATCCTTGTCAAGCTCCTGGTCCTTCAGTATGCTGCTCAGAAATGTTACTTCTACTGCAGTGTCACAATTCAACACCTCAAGACATGACAGGAGAGAAATGTACATACAAAATGTATGTTACTCCTCCAAACATTTAAGTATGAGCTAGACAGTGAAAGGGGTTTACTGGAGCCTCTGAGCTGCTGTGCCCTTCCTGCTTCCAGCACCAAAGAAGCAAAGCCATGGGATGAGGGTCAAAGTCCTGCATGGCCAATGTAGAATGGTTTGCTGGGACTTGGTTGGAGAGAAATGACTCAAAATGGCTCAAATGTCAGGTTTGAAAGCAGAGAAAAATCTTTTCCTGACAAACATGCAGATCAAAGAAAATCCCATACTCCTGTGACCTCCTTGTCTTACTGCAAATATTCATATAGTTTGGGCTTTAAAAAAAAAAGGCACCAGAAAGATTGAAAATCATTCATAATGCACTTATATGCAACATTTTCTAGTTAGTATTTCCACTGGTAACTCCTACTTACTCTTCTTCCATTCCCATTTGTGGGAATCCCCTCTCACCACCAAGACCGAGAGCTGACATGTCCCTCACTCTTTCTTCCCCTCTTGTTGAAACCTTATTTCCACTGCTCTAATAGCTCTTGACTTAACTAGGACAAGGAAATTATTCTGAGCTTCTCTGTCCTAGCAGTTAGTCTATTCTGTATTAACCATCCAGAGCACTGCAAAATCATACTGAAGCCCCAGGCAACCATTCTAACGCTTCCTTAAATTCCTGCTTTAATCAAACTGCCCAATTTTACTGGACATGTCTCTAGCCATATATATACATCTATAAATATATATACAAACTTTTTGTATAAAAATTCTTCAGTGTTAAGAAAATTCAGGAAAGCTCATTTAACAGCATTCATTCCAAGAGCTCACAATAAGCTAAATTTCTATCCAGCCTTAAAACAGAGCTATTCCTTATGCAAGATGGATTTTTTGCCCATCCTTTTAAGCAATATGCAGAAGTATTTACCATACTTGAGAACAGAAACTTCAGTAAATATTACAAACCAATAAAACATGTAACTGCATGCACTAGTTTAGGTATGGAGCTGAAAGGCTTTCAAAAGCTGGCTATGCAATGGCTCCCTTGGCCTGTTTTAATCTAAACTATCACATTCAGCCACTCAAGCCAAAGGAGAGGAATTTTTAGGTGCACTCATCTCAAACTCTGACCTTTACTTTGTATCACCTGATGTCCAAAATCAAAACCACGGCACCATTAATTTCTTCAAGAGATGCAAATTGGTTTCCGCACAACCCTATTTTTCACAGCAACATAATTACAAATTTGGTTTGGCTGATGGCAGCAGCAGTTTTTGAACAACACCATGTGCACCTCTGAAGGGATGAGCTCTTTTCAGAGTAAAGCAAAATGCAAACTGCAGAGACCTACACCTTACTCCATTACTGTGCCATCTCTGGTGGGGAAACAGCAAAGGGAGATTTTCTGTACTGTACTGTGAGAAAGCAAATTCCTTGCATTTTTCAGATGGCACTTCCCAAAAGCTGCCAATCATTTTAACTGCAAGAGACAGCACACTACATAAATGTATTATGACTTTCTAGAGAAGTGCATCCAGAAAAGCCTTTACTTGGAGACACATAACCTGTTTGGAAACTCTTCTATCAGGGAAAAATCAGGGCTGGTTTCCATTTCCTGGGGTCTGTGCCTGAGACAAGCACCCACAGTTTGAGTTCACCACCAAGTTACACTGTCCAGGTTCTCAGTGAACAACCCTCTCCCATCCTCAAGCAAGGCATTAAGCACCAGCTCGTTTTGCAGCCTCCACTCTGCCCATGCTCAGGCTGGAAACGGAGAGGGCTGGCTGAGGGCTGGTATCAGCACAGGGCAGACCAAATAAAGATACCAGTGTAATCACCATTGAGATAAGGCAGCCAGTGCAAGCACAGCTGTCTAGGAAACACCCAGCAGAGAAGTAGGAATGCAAAGTGCAAGTAGGAGTTCTGCTAGACCTGAAATTACCTGGACTGAGATAGAACATCCTCTGCTACTACTGCAACATTCTATCAAGCAAACATTAAATTTTCCCCTTCTTACCTGCCCTCTCAGGAGAGAGTACAGCCATTTAAGAGCACACAGCTCCATTTTTTAAGTACAACAGAAAAAATGCAAAGTAGCAGTACACAATCAGGGTTTGGGTGGCAAACTGTGCACTCTTTTCCTTTCTAAATTACAGCTGCAATGGATAATGCAAGGACAGTGGGGAATGGTTTGAAACTAAAAGATGAGAGATTTAGATTGTATGTTAGGAAGAAATCCTTCCCTGTGAGGGTGGGGAGGCCCTGGCACAAGGTGCCCAGAGAAGCTGTGGCTGCCCCATCCCTGGAAGTGTCCAAGACCAGGTTGGACAGGGCTTGGAGCAACCTGGGATAGTGGAAGGTGTCCTCACCCATGACAGGAGGTGGAACTGGATGATTTTTAAAGTCCCTTCCAACCCAAACCATTCTGGGATTCTATGAAATGATCCAGTTATTGTGAGTCCTTTTTCTGCTCCATGTCATGTACCAGTGGCAGGGTCCCTGATTTCAGCCAGCCCTGCTCAGACTCCACCCAGGTCATGCTCTGACAGTCCCAGCAACGTCATGAGAGGGGCAGGACAGAGCTCACCAAAGGTGTGTGGTATCCACTCAGAGCCACCACCTCAAACCCATCACAGGGCACTTCCAAGTTGGACAAACCCTTGAGGGTGGATGAAATAGCAGCTGAGATTGCCTGCACTTGCCTTCCCAGGCTGGGACTTTAACTGGAGCAGGCTAGAGTGTATTAATAACAATTTTAGAAAAAAAACAATACCAACTTCATTTACTTTTATGAAGTCTTTGCCCTCATCTTCACCGACTACAAGTGTCAAAGAAAGGTCAAAAACAGCTTAATTTTCTTCTGTGCTGGACAAAAAGGCATGAAGAACAGACAGTAAATTTAGCTTTCTTCATTTGCACTGGGGCTTAAGGAAGCAGAGAAGGAATTTATTATCATCAAATTGACCCCAGCATAACCTGGTTGCTTTTATCATGCTTGTGTAAAGCAAAAAAGAGAAAACCAGAGATTAAAGCAGAGATTAAAAAAGATGCATCAACTCAAAGACAGTGGTTAGATTTCAAGGCAAAAAAAAAATTGTGGTAACAGATATCAGAACACAAAACTGAGCAGCTTTCCAAACACAGCTATTCCAAAATAGCAGGCAATGCAATGCTCAGGCACCAGAGAATGGAGACCAAGTCAAGTGGTAAATGAATTAAATAAAAGTGGATTGTGGTCCTTATCAGTAACACTGAATTCTCCTTCACCTGGAAGCACTGAGCAAACATTATTTTAATAGAAATGTAATTCTGCTTCAAGACGGCAAGTGCAATGTGCTTGAGAGACAATATAATATTATTTGACAAAGGGACCTGCAGACAAGCAATGCTACCAGGCAAATTTACAGTTGCTTTATTGCTGCACCTATATCTGTTAATCGGTATCCAAAAGATACACATGACCAGAACATAATCAAACATTTTTTTAAATGCATCCACACAATATTTAAATGTAGGAAAAATACATCTTGAAAATAGAATTGTTTTACTCAGGGAGTTGGAAAAACTGCCACAGAAATCTAAAACAATGTCATCTTTTCCCTCCAATGTGATTACAGGTTTTTACAGTTTATTCCCTTCACTAAATGTCAGCCTAAAGTTCTCTGCTTAGCAAAAATTATTTTCTTAACAGCAGATCTTAATAAAAGAAAAATTTGTGGTGGTTTTAGTCTGGACACCTAACTAAACTGAGCTGCAGATGACTCCTGGCACAGAAAGGTCCCAGACCAGGAATTCCTGAAGTTTTGTTCATGGCAAGTTAATTACAGTGCAGTGGGTGAACAGGTCGCCTCAGGCTGATGTTGACTGTACACTGTGCCATTAAGGGGATCCATCAGGCCACAGTGGTGATACTTCACATCCAGTTAAAGCAAAACAAATGGTTCCCAACATAGCAGCTGAAACATCCCAGAAAGCCTACATACATCCAGCAGCCAAGATGTCAAATCCACTGCTGTAACACTGTCTGTAAATTCAATGCGGGCATGAATCCTACAGATCTTCCTACAGGAGACCTGGTGTGTCTCAGGCTGCTCCCACGACAGTTCAGCAGCACCTCTTGGGCTTGCAGTTTATAGCGTGGAACCCTCAGGATCCCCAGGAAAGAGACAGAACCACATGATGAGCTGGACTTCAAGTGTCCTTGGAGGTGGCTGGGAGGGCTTCCCTTGGCAGAAGGGAATAAGCAAAGCCCTGAAGGAAGTATCAGTAAAGATGTAAATAGAAGTTGATGTAGCTCTGCCTCACAGCTCCCACCTCCAATGGCCTGGTTAGCTCCTCCAGAACAGTCTCAGCCACTCAGCACTGGAAACATTTCCTCTCCCAGAGAAAATAAGGATGGATGCTGGGCAGCATCGTCCAGTGTTTGCCCAAGGTTCAAACCGTCCATATTTTGCCAAGATGCAGGTTTAAATTGATGGCATACTTTTGTCCTAATGAAAGAAGAATTTAATCCACAAACACCAAGGCATTTTCAAATCCCAAAAGGCCATTAGTGATGACATACTGGGGCAGACAGGCAAGGAGAGAACCTACCAGGGACCTATACACCTATTCAAGGTTCTATAGTTAGGATAGAGGCCTGATATAGTCAAATCTCCACATGAAAAACAGACACAAATCCAGACTCCAGACAAAACCTGGTGATTATCCAATATCAGAACGTGTGCACACTGCAAGTCAGCCTTATGGTGCATGGGCAGGCCAGTGGATAACATGGCCTTGTCCCTTGCTAGTAGAGCTTCCCAGTGAGCACAAACACTTGAAGTACCCTGTCCCTGTGCCCATGGGACCTGCAAATCTCCTCCAGGAGATGCACCATGTCATCATATGTTACCCAGAGAGCTTGTGGCTTCCACACCCCTGGAATTGTTCAAGATCACGCTGGATAGGGCCCTGAGCAACCTGATCTAGTGATCAGGGGAATGGAACTGTATGAGCTTTAAGATCCCTTTCAACAGAAACCATTCCATGGTTCTGGGATTCTACAATTATCCCTGAGCCACCTCTGGCTGCAGCAGCTGCTGGGGAAGCACAGCTCACAAAGCTCCAGCCCTCTCTGCAGCAGCCCAGCAGGAACAAACTGCTGAAGGCTCCAGTGACAGCTCTGAACACAATGTGCTCCAGAGCTCCCAAGGGATGCACTTCCTCCCATGCCCTGTCCTGCAGGAGGGATGCTGCAGGAGCAGGCACCACATCCAGCCCACAGGCCATCTGGCAAGATGCCTCTGATCAAGAGCCAAGAACCAGAACTGTTTTACTGGAAATATCTCCAAGTATTTCCCAGCTACTGTTGAAAATCCCTCCTCAAACAAGGCTGGAACAGCTCCTGGCTCCAGTGCAGGTGCCTCTCCCCAGCTGCACACCGTGAGAAGTCCCTGTGTTGACAAAATCTGCTGGGGTTGTGATAGCAGCTAAGAAAACAGCAAGTAAACAACACACAAGAAATAGGAACGAGTACTCAGAGCAGGAATACCAGCACAGCCTGATATTTACTTAATGACTCATCCAGAGGAGGATCCATCCCTTTAGGCTTATGGCCAGCATGAGAACAGGTAATAGGAGAGCGAATGAAATCACTGGAGCTGGGCTCCTCCTGACCTCTGAGAACAAAGAAGCCTTAGAACAGCAAAAAGTATCCTCTTTTCACTCTCTCTCTTCACCCTGTTGCACAATCTCTCTCCACAGATTAAAGTCACAGGACTTTACAGGTTTACAGACCAGGAAAGGAGAGAAGGTATTTCTGCTCATCCACACAACAGCAAAACACAGACTACACCAGAACAAGTATTTCCCAGTGAGATTCCCTAGCTGTACAGGGTTTGTGGCAAAAGGTTCACAGATAACATCTGAAGAGGACACTTGGAAAACACTTAGGCAAGACAAGAGAGCTTTTAGAACTTAGTCACACCTTTTGCTTTGGGGCTTTCAGGTTTCCATCCTTTTATGCAGGACTGTGCAAATCATACCAGATGCCAAAGAGCATGTGAATGGTATTTCTCTCTCCAGCTACAAGACTTTTCCTCCTCAACAAGTAAAACCCCCTGACACTGCAACCTCTTATACCTGTCAAGTCCTACACTCCTGAGAGGCTCTCAGTGCTACCAAATATACAAATATACAAGGAACTCACATGGCTAATGAGCTTCAAATCTATAAAAACACATGAAGAGTTCACTGTAGGCTGAACTTCCACCGAGATTTTTTCCTCACATGGAAAAGCATTTATGTACAAAAGGCCTGTCACAGCAGTGCTGAACATTTTCAAGCAATTTCTGTGCAGACAAAATGACAACTGACAACCACCTATTTTTCACCATTTACACTTCACTACTGTCTTTGCATTCAGAACTGGTAGTTGGCTCATGCCAAAAAACAGAAAAGATAATTATTAACAAAGTAGCCATCAGAAAAGCAAATTTATAAGCCTAATTAAAAAAAAAATCAGAATTAATGCTAAGTAGGCAAACTTAGGCCTACATAGCCCATGGCTTCCTTTTATATGTTATTTATTAAAGTGAGAGTAAAGTCTAAACCGAGACATTTTAAACCTTAACCGTCTCAGAAATGTTGGTTTTATTTCAGTGTTGAGTGCAGAACTTATGTAACATTTCCCATTTTGATTTCTGTTATTAAAGGATTTTAAAACAAAACTGTACGGTCACTGCCTACAGCCCCCTAAGGGGCTGAGTACAAAAATAACATAAAAGATATCACAAACTCTACAAAATACATTCTGATTTAATTTCATTCAAGTATTGTATTATGTTCTTGACTTTGGGGAAATTACCATCTTTGGTTGCAAGCACTCTTCTTCAGCTCTTCTGAACACTGAAAATATCATTTGAGGTACAACTGGAACCAAACTTGAAAATGCCTTATGTAATTTAATACACTTGCCAAACTAAACAAAAGTTTGTCATACAAGCTTAACTTTCTCCTGATGTAAATAAAATACCTACATTTTCTCCACTCACCAGAAAATACCCATGTTCCCAATGGCTCACCTCTTTCACTAAGCACTCCAGCTTTTTCAAAGGCTTCTAAATCAATCATAACTCATTAGTGGAAAATATTCCCTACTTCCTCCCTGTAACTCCTGGTGATAAAATATGGATTTTCACAACTAAGTTTCCATGAGCTGCCAGCCCAGAAAGGCAGTGTCAGGCCAAGCTGGAATGAGGGTGGGTCTGCCTTTGGTCAAGGCCCAAGACATCAGGCAGCTCATCTGTCACATACAAAACCTACTCACCTTCAGGACATGTTATTTTCCAGCAGGAAAGGGTGAAAAGACTCATTTCGGAAGATGTAATGGTCCATCAGTTTTTGTCCTTAACTCTCTTTGCTGTTCCTACCAAACTGGTGTTCTGGAGATATAAAAAGAACTTCAATTTAAAATACGGCTTGGATAAACACTGAATTTTTCCTGCTTTTTACCAGGCCCATTGCAAGGTCATCTGTAACCCATCTGATGATCCAGTCACTGAATTACTGCTGTCTTATCTCAAAGGAGGCTGTAAGGAATTACTTCCTCTTGCCACTCTCACAGCTTATACATCCCACCATCCACAGTAGCATACTGAGAATTCATCCTGAAGATTGGGAATGGGCAAGGGACTTATTTAAAGTCATACTGGTGCTACAACTAAGAATTACACAGTGTCATCAAAAGTCCCTTTTCACCATGCCTGCTACATTTGACTTACTGACATATATTTGCTACACTCAGGTTTATCTCAAAAGTATAAATACTGAGCTGTTCTGCTGAATTCTGCTACAGCTCCCTCGATGACAAATTACCTTCCTTCTCCTCGCCAGAGACACCAGGGTCCAACTGTGAAGCACAACCAGGGCACTTCTTGCCCTGCTTGGAATTACGAAGAGTTGGACATATGTTTGCAAAATTAGGCTGAAAAGGCAAAGCAAAAGCACTGGGAGTGTAAATGAGCAAATGCCACATTAGAAGCAATTTCCCTGGCAGTCCTATTTTGCAGCCAAAATTATTAGATCACTAGCAAGAAACTTCCCAAGTAGATAAATGGTGTGATATGAGACTAACCAAGGTCACTTCTCTTACATCCCACTTTCTAAAAAGATGCCTCTCCCAAAAACTTAACCCTAGGGCTCCATCCAAATTAAAAATTCACTGTTGATGTACATCAATACAAACAAATCAAAGTATTCCAGAGCCTGCCAAGTGCTGACTGCCCAAGGAAAGGCCACATGCCTTCTAAGTGAGAGAAATCTCCATTTGAGAGCCACCTAAACTCTGAGACTGCTGCTGCTTCTGGGTGTTCAGAGATAACTGCCAACTCATTAAAATCCCACATTAGAAGTTTATTAAATATGCAAACATAAATGGAATTGGACTAGCAGCTACTTAGGCAGATAAAACTTCAACTCAGCAAATCCCGAAGTTCCCCTTATCAATGTTGTGTCCTTTTGGAAGCATCTGTGAAAGACTCAAAGTTGCCCAAGGCATCGAAACCCTTCAACTCTTTCAGATTACTCAGGTCACACTCTCAATGTTCCCAACTAGTCTGGAAAAGACTCCTGCTTCCCAATAATAGCAGCTCAGTATCTACTGTCCATTTCCACTTTCATACTTCACTGCTGGAGATGCAAAATGTCCCCAAGGGTTTTTCCCCTTCTGGGAATATCTGCATGACAAGTCCCACACCTCTTTGCAGGCTCACAGGTATAGAGGTTTTATGCATATCCCAAATTCACAGTCCTTGTCATCTTGCTGCTGGAAGAGCTACAGAAAGAAGAGCAGGGTGTCATACAGACAACAGGGATTAAAGAAAAGTGGTTAAAAAACAGCTCTCCTGAATTTCAGGTAACTCCACACATGCACAACATGTGTGTAGAGCTCTGCTTGGAGCTCCTTCTAGCTCTGTCAAACACAGGCATTAGTCTCCCCTGCAAACACCACTCTCAGTACATTTTGCTCCACAAAACGCAGCTTCATTCCTGGGTTACTCTGCAAAGCCCCACTGCCTGATGAGTGTCTCAAACCTCCAAGTTTTTGCTGTAGAGTGACATCAGACTTAGAATCATCCTTCAGTAATGCTATCAGCATAATCTGAGCTAGCCTGAGGGAAGGGAGACAAGGAGTATCTCTCATCACACAGAGAATAAACAAGCTCCTAAGAGCCCCTAATGCACCTCCAGGTGACTCTGGCAATAGCCTTGTTCTCTCAGTGGCTTCAAATAATGTCTGGAAGATTTAATCCTCTCATTATGGAAAAAAAAGTGCGGTCTAGCACCTCCTCCTTGGAGATGTGAGGTTTCAGCAAAAAGATGGAAATGAAGTCTTAGGGAACAACCTTGGAAAAAGCCTGACTTACAGGGGAAGAAGGGAAATTAAGGAGTATGAAGTGACCTCCAAAGAAAACACTGAGCTCATTGAGCACAAGAAGGCTGAGCAGGTTCTTTACCACCACCTTTCCTGGTTCCAGTGACAGTCTGGAAAATCGAGGGCGGTTGTAACTTTCAACAACTTCCCAGAACCAGCCCATGGGATGCAACACTGAAGTTTTTGTTTCTTTCAGTCCCGCAACCATATGGGCCTCTCAAAATAGAAGGTTCAAGGATGCCTTGGCCAAGAGGGAATCAACAAAATCCCCTGTCCATCACCTGATGCAACACCAGGCATCACATGTTGCAGAACCTTGAGTAGCAGCCAGTTTGAGGTCAGGCACACAATAGCCTCCCACTCCATGAACCAGGGCTTAGATTTAGATTTTTTAAAGGAGAACTGAATTACTTTGGAAATTAAGGCAAAGAGAGACTTCAAGGTAATCTGGGTTCTGAAAAGGGTACTGACCAAACCTCACATGGATTCTGGGGACTGATCTTTGCTGCTTCAGTGTGTTCAGAAACATAGAAAAGCAGCCAGCTCATGGCTGGCCCCAAGGTCAGCTATTCCCTGACAAAGCAAAACAAAACCCATACAAATCCTTTTACCTCTTAAGAGACACCATGATGTCCTTCTGTTGCAGACTGTACATTCTGGCCCTAGACCCGGGGAAAAATGACTGTGCAACATTCCCTAAGGCTCCAAGCACTAGGAGGCTTCTATACAGTTATGTCCTCAGTCAAGTGCCCATTTGGTCAGTCCACTGAGCTCCTCAACTTGACTGCACTACACAGAGCACATCAACAGTTTGGATTACCTCTGCCCAGAGAGCTCCTGCCCACAGGAACATGCAATGGATGACTGAACACAAAAATAATACTTGTAGCTTACAGCCAGCTTACTTGTTCTGCCCATCAGGCTGCAGGAGGAGTCTCTACCCATGAGAACACACTAAATCACTTAAACAGCACCAGTATTTCCTCCCAGTACAGACAGGCAAGCACACTGAAACTACAGGACACTGTGCCTTGGCAAATGTAAATAACCCATTAAAGGAGAGCTCTGTTGGAAAGGGAGCCAGGGAGGTCACAGTGCTCTGTGTCAGGTATATGACACACTGACCTGTGTCCAGGGACACAGGAGTCCTTCCAGCAACTCTACAGCTAAAGCCAAGTGCTGAACATTCTCATTCCCAAAGCAGTGTCCCAATGCCACCAAGCAACAAGGTGAACAGGTAAGGAAAATGGGTAGAAAACAAATGATTCTATGAAAACTCAGCCATCCATCTGCCACCTGCTGAGGGTCCATGGCACACCAGCACAAGAACCCAGCACTGTGTTTCCTCTACCAACATAGAGGTGTTGGACTGACCTGAAGCCAGCAGCAGCACTGGATACACAGCATCAGTGGGAAACTCCTCTTTGAGGGATACCTGAGTAGCCCAGACACAGGAAAGGAGAACATCGCAAAGAAATTTCATCCTCCTTAGCACTGAGCCATCCTGCCACAGGCCAAAGGTCACAACTGTAGTGGCACCAGCTAAGAGTGACAATGCAACCTGACAAGACAGGCTGGCACACTGATCCAGAGATAGGGATGCTAGGGACAATAATCCATGAGTTGCTGGGCAAATCTGTTGAACTAAGACAGGAGCAACCAAAACTCACAAGTCTCTGAAAGGTGGACAAGGTGTTTCCTGGCAACAGTAACAAACCAATGGAGTAAAATGAGTGTTTTCTCAGCAATTTGCTGTCGAGTGACCTTGCTAACACCCTTCTGCAGGAGACAGGATCCTCTCTGACAGAGCCACCACCAGCAGCTAACCCAGCACAGCGACACCAAGGCTGACACTGCCACACTCCCCTGTGCTCAGCTCCAAGGCTGGATTCCTGACCACCTTATCCCTGAGGGAACTCCAAAAATACCCTTTGCTCACTCAAGGGAGTCCACACCTGAATAAAGGACAGGCAGAGACATTTGTTCACAGCACTCACCACAGCAGCTCACCCACTCCAGAGATGGATGTGAGGAGAAATGCAGGCCACACATGCAGAGGAAAAGAGACATCCAGAGTTCAGGGATGCCAGAGATCCCATTGGCAGAGCCAGGAACTGAATGCCCATTCAAACAGTCTGCAAGTGCTGGGGTACAGCTCAACACAAGCCAGGCAGGCTAAAGGCAAAACACACCTCATTAGAAAGTTAAAAACTTGTGGGCTGCTTCCCCCACTAAATGGCCTGATGAATCATTAAAGAAATATCTTCGTGATGTAACTATTCAGACTTACACAAAGAAGCCTTGTAATTAGCTCTCGAAATAATCCTCTGGCCACCATCTGGAGCTCAGCCTAAACCTTGACCTCAGTCACACCAGACAGCCACACATCTGTGACACACACCTGACAGTGAGTCACTCTGCTACACTGCATTCACAAAGTGGAGAAAGGTGACAGGAATGCTAAAAACTCGAGCCACTTTTTACTCTACAGGTTCTTCAGTTCACACCCATCACACTTTAGGAAGTGGTTTCAAAACTATAAAGATAGAAAGCAGGAGCCATCAAACCAATCCTGCATCTAAAACAAAATGTTTCTTCCATTGAAACCTCCGTTTATAGCAAACTAAGTTGACCTTCTTCCAATAACACAAGAGAAAAACCTTCCTAGAACCAGATTCTGACAGAAAACAGACTTACCACAGATATAAAATAGCTTATTCCCCCAGGTATAAACAGCTCAAAATATTTTACTATTAAAGGAAGCCAAAATTCTTTAACCTAAAGCACCATAGATGACTGGATGTTCTTTCTTTTGCTAAAACCTTCTGATTAGTTTGAAATTCCTGTTCCCCACAAGCAAATAAAGTCTAAGATGCCTCCCACCTCTTACAAAGCCTCTTAGCTAGAGAAAAATGAGTTTTCTTGAATATACAGCTCTGTATTGCATGCTGAGCTCCCCACAGCAAAGCAGTCAAGAACGATACACACCACATCACCAAGAACAAAATTTATCTTGTCAGTCCCAGAGGAATTCTATTTCCAATCAAGTTTAGCAAGCAGATTTTAGACTTTTGTAAAGAAGCCCACAACACAAGGAAAGAGGGATAGATCAGGCTGAAAGTGCTGAAACAGTTATTGCTTAGTTCATATCTGAGAGCAAATCTCTGCAAGAATGAGAAATGTTTATTTTTCTAGGGATCACGTGTCTATAAAGCACAAAGAGCCTTCTGTAGTAGGAGCCGTGGTCCCAGAGCAGAGACCTCCTGCCAGCTGGACTCCTGGCACACACAATTCCCTCCAGCTCAAGGGACAGTTAAACACAAATAAGAGCAAGATGAGAACAGACCACCAGACATGGCACCACCATGGAGACCCCAAATTCCAGTCATTTCACTACAGAGAGACAGACTGGGGCTGTCACCACTGCCAGGTACAGACGTGGTTGTTTCCTCACATCCTGCAGACTCCCAGCCCTGTGCATGAAGACTGTGGAGGGTTCTGAGCCTTCTCCAGGACCACTCCTCACAGCCAGATTGGCTTCAGTTTGGCAGGGGGTGGTTTAAAGTGATTATCTTTGCCACAACAATTTTCTCCTGGCTGCAGTTTCAGCGGGGATTACCCAAGACCAAAGTCCTACACAAGTCAATATTTAACTTGAGCTCTGCACTGCTGAGACCCACCTGGAATATTAGATACAGGCACTTATTAAAGCTATTATGCTGATGTTTCTAACAAAGAAATAATAACAGGCAAGTTATCTTCATGAGAAGCTGTGAAGAAAAATTCTACAGGGACACCAGTTAGAGCCAAAATAAGTAATTTTAGTAAGGGAACTAAAGGAAAATGCTTTCAGGAAAGGAGATCTAAACAATGGGATGTGTACACTGCAGAGCAGGTTCAGGGCAGGAGCAAGAGCCACACAGCAAAAAGCATTTAAACCCAAACCACCCCAAGGTCTGGAAATTCAGCATGTGTCCCAGAAGTAGTATTTTAACACTGCAATTAAGCCATTAATCTATGTCACAAGGGCTTATATAAAAGTCTTGCACATTACAAGGAGAAGCATTTATTCTCCACTAACTACCACTAGGTATGAACTGCTGCACTAACACAGACTTTAAAATAACACAATAAACAAAAGTGATTTTTTCCAGGTTAATTGATCCTAGTCTCAGTGAGGGTAAGAAAACTGTTTATATAAAAAAAAAAATTCTCTGCCTGCACCTGATATAAATTTTTGCCAAAAGTCTCACCTATCTTTTTGGACTGAGAGCTTGCTGCAAGAAGCAGCTATTAAAACACAATTCAGGCCAAAAGGGAGCAACTGAGAGAAATTCCTTCTTTCCTACACCTGTTTCAATTCTTTATCCACCTGTTCTCTGTGATTTCTTTATTTGTTGTTTTACATTTAGCAAAAACTGTTTTTGTTCTCTAAATAAGAACATCTGTTGTACCAACGATTCCCGTGGAGTTATGGGTGAAAATCACCACAGAAAGCATTGTAAAAATGCCCCAGTTCTAAACTTCTAACCCTTCACAGGTACCAGTTTGGTCAAAATGAAACTTTTTCAGGAAACAAGAATATTTCTGTTGGGAAAGAGTGGAAGGAAGAGGCTGAGGATACTAGGAACACCTGGAAATAAGGAGTAGCACACAGCTTTTATCCCCAAAAAATCCAAAACAATAAATAGTACCAAAAAGCCAAACCAGAAACACCAGGACTGTCCAGCAAGTGTAGCCTCAGGGAACACGTTCAGGAGCAGCTTAACTGATTTTGATCCCTATCACTGCCTAATGGGCGGGCCCGCCTCTCCCTGCTGGATGCACAGGCACATACACACAGCTCCATGGATTCAATTTCCATATGGTGCTAATTGCTGCTGGGTTTGGCACGTGAATCCAGCCCACCACACCACCACTTACACCTGCACTGGAGGAGTAAGGAAAGCAGACAAGCAGAGGAATGGAAAAGAGGTGCACAGGGCTCCCCTTTCCAGCAGTAATATAATATCAAACCCACTCCTGAAATTCCATGCTTCCCAATCCATACAGTTACCACAAAAATGCAAGTTCTCACCGCTCCCTCCTTGGAGCAATCAGATCAGAAAGTATCTACCTTTATTTTTCCTGCTCTGCTTTGAGAAGGAGATCAGTGTGTTAAGACCAGCCTACCTCTGAAGGAGTTAAACTACAGGTTAAAAGAAGAACTCCAAGTCAAGTCACAGCAAGGTCTCAGCAGTTTCCAGCAGCAAAATTCCCACAGAGCTCAAATGAGCGAGGAGGCGGGTTCCTGTCTGTTCTCTCTAAAGGTTTTATTTTCATTGTACCACACCTGCAAGTGTTATTTGCACCCAATCACCATCCATTTAGCAAAAATGAGGCACAGCACAAGACTGTGCCCGGGGAAGTGCCCTTCCCTACAAGGGGAAAAGAGGAATGGTTTGGATTGAAAGGGATTTTAAAGCTCACCTCATTCCAGCCCCTGGGCTGGGACACCTTCCACTATCCCAGGTTGCTCCAAGCTCCATCCAGCCTGGCCTTGGACACTTCCAGGGATGGAGCAGCCACAGCTGCACTGGACAACCTGTGCCAGGGCCTCTCCATCCTCACAGGGAAGAATTCCTTCCCAATTTCCCATCTATCCCTGCTGTTCAGCAGTGGGAAGCCATTCCCCTTCTCGGGGCTCTTCAGTTCCTGCCTTCCCTCATTAACTTAAGAGCTGCACTTCCCAGGGCTAAGCCACATAGCCCAAGTGAAGTATCCACTAAAATTATTCCATCCACTCTCCCAAACTTCTGCCAGGTGAGAGAACCATCAAAATTCCTACACTTGTTTTATTTTACTGGAGAGGGCACAAAACCATTGGAGCCGGTGCTGGCCTTTGCTGCTGCCAAGAGCCCCCAGGCAGGATTAGGGCAGACACCGCGGCTTAGCTCCGGCGGGATTTGCTCCAGGATGTCTGGGGACTGAAAGGCTTCCTGCTGCCCGGGGAGCAGCGGTAACACCCCAGGACTGCTCACCTGCCTCGCAGCAGGCACCGCCACCACCTCAGCGCCGGCCGGGGCCACAGAGGCACCTCTGTTGCACTGGAAAAAGTCCCTTCTTTATATCAAATATATAAGTGTGAGAGCTCCGCGCCTGCAAGGAGGAGCGGAGTTTCCTGAGCACCTCGAGAGCGGGGCACTTCCCTCCCCGAGCATCCGTGTTCCTCGGCACCCCATTCTCCGAGCACCCCGTACCCGCATCCCGCATTCCCTGAGCGCTCCGTCACTCAGGCACCGCATTCCAGGGGCACATCATTCCCTCACACTCCGTCACTCGGACACCACACGCGGTCCCCGCGCCCCCCGTA
>VZRX01012684.1:399915-522121 GCA_013398075.1 Notiomystis cincta
TGAGGGGCTCCCGAGGAGAGGCCCGGGGCCGGGCGGGAGTGTGCAGGAATTCCAGCTGGCCCGGGCTGGGAATCGGGACAGCGTTACCTGCGCGGGCACGCACGGACAGACGAGCCCCAGACTCGTGCGATATCTGAGGTTTACCCTGTTTTCGAGTACGTGGTGACAGCAGCCCCAGTATTCCCATGTTACCTGCCAGCTCTCTCAGCACCAGGTTACGGCCTTGAGTGGCCAAACTAGATATTAAGATGGCAAGCTTTGACAGACGCTTTTAACACTGTAGTGTACTGCTGGGCACGAAAGAGTTTCTTTGGTGCTACATCAACGAACGTGGAATGGAGGACAGAAAAACGTATTGATTACATTTATCTTTTTATCACATTGACAATGTTACTGTCTCCTTCAAGAGATATCCCTCTACAGCGACTTGTGTCGCTTTTATTATGAGCACGTGAACATTTACATCGCATCTCAGCCTTCTGTAGCCATCACCTGCTGTTCTTCAGTCTGACTCCTCACGTCGCTCCAGGATGTTGGGTTGTTCCAGGGGTTGCCAGTGCAGCACCACAGCACCTTGGACCACCTGTAATGCCGTGAGTGAGAGCACTGTCACCTTGTCCTTTGTCCTGTGGGGTTCCCGAGTCTTCTGTAGTATTTTTTTTTGCTCCTAAGGACACCCACGCTGGGGCACTCAGGGAATGGGATCCTTGGAGCACTAAGGAATTTTTCTGAAATGCTCTGAATTTCCCTTTTTGCTTCTATTTCCTGCTCCTCTAGTCAGTTTTATGCTGGGATAGGGAAAAGAGAGCAGCTTAAGAGGGCAAAGATGAACACTAACATCCGTTCACCATTTGCAGGGATGACAGCAAACATCCTTTGCTGGCTTTGTTCTTTTATGGATGAAGTCCTGCATGGCTTGTGGTGATATTGTCCACTGTAAACCTGCGATATAAACACACACACACACAAAGGAAAAGCACAGCAATACCTGTCACACTGCACTAAGTGCTTATGTATGCTCTCCTCTTAAAGAATTCTGAACCACACTCCCAACTTTTATTTCTCCCCCAGAGAAGTTGGAACAGCCATGACCATCACACTCTGATTTGCACACTAAGCAAGGAAAGGTTTTTGCTGCAGGTCACTGATAGTCTGGGAACAGTTTCTCAGAGAAGCTGTGGCTGCCTCATCCCTGGAAATGTCCAAGGTAAAGTTGGATGGGGTGTGGAGCAACCTGGGATAGTGGAAGGTGTCCCTGCCCATGGCAGGAGGCTGGAATGAGATGGGCTTTAAAGTCCCTTCCAGCTCAAACATCCTGTGATTCTATCACTCCACAGCATTCCTGGTTTGTCGTGTATCATCCCTCAAGGCAGATTTCTCCCTGCACCAGCAATACCACAGCTTGCCAGGAGATGTTGCTTTGAAACCACACAATTATCAGAGCTCAAAAGTCATGAAACGGCCTTGTATTATTACAAATAACCAACATACTTTGTCCTGGCAGGGAGAAATCGAGGCTCTACCTTTGAAATGGCAATTTTTGTTTAAGACAATTTAAATCTTAAATGCCCAGTGTTGTACAGAGTGAGATAAATACTGAACAGGCAACCCACTTAGTGGGAAACACTGGGAGTTTGTACATTGCTAACATATCTGTCAGACCAGCTTTATGTCTGCAAATCTGTCCATGGTTTTGTGTTTGTAGGGCTGGATGTTAAAATATACATAAATACAAACATAAATATACATAAATAAGCTGGCCCTCCAAGTTGTCATTTCAACAGCAAGGTGTAATTCAGGCCTGAAGTTTAGACCAGCCAACGACAAGAACCAGTGCATTTTCAGAGTTCCTGCCCCTCTCAGCACTGTGGCTTTAGGTTTTAACACAAATCTCCACTCTGATTGCACATACAGCTCATAAGACCTTCCATGTTCCTCAGAGGTTGGTTCCACAGAAATACTCTACTCCTCCAGCTGGGGCATGACTGCACACTCACCTTTTCCAGTGTCCCTGGGCACAGAAATGGACAGAGTTTACCCAGCTGGCAAAAAAATCATTTTCTAGGAATTTTTTTTCTGTGTGAATAAGGTTAGAACAAATCAGGCTTCTTCTTCTGGAGTACCTTGCAGCACTGATATACTGGAATAAAAATTAAGCTGAGGCTCCTATAAATAAAGCACTTGTTTTTATCATTCAGTACTTCCTGAACAGGCTGATGATCCCAGGGGGCTCTAGGAGACTTGATACATTTGTGTTGCTGCAGCTCAGAAAGAAGCAGGAATCTTTTTCTTCTACTATGGCACTTTCTGAGGGGTTCAGAAGACAAAGCACACCATTCACATCCATTAAAATCTGTCCTTTGGTGAATACCCTCATTCCCACTTCTAAGGATCTGCTGTTCCTGTCATAGAAGCCTTTTTTCAGAGCTGGGTGCCAGGTGTATTTTCTGAGCATTGTCCTCTAATGTGTGGTCAAAAGACCAGTAATCAGAGGGATCTGGACAGGGAGATCTCTTTTCCTTTGGCAGGCCTGGGGCTAGAGATAGCTGTCACCTTGTCCTGTGGTTCCATAGCCCACAGCTGCTTTCCAGCAAAGCACAAACTGCCAGGCAGCCCCTGCACAGCTTTAGAACCACAGGGCTCACAGAGGCCTGCACAAGCTCTTGGGAAATCACACAAGAGCTACAGGAACAAACTGGACCATCCTGATAACATTTGGCAAGGTGAAGTGCACTGACAGGCTCTGCAACCTGCGCCCCCCCCCATGCTCAAGATGAGCTCAGATGGAGCAGAACTGCACAGCCTTGGGTCTGATAGCTGTGAAAACAGCAGCACTGGGAGAGGAAAACAGCCAGAAGCATAACTGGGGCCTGTGCCATGCTTTCACAAAACTTTCCCCATTAGTTTGGGAGCTGAGTTTAAGCTCAGGCCTTCGCACTTTATCCTTGCACAACTTTCTCTGGTGTATAGAGTGAAATGCATTTCATCTTCTCGCTACCAAACTCCATCCACGTTGAAGGAAAAAGGGAAAAAAAGACAGGCATAAGGCCTACAACCTTAAAAATTACTGGAGCTTTTCCACAACAATGTAGAACTTTCTTCTTTTTTCTTTTCTATGAGCTCTCTTTCCTGAGCACTGCTTTCTTCTGTGTTTATTCAGGCTTGGAAGGGGCCTGTTTTATCATAACTACAGCAGTTGTGTTATTAAAGGACAAGTAGATCAGACCTGTAAATTATAAACACAAAGTACAACTTAGAGTGATCTTCAGTTTCATTCTGATTAATTAAAATACAACAGGCCAGCTAGCCCTCCAAGGCATCATTTACACCATTTTTATAAACTCCCAGAATACGCTATTTTACGAGCAAATTGCAGAGAGAATTATCACTAGTTTGGGGGGGGGGGGGATAAAAGTTATATAAAAGCAGCAATAAAGGTTGCTTTGAGTGAAGGACCTTTCTGTACATATAAATCAATTTCTAGAATTGTCTACATCTGTTCCAGACCAGGGAAGGAGCTGTAGCCTTTCTGCCCAGGGACTGACTTTTAAAGGCCAAGAGACATAAAGGGGAGATTATAGAGATATAAATAAGAATAGAACAATGTATCGATAAGAATGTTCTCTGTCCCTTAAATAACATTTTAGAGCAACAGATACATTTTGTAACATTAGAAACTGTGTTTCTCTCAGCTCTTTTTACAGTGGCATTACTGCACTGAGATGAGCGGCTGGTGTGAACTGGTGCTCGAGGGGACCAGGGCGACAGAGCTTGACTGGGAGCAGACATTAAATCCCAGTCTTGCCCCAGAAGAGGTTCTTTCACCCAGTATACAAGATGCCAATCCAACACTGAGTCAAGGTATTTGATTTATTTACGTTTCTGCACAGAAAGGAGGCTGGGTGGCAAACCCACAAAGCCAGCACAACTATCAAAACTTTTCACTGTTTATACATTTTAGCAAATGAAGGTATTGATGTTCATTGGCTGCAAGTCACATCATTGTCTTATCAATTAGTATTCTATCTTCTACTGATTAATGATTCTTTCATTTCTCATGCTAATTAGTCCACATGCTCAGTCTTTCTCTTCTTTTGGGTCAGTGGTTTCTTGGATCAGTGGTCCATGAGTCATGATCTGCCCCTGCCAGAATTTTTTACCCAGTTGGAGCTGATTTCAGCACAGTTGCTGGGTTGATTTTATTGGCTTCTTCCTTATTTGAGGGTTCTGCCAAATGTCCTTGTGGCCTTTCCGGGCAGCAACTGACAGAACAAGAGGACACACTCTTAAGTTGCGCCAAGGAAAATATAGGTTAGATATTAGGAGAAACTTTTTTACAGAAAGAGTGATAAAATATTGGAATGGTCTGCCTGGGGAGGTGGTGGAGTCACCATCCCTGGACGTGTTTAAAAAGAGATTGGATGTGGCACTCGGTGCCATGGTTTAGTTTAGTTGAGGTGTTAGGACAGAGGTTGGACTCGATGATCTTGAAGGTCTCTTCCAACCTGGTGATTCTGTGATTCTGTGATCCTTCTTCCCAAGTACTTTCAGCCTTCCCCCCTAGGACTGAGATTATTGAAACATGTAGAGCCCTCGACCTTAGTAAGGCAATTCTACCAACAAATAACTTCTCTTTCCAACACCTGGACGTCACTTAGAGCTTGTGAGCTGCTGTTTCACGGGTTAAATCTCCTTTCTTGTTGATTAGGCTCGAAAGTTACAAAGATTAAACATTAACGAGCGTCCTTTCCTAAGAAAAATGTCCATACTGGGCATTTTGCAGCCCCAGCAGAGGCGGCTCTCTCGCCGCGCCGCGGTGCCCGGGCGGTGAGGGCGGGGCCGGCGGGACGCGGGGACCCGGGAGCGCTCGGCATGGCGCGTTACAGCAGGGCTTCGGCCGTGGCCGTGATCCGGCTCCGCAACCCGCCGGTCAACGCGCTCAGGTACCGCCGCCGGTCCGCGCTGGGGCCCCCGGCAGAGCGGGCGGGATTCTCCGATTTCCTTCTTTTCCACCTCATTCCCTTCTCCGCGCCCCAGTGAGGCTCCGCGCGGTGCTGGTGGGAGGGTGGACCCAGAGAGCCTCAGGCAGGACTTCTACGTCGCTCGGTACTCGCAGAGGGCCGGGCGGCTCCTTCAGAGGTAGCTTGGATCTCGCTTTGCAAACAACATGCTGAACTCTGCCATGACTTCTGCTCTTTCTTATAATTTCTAGTTGAGGGGGTGGGGGGTGTCACAGGAGAGGTGCCAGGCTCAGCAAACCGTGCTTTCTGCCATCTCCCCTGGATGGTGTTTAAAAACTTTGCCTATTTCTCATCAGTTTCCAGTCTTTAAGCATCAAGATACTACTTTAGCAAGACATAGCACAGCAGCGTTAGCTCAGCCTGGAGCGCCTTCAGCGCTGTTTGCTACAAGCCACTCCCCAGATTTCCTGCGTTGGTTGCCTGTCCCACACTGCTCAGTGCTCGCTGGCAAATCCCTGCGCTGCCCAAGGGTGCGCGGGGGAGAGAGCAAAGGGCTCTCTGGATATCAGGGGTGGTTCAGCACGCGGAGCCGGCGCCAGGATTAAACCCAGCCAGGGCTATCAGAAAGCAGTTCATTTGCCCTTTAAAAGCGATTAGGGAATTGACCTCTAAATACTGATCTTGGTCAAGAAAGGCCACATGAAATCTCAAACACGAGCCAGTGAGAAACAAAGTCAAACACCAATCTGCAGGACCCTCTGAAATTTTAGTTTTTCATGTGTCTCGGAAAGGACTTGTGTGCTTTTGGCTTTACATTAGGCATGCATTTTATTTCCTTTAGTTCTGAGTAGCTAAAACGTAAACATAAACATAAACCCTTTCTAAGCAGCTGTAGTCGTTCAGTGACAGTGACCACAGTATCTATTCAGTCCGTATTCACAAGCCAAAAAACCCCCACTGCAGTTGTGCATGACTTATAAAAGAGAAAGTTTGTTAAAAAAGAATCTCATAGAGACGAGGAAGAGCATGAAAAGGAGATGAAACCTGCTGCACTTCTGTAGCAAAGCTACATTGTAGCTGGCAGTGCTCACTCTTCTGTTGCAACTTGTTTAGAAGTTCAATAAGAACATTTTCACATGCTCAGGTAATTACCCTGAGAAACTTGGAGCGACCTGATGAGTTTGGACGAACCAGACTCCCAGATCTGTACGGCGTAAGACATCCTTTGGACCTCCTGTGCCCAAGACCAGTCTAAGGAAACTTCCAGGCTGTGCTCAAAATAAACTTTCAATCCTTACCATGAAAAATACAAAATATAGACCTAAAGAATCTTAGAATCGCTGAGGCTGAAAAGACCTTTAAAATCACGGAATCCAACCATCAACAGTAATGAATACATGCTTAAGGGACCTTAACTCCCCTCTTTTGAGAAGTCCTGGAAAAAAACCAAAGTCACCTCTGCCTTTGAACAGCAATAGCACAACTTCTTCAGGACAGACCTCTGTTTTGAGGGCCCTGCAGTGCCCTCACAGGAAGATGCAGTTCTGATACACCAAGGGTGACACATAGTGTGGTTGTGGTCCTGTCCCTCAGCCCCACAGGGAAAAAGGAAGACCCTGGCAGACTTCAGATCCATTAAACTACAATTTGAGACATGGCTGTGGTTTTTGGTGGCATGCCAAGGTAATACCAGTTTTAAAAGAGATCCATAATTCTCACACCCTTGCCATCGGATAGGTGTTAGCTGAGATTTGATTGCAGCTATGAAAGGTAGAGCACATTCTGATCCCTGGGTGCTCCTCCTGCTTCTGCACATTTCTGTACTGGACCACAGGGAGCAGGTTTGTTAGTGCTGTTGGAAATGTTTGACTGCACAGGTGATAGCAGGCAGTGAAAGTTACAGACAGGAGTCATGTCCTGCAATCCTGAAAATTTAATTTCACAGCAGGCAGAAACGCTTTTTAAGATTGGTGACTTTTTGCTGCTGTGCTCCAGCCTCCCCTACCTCTTCCCATTATCCATTTCCCCCCTCCTGGGCCATCACACTGGCCATTAGCACTTTAGAAGCCACTGGTGGGCAGGAATTTGCTTTTTCCTGTCTGACACCATCCTCTGCTTAGCAAATACCCACGGGGAAGTGCCTTCCTGAGGAATGTGTGCTGACTTAAGGGTCTGGCAGTAAATTTTGTTCCCACACAGACTCCCCTTTAAGCTAACTGCTCTCTCCACCAGCAGAGGTAGCATATGCCAAATTCGATTTGTTTGGAGGGTTTTTCCTGGTTTGCAGAAGTTTAGTATTCAGAGATCTGCACTTAGGAGATCTCATGGCATTGAGAGAAGGGATTTATATATGCAAAGAACTAGGAGTTTGGGGGAACAGAAAGACAAGACTCGTCTGACTGCCCCTTCTCAGCAGAGGCAGGCTGCTAGCACTGGGAATTAGAAGGACTTTAAGGAGTATTTCAACATTTGGGCTGACAAGGACAGAAAAGCTCCAGGGGGGACGGGGGAGGCCATGCAGTAGGGGAGCTAATGTGGGATTCTGTGAAGTGTTACAACATTAGCGATTTGATTGGGAAAGGCTCTCCCTGGCTGCTAGGATTGTCCTTCTGCCCCTGATCACCATAAAAATCAGAAATGTAAACTGGCTACCTGCCAGTTTTAGGCAGGTAGCAATAAGAGGAGAATGTGATTATCCATGTTGGACTGGATCAGGATGAGATACAGAGAGAAAATTCTGGGATGAATAAGCATCTGCTCCCTAAAACAACTATTCTAAAATTCCACCCAAAAGATGCCATTCTGGCTCTGGCCTTAATTTATGTGCAGGACTGTTGAAGCTGTATTAGTAACTTGTCACACAACAATGTGTCACAGTAGCTATTTACACAGCTGGATCTCACACTGAAGCAAGGGAAAGCAGAGCAGGTAACTCCAGCACACAAGTCCTCAATTTCAAGTAGAGGATTATGTAATACCCAGCACTTAGTTCAAAGAAAAACACTGCAGGAAGATATCCAAAGGAAAAGGAGCCTGTTACAGTGGGAAATCCTGGATTTTTGTTGTTCAGGTTCGGGATTTTCAGGTTTTTAAAGTTTATTAGAAGCTGGGAAAAGTACAAAAGGAAAGGACCAGACCTGCATGTTTTCCATAAACAACATTTTCCACTGTTGGATTCGAGTCTCACTTCTTTAAATGTGACTAAATAAATTTTCAGGATTCCCTTATAATTTTTTTTTTTCAATGACAGAAATTCACATTCAGAAACTCCAGCTAAACTGTGAAATAATTAGGGTAAATAGTAAAACCCTGTTACAAATCCAGCACATCACAGTCACTGCAATGAGTTCCATAAAATAAAAACAACCTGGTGTGGTAACCTTCAAGAATATTCACTTGCTCTGGTGTGCACCTGCTCTTAAACAGCACCTGTTTCAAGTTCCTGAAACCTAGAACACTGAATCACCTTGGCAAAATCACTTTTCTTGCAGTCAAAATTGTACCCGTGGTGGAACTGACTGCATAGCATGGGATGCAACCTTGGAAAGCATGGAGGGAACTTTTGCATTGTTACTGCCAAAGGAATGACAGTGTCACAGTAATGAAATACTTTTGACAATTACAGTGACTTTTTGTTTCTTTTATGCTCTAGCAGTTTGAAGCTGGGATTCTCCTGAGTATTTTTATCATTCTACTGTCATATATTTTACTATGATGCTTTAATTGAAAATTACATCTTTTAGTGCCAGTTATAACATGAGTGACAAAGCAGTGCAGTCTGTGTGTTGGACTGTGAAATATCCAAGGCAAACTTATCACTCCATTTTAGGAAAACAAGAAACTGCAAAAAGTCTGATTTTCCTTCCTTTTTTATCCTACAAAAATTTCCATTGGGAAAAATTTATATGGAAAGAGAACAGATATTTATGCAAGTACCAAGTTAAATTATTCAGTGGCATAAACAGTCCTGTTGGGTTAATAAAGGCAGGGTAGGGATCAAACTGTGATTTTTGTGGCAGCCTTGATGAGTAGTTTTTATTTTGGTAGTAGTATGTTGTAAATGCTGAGGGCTTGTAACTGATTTCCTCCATAGAACCCTGAGCCTTTCCATTTGCTGCAGACAACCCTTCTAGATGGACATTTTGCATCTGCTGGTCACATGTCTGAAACAGACAAAAATACTGATTGCTCCTTGTCTGTTCCTGACAGAATTGTGTCATTTGTCTATACAATATTTGCAATTTAGTAACTTCACATTTATTGGGATCATGGAACATATTTTTTCTCCCTCTTTGCACCATGGTTTGTAGAGTGTAATGACATTTCCTAATGGATTTCCCTGCAATCTCCCAGCCCCTGGGTGAGTTTGGTATTGCTGTGGCCTGGCTCTTCACTGATGCACAAACAGAACACCAAGAGCAGCAAGCATTGGGTGCAGCCTCTGGATGCACCTCAAATAGCAGCAGCCACAGATATGCCAAGAAGAGGGAGATTAAAAAACAATTTTTTAACAAATTAAAACACATTTAGTGTATAAAATTTGGAAAAGCTTTCATATTCTGCTGTGTGGACCCACATGCAATGGAGGGACCTTTACTTACTCACCTCACAGTTTTAATTTGGCATGGCCAAATTATTCTCATCTTAAGTTTCAGCTTTCAGAACCATTACTAACATCAGACTTCAGAGTTGTCTTTGATGTCTGGATTGGGCAATTGGTACATAACTGGCTCTTCTCTCTCCAAAAATAACACTTCTCCCAGTCTCTGGCTGTCAGGTCTCAGGGCCCCCACTGACCCTTCTATGTCATGGTTCTATGTAGCACAGCCTTATACAGGCAGCAGATGGTCCTGGAGACACTTCTAGACAGCTCCCCTCAGAGCTGACTGACAGACTTTGTTAATGGTTTGTCTTTAATTTTTGACTTTGAAGGAGGAATATGCAGGTGTTGGCTGGGATTCCTTCACAGAGCTGGCTTGCACAGAGCTCCTTGGGCTCCCAGGTTTCCCTTTGCAGATTCCTGTGTGAATTCTGCAAGAATTGCTCTGTAAAAATGTCTGTACACAAGAGTACAGTGATGTGTTTTTCATCTGCTTCACGACACGCTTCCTTTTTAGATTAAATGCCCTCTAATACATAGAGCAATATGCACAAGCTGAGTGTGCCTCGGGCCTTTCTATTAGTTCTGTGTAATTAACACTGCTCCTCTCCACTGGGCATCAACAGAGCTCTGCTCCCTTTTCCTCAGCACCAAACTTACATGTGAAGCTGGGCTCAGGGTTTGGAGAAGGTCTAGGAAGACAAGCTGGTTTTATAAAGGACTGAGCAAATGTGGATGATACTTATTAGATATTCCTCCAACTGCTTGTGGCTCAGATTTTCTGAATCAGAGGCATCTCTATAAATGCACACAGAATAGTCTCTCACAAATTATATCAGTGTATGTGTATATCAGTATATTTTAGTATCTAAATTATATATACATAAAATTTGTATTAATATTTCTATTATTAAAGTGTTAATGCTTCTATTTTTACCTACTATTGCAGTTGTTACCACCTTCTAAAGCAGACTAGGTTCTCCAAGTCCACCCACACAAACACATAAATTAGCTTTAAAGAGAAAAATGTGAAATTGACATACAGTTGGGTCAGACTTTTTAAATATCTGATTTGAAAGAACACCATTTATACTTCTACAGATCCATCTTGAAATTCTTCATTAATTCTTTGCTGGCCACATTTACTGCTGGTGTCTGCAGAACTACCTGTTCATATGACTCAACACATGTTCTGTGTAGTGTTTCATGCCCAAATTCCCTTTGACAGGATCCCACACCAGTTTAAGTCTGGACCAATGTACAGATCTTCACAAGGTGAAAGCATTATTAACATCAGCAGAGCCTGTGTCAGGTGTTTAAAAGATAACATTTTTATCCCTAGAGCTTCTTTCATTAAGTTCTTAGATTGTCAGTGGTTTAGCATTAATTACTTTTAAATTATGCTAAACTGTTTTCTTGAAAATCAGAATGTTTAATTCATAAAGACATCTTCAAAAGAACATTTCCCTGTGATGCTTGCTGTGGAAACAGCAGTGTCATAGCCTGAAGATGAGTCTCCAGGCAGTGACTGACAGGTTGGCAGTCAGCCTGTTGGGTTTGGGTGCTTGTCCTTGGAGTAGGAGGAGAATAAGCACAGGATTCACGTGGAGAGGCTGTGGCAGCAGCCAGGCACGGGGACAGCCTGTTGAACATGGTGCTCATTTTCACTGGGCTGCTCGGTGTTCATGACACAGACATCTTGGAAGGGAGATGTAGTTGATGGTTACTCACTGAATCTCTATTTTATTTCAGTCTGCCAGTTCTCCAGGCTTTAGAGGATGGGCTGAAGCAAGCAGATGCAGATCCCTCAGTGAAAGCTGTTATGATTTGTGGTGAAAACGGGAAATTCAGTGCAGGTAAGACATCAAACAGGCTGAAAAGATTAAACACTCTCCACCCATCATATCTGAAGACTTTCTGCCTCATAATACTGCTGACAAAAGTCCTGACAGGGAATTGACATGGGGCACATGACAAGCTGGACCTTGAAATAGGCCAGAAATAAGCTGGTCTGTTCATACTGAAATGAGGGACAGCTGCTCAACTCCATAACATCCTGGTGCTTCCTCAGTCTCCACAGCTTTGTTTATGTAAAATCTCTGGATCATTTACTGGTCTAGTGTGTGGAATGTACCTGGGGTGGGGCAGTGGTGAATAACAGATCTTTTCCAGTTGAAGAAGCCTGAAAAGGTAGGGAATTTCTCTAGAGTTCTACATTGCTTGTTAGTAGTAACTTGCACTTAACTATTCCAGGCTCAGTATTACACCAAGAATGTTTGTCTGTGAGCAGCTGTGTCCAGTGGCACAGAGGGAAAGATTGCTCCGGTCACTGCCTTGCCCACTAATTCCTCGTAATCTCTCGGTGCTCCCCCAGGAGCTGACATCCGAGGATTTTCCTCTCCGAACAGACATGGAATTACCCTGCCCTCCATCGTATCTCTTATCGAAAGCAGCGAGAAGCCGGTGGTGGCGGCCATCGAAGGCGTCGCTTTGGGAGGAGGCCTGGAGGTGGCGCTGGGCTGTCACTACCGCATAGCACACGTGAAGGTAACACACCCTGCGGGACAGAGGGGCTGCTCAAGGCACCGGCAGCAGGGACAGATGGCACGAACAGAGGGACACGGTGCCTTTCCTGGGACCCTTTGCTCAGAGCAGAGTGGCTTTGTAGCTCTAGGATACAAGTCTGTGTGTTCAGACACCTGCACCACCACCCTTGACGTCTTTCCTGAGTCTTACTAACTAACTAATTTCAAATCGTTTCTAAATATAACTAGTAGGATAAGATGGCTGTGTAGAAACTTCAGTAACCAAATGTTAATTTGCCCTGGGTCTCATTAGCTATATTCTGATGCAGACAGCTGTATCTTACTGACTCATACAACGTGACTTTTCTCTTATTTATTTTTTCCCCAGCCCTGTAAATTTTGCACTTCTTTCTGCTCATGGCCTAGTTTCTATAGGTAGTTGAAACATAGCCAGCATGGAGCATTTGTCATTGTATTCCTCATGGGCTCTGGGTCCCCAAGGGGCCCTTTGACCAAAAGACAGCTTTAAGAGTCTTCAGGAATGATCTGGGTTTTTTCCTTCAATCCCCTTGTTCAAGATTCAGGAATGCTGAACCACTTTGAGAAGTACCTGTCTCCTTGTACAGACTCCTCACTGACAGGGCCATCCCCTCACTTCTGCAGTGAGTCACTTTCGCTGTGGCAGTGTGGGTTGCTGTAACAGCATAAAGAGATAATTCCACATCATCCTCTGTGCCACCTAAGGTGAGGGCCATGGAATCACAGAATCATTAAGGTTGGAAAAGACCTCCAAGATCACGAAGTCCAACCTTTGACCAATTACCACCATGCCCACTAAACCACATCAGAAGTGCTACGACTACTGGAACTATAAGTAGTGGTCTTAACTCAAAATCTCTTAAAAGCTCAATAGAAAATGTGCAACTATTTTTTAAAGGCAACAACATCCAGATACATTTGTTAAGAGAAGACCCTCATACAGTTCTTGCTGCTCCTGGCTTATCTACTGTGACTCTACCAGATGTCAAATGCACCAAGAGACATTTGAAGGAAGATTAGGGAAGAGTTCAGTGGTGTTCAAAGCCAGGTTAGATGGGGCTCTGAGCAATCTGGTCTAGTGGAAGATGTCCCTGCCCAAGGCAGGTGGTGAAACAGGATGGTTTTAAGGTTCCTTCCAAGTCTTTGCTAAAGTTGCCAGAATTAGAGCAGGGAGATGACAGTTAAGCCAAAGTGCCCTCCAAGAGTTGTTAAAAACTACTTGAAAGCATTATTGACACGTGTCAATCTAGGGAATACTGTTGGCTCTACAGCTCTCCCCCAGTGCTATGCTAGCACAGAAATCCTCTGAAAGGTCATGTTTTCCTTGTGCATTTATACAGAAATACTTGAAATGGTCAGAAGGGTTTTTTTCTTAAATATTTTATGTAGCAAAAAGCAAGGATGAAGTTTCTGTGTGGAAATTCTGAGGCTTCCTAGAGGAGCAATGTTACGCACATTGTCTTTCCTCTGTTTTGCTCAGTTTGTAATTACCACTCTTAGTAATCAGATTTTTTGTTTAATTTTGCTTTATTTTAGGCTCGGATGGGTTTGCCAGAGGTCACCATAGGGTTACTTCCAGGTGCTGAAGGCACTCAGCGACTCCCCAGACTGATTGGAGTACCAGCTGCTCTGGATATGATTACTACAGGTAAGTGCTGTGTCTGTATAGAGGAACATGGAATTAAGTCATACCAGCTTGGTCTAAAAACCAGGAATCTTTTACCTGTGTTGCTGCCTGATTGTAATTCTACTTACTGGCACCCATGAGGGGCTAATTACCAGCTGCACAAGTCATTTGATCAGATGGAAAAGAACAAAATTGCCCATCAGGCTCCACTATAGTCACCTTATTTCTCTTTTTATGGCAGGAAAACACATTCCAGCAACTGAAGCATTGAAGCTGGGCTTGGTTGATGAAATCGTGGAAGAAAACACCACTGAGGCAGCAATCCGTCTGGCAAACAAAGTGATTGGTGAGGAACAAATTGTAGCAGTGCCAGCAAATAATTGGTTATGTTTCAGGGCTGAAAAGAGTCAGAACAAAGCCCACAAGTTTGTTCCAATTTATATGCTCCATTCTTGAGTTTTGGCATCCATATGAGATAGAATTAATTGCAGAATTTGCTTCCTGTGGTCTGAAGTGAAAAAAATCAAATGCTGGAAAGCTGCAGAAATTCAGCAAGTGAGATTCAGAGAACAGATAATATATCAAGTCCTCCTGGTTTTTAATTGTATCTAAACTCACATGCTCCTCTGGGATGTAGCACTCTGCAGGTTTTAGGGAGTAAGTGCTCTTTCCATATATAATTCAGGATCCCAGCTGGCATTGCATGCATTCTGGATGCACCATCCATAATGGCTGAGCAAAAATAACTTTCTCCCTGTAGTGGAGGGGCTGGCACATCCTCTGCTCAATTTAATGATCCATGGTCTGTAAGTGACTCTGTCCCTAATCCTTTGGGTGCCATGTAAAAAAATGACCTGTGCAGACGGGAGGGATGGGGAGAGATTTTTTTTTCCCCATCTTAGAGATAACAGAAGCAAATTCACTGCAGTTAACTTAGGAAGAGGAATATTCCTTGTGCAGCATGAGGAGTATTGTCTTGAGAGAAAACAGGGCATTTTTCCACTACTGACCTCCTTGTCCTTTGGAATCTGACACTGGATTTCATCTGGGGCTCTGTCACAATGAGATGAATGCAGGAAAGCAAAAAACCCTTCCTGCTTTGATCCCATGGCCTTACAGGCAATGCTGTTCCAAGCTGGAGGGTTGGTTTTGCTCCTCCAGACTTCACTTCAGACAAGGCCCCTTCTCTGTGTTAGAAGCTGAGGCAGCCTAAGCTTTGTCCTAGATGACAGAGAACCATATTTTAAAGTACTTCAAAGAATGGACTGTTCTTAAATATCAGTGTCTTGTATACTTCCCCACACCTTGAGATGTACCAGACAGATGCCAAGGTATTCTTCTGGCTGGGTTTTCTATAGCAGATGCCCTTCCTTTTCACTGTATTCATCCTACAGTATTTTAGGGCTTCATTTTCTGGTGCAGGACCAATGGCATAAGCATTCCTCTTTTCTCTTTCCTCCTGTATGTCATCAGACTAAATATAATTCTTTAGCAAGAGTTGGGTGATGTACTTCACTGCTGCTTCTAAGGAAAACAAAGTCACTTTGGTTCACTGAGTTTGTCTGTTTTAAATGAGAATTCTGTTTCTCCATCTGTTGGGAGAGCAGTGAAATATTACCACTCTTCTAGGCAAATTAACCCAACAAACAGTTCTTCCTGTGATGTACCCTCTGGGCTCTGAATGATGCCTTGCACAAGATCTATACCAGTACTGGTGGCAGCAGCAGCAGTGTGTCATGAAATGAGTAATGGATCCATTGCTGGAACCAGCAAACCAGAAAACATTCTGGATTTCAACAAATGCTATGTGCAATTGGGTGAAGTTCAGATATTTGCATGCTTGTTTCTTCTTGACAGACATTGTGCAGTGGCTGACAGTTGTGAAAGTCAGCTTGGCCTTAGAGGAGACCCTCAGGAAGGAAGCATTGACCACACTATTTCTCAGGGTAACTTGCTTTCTGGAGCTTTATGTCCACTACCACTACTGGCAAAATCCTGTTCTTTACCTTCATCTTCTTTGGAAATTGTCAAGCTTCATCTTTGGAAATTGTCATTCCCGATATTTATTTTAATTTTTTTGAGTTGTATGGGCATACAAGGATCCTGGCTGTATGTCCAGCAGGTAGCCTGTCCCAGTCTTACTCATTATTCGATTTTCAATCTGTTTACTGCTGGTTTGAGTTAGCCCAGCAAAAATGAGTAATGTCATTGATAGTGTTTCACATCACACTATATATCAACTCCCACAGGACTTTAAAAATGCTTTCAGGCTCTTTCCAACAGCTTTACTGGCATTTACAGTACATGTTTTAACAGTGAAAACACTGGTGGGCCAGCTAATCTATTTATTTTCTGCTTGAAAAATTTCTCATTAGACCCCGCAGAAGACCATGACAAGTTTTGATGCACCATTTATCCTCAGGTTATCTAATAATTTAAAAGATTGGTGGACCCAGGGCCTGTATGTTTCTTTTGAGTCATTCCTTGCTTTGGCCTTTGCCTGAAGTTAATAATTTTCCTGTCTTACAAAGGCAAGGCAGCACTTTCATTTTTCTCCATCAAGCACTAACAGGGCTGCAGAAGAGATTACAGTCTTGTATAGCTGGTCTGTAGTTTGTTCACATGGAGTTCTGCTTTCAGTGAATGTTTTTCAGATAATCTTAATAAAACCAAAGAGAATGTACCAAAACCAGAAAGCCATCACAAAATTCCACTGGCTTTTTGTGGCATGCAGCATTTTGTTTCTGATAAGACTTTTTTTAAACATGAAGCTACAACTGCTGACTTCTTACAGAGCAGTCTGGCTAAATAACTAGTTTTGTCACCACTGGAATTTCTATTCCTGGGAAGGCTGTACTGCAAGATAAGTCTCAAAGAATCAATTCAGAAATAATTTTCTTCTAAAGCTTTCTCAGAGCTGGAGCTGCAGTATCTCATGGCAAGAGATCAGTCTCAAATGACTGCCTTACTGTATCAGGGGTCCTTGATTACTGTTGTGATACACAGCTGACAGAGCTACTTTTATGGCATATTGGGAGAGCATTCTCATCCATACTTTTTTATGGATTGCTCCTAATGAAGAACACCTTCAAATTATGCTCTGAAATAGTAAGAGGGTGTAGGAATACACAGAGGGAATTACTGATTCAGAGTTAGATTTTTCATTGAAAACCAGTATTTATATATTGCAGGTAGGAAGTGAGAATAATTCCCTGACCTCTCCAGGCAAACTGGCTTATCCAGGCTAAAGAAAACATTTTTACTTCTGAAGGCATTTTAAAAAAGAATAGACAGGAGCTAATTCCTTGGGGACAAGGAGAACTTCCTTTCATTAAATGTGCTTGATGATCACTGCAGTAATCCAAAGCTGCATTTCAGGCTTTTCCCAGTTGATGGCATCACAAAATTGACAAATGGCTAGAATTGCTGGTGGCAGGCAGCAGCTTGCAGCTCATCCTGCCCACTTCTTGTTGGCCTGCTCTGGTCTTCCTCAGTGGGAGGAGAAAATGGCTCCTGGCCTCCACACAGCAGACTTTGAAACTCTCCATTTACACCCCTCGTTTTTCTGACCCCATCTTCTGACTGACCTCAGAGCAGAGCAGTACCAATACCTTGCACCGAAGAGCCAAGCAAAACCAGAGCAATTTGCAGTAGCTCAAGTCCCCCAGGTATTAATCTGTGTGGAAAGATGATGAGTTTCTGCCTGTAAGCTACTGGGAGTTGCTGTGGAGGAAGCACTTGTTCCTTCTGAGGCTCATCAAAGCCAGGGGTGGAACAGATGCTGCTGGTGGGTAATTGCATCCTTCAAATGGAGACTGCAGGAAAGGCTTTCCCTTAGAGCTGCAAGGCCTTTCTGTGAGTCATCTCTGCCAAGATGCACAATATCAAGGCATTTTAATCTCTCCCCAGGGCTCAAGGTTCTGGCTGGCACCTTCCCTGGACAGAGACCTAGCCAAGTGTCCCTTGGACAGAGGGACAAACAGAGTTTGTGAAAGGTCTGGCGTGGCCTGGACTTGTCTCTGACAGCCTGAGGGGCAGAGGCCAGGCTCAGCTTTATTCCTCAAAAGTTCACAAGCAGTTCCCTGCATGAGGAAGAACATTAGTCTGGCCCTGTCTCTTGCACATGCCATCCCATAGTATCCCAAGGGTTTACAACTCTGGGATGATATTTCTTTCTTTAAATAACATAACATTTGACACTGCAAGCATACGTGGTGCATTTGCTGATGAAATTTTATAGATTTGATCTGCCCTTTGTGCCACCTGGACTACAAACCTGGTAAACAAAGCAGGAGTCTGTGTTAGCTCCTGTGTGTGGATGATGCTTTTCCTGCAGCACTGATGTCTGACACTGCTCATCATCTTCCTGCTGCTTTGCTTTGCTTTCAGAAATCAACCTGTGGGTGTCCACACTGATCTCTTCTTCCCAGATTTGGATTCTGATAACTTTTTCCTGATCATAAACATGTCCTTTATTCTTATTTAGCATTGCAGAAGCAAAGATACTGCACAGAGGTACTGTAGAAAACCTATTTAATTTGCAGCTAAAATAGGAGTTTTATTACAGGACCCCAAGTTACTTTTTTTTTGGTCTGAAGAACTGTCTCCTGTCTCCCATCAATATTTGTGCTTACAGTACTATTTGCTGTCTGAAGACCAAGCTTAAAGGCTGCCAGTGGAATTCCTTTTTTACCAGCCCTTTCTATTGGATGTCATTTGAAGTCCCTTGATCTGCCCAATCTTCCAGCCATCAGATCAGCTTTCTGGGACAAGCCTGAGCTTTCCGCTTGTGATGGAATATAACCCACTATTTAAGTCCTAAATAAAGAACTGCAGATAAAGAGCATTTCTGGGTTAAAAACTTGGACTTAGGGGAAAAAATATTCCAAAATAAAGGAACATTAGCCTGACTAAATCCTGCAATACAAATTATATCCACTGTCAATGTGAAAACATTTTTATGAACTCTGATTACAAGGGAAGCTACTTACACAGTGAGTATTCATCTTTTTGTGCTCACTAAGAGGCTTAATTAAAAAACCTGAGCTCTGAAGACCTTTATTACAAGAAATCAGTATATTAACTCATCCTGGAAATTTGTACTTCTGTTTCTTCTAAGCATTGCTCAATCTTGAAGGAATAGCTAGAGTCAAGACATGTTCCTCAGGCAACCATGCCTGCAGTGCTGCCATTACTGCTGCTCTTCAGCATCCTCTGTAGGATTTCCTGAGGCTTCTGCTGGTGCATTGGCATTTCCCTAGCTCAGACAACAGGAAGAGCAAGGGGAGCCAGATGCAATATGCTGCCTTGGAAGAAAGTGTGCCCCCATGGCAGAGTTCATCTAAGAGGCCAGAGCAATGAGATACTGTCCCCAGAGAGTTTCAGCATAAGGTTCTCATCCCACCACCTGATTTTGGTGGCAGTCCTGGCTGCTTCTGGGAACAGCACCAGCAATCCATGCTGTGCCATGCTACAGTTAATGATCTGGATATGGCTGTGATGACAGCAGAGTCTTCGTGAGAGTGTTGCAGCATCAAGGGAATACATCCCGAATTGCTAATGCTGTTCCTCCATGGTCTCTACTGAGCAAGCTGCCATTAAGAGGAGAGGAACACCTGACTATGACCAGGTCTGTACTTCTGAAGAAGACAGAGAATTTTGGCATCTGAAATGTAACTAAGTTCTCTCAATTAAAATCCTTTCTAGGTATCACCATAGCAACCTCTGTCTGTAATGAACTTCACATATTTGTGTGGCTGCTTGATTCATCCCTTGCTGACACAAACATGAACTCTCCCTTGTTATTCATTTGCTGCCCAACTCATGCTGAGAAAGATCACCTTTTGGTTAGTCCTAAAGTGACAAGAGGGGCTCCTTTGGTCAGGGAAGAAGTCAGGGTGTGTTTTCCATTCTCTTGTCACTGTCTGGGTCAGGACTCTGGCTGGAATGCCTCTGGCTAGTGTCAAATGGGTCCTGAATATTAAACAATACTGGAGGAAAGCTTCATTACTGATGCCTATAGAAAAATCCATATGAATGTGGCAGCTGGGACTGTAGAGGTAGAGGACTGGAAAGTCAGGGCACTCCAAAGCTGAGAAAAGGAAGAAGAGAATTACTTCTTTGAAAATGAAGTCTTACTTGTTTTGAAGTCTGAGAAGGGACTTGAGAAATCGTAATTGTCAGAGCAAAGAGAAGTAGGGCGAAATGTCAGATGCTTTAGTTCTAGACCCAGCTCACTGTGCCATGCAACGCAGTGGGAGGTGGAGAGGAAGAGGCAGACTGCCTTCCCAGCCTGTGGAAAAGGGTCTGGAAGTCTGGAAAGACTACTTGTGAAAAGATGTGGGTGCTTTGTTCTGTAACTCCATTTCTCTCCCCCCAGGTCAGCCCCTGGCGCCCCGCAGGCTCAGCCTGAAGCCCGTTCCCAAAGTGCCCAACATGGAAGCGTTTCTGCGTGAAGCTCTCGTGAAGGTGAAGAAGCAGGCGCGGGGCTGCCTGGCTCCCGAGCTGTGCTTCCAGGCCGTGCGAGCCGCCAGCGAGCGGCCCTTCGCCGAGGGCGTGCGGCGGGAGCGGGAGCTGTTCCAGGTGCTGCTCACCTCGGGGCAGGCCCGGGCCCTGCAGTACGCGTTCTTCGCCGAGAGAGCCGTGCACAGGTGGGCCACTGCCACCGGAGCCTCCTGGAGCAGCGCTGCCCCGCAGCCCGTGCGCAAGACAGCCGTCATAGGTAAGGGCAGGGAAGTGCGGGGTGGGAACTGAGCGCAGCCAGCAGCTCGCTCAGCCGGGAGTCCCCATCGGTCTCTCACACGCATCACAGCCACAGATACTCCGTGCCCACTGGTGAAGTTGTCACTGCATTGGGAAGCTCCAACTTCAGATGCCAACTCACATGTCACTAGATTAGTACCTGGTGCCTCCTCTTCCTTTGGAAGAAAAACTTTCTCTCACTTAGAGACAGCTCCGTGCTAGACCATAAGCAGTCTGCTCCCTGTTAAACACCGAGACCTGCCTTTGCTCCGTGCTAGAAGCAGCTCGGTAGGAAATTCTCCTCCTGCTGGCCTAGCTCTGTACTGCAAGTGCGTGTGCACAGAGTCACTCAGGAATGTATTAATACAAAAATGTTTTGACAGCTGTATTTTAAGAAGATTTCATCTCACTGGGATCCACTCCTGCCATTTTGTAGCCCAGCAAGATAATGCCTTCATTAATTTTTTATAAGAGCAATTTAAATAAAACCTTCAATGCACTGCTGAGATTAAAAAAAAAAATCTTTCAGCTCTAGCTGTTGATAGTAGCACTCAAAAATGGTTAGACAAGTAATGGAGCACTTGGAAAACATCCACTCTGTTTCAAGGAAATCTCACCAGATCAACATTGTTTTTTTTTTCTGGGTGCTTCTCGGGGCTCTTGAGCTGTCTGACAATTCATTTTAGGCCACAGAAATTGTTTTGGAAATTCTCTTCTCTTCATTAGTTGCCATGCCATATTTTTATTAGAAATGAGTTTTTAAACATTGGTCTACAAACCCTGTGAGAAGGATCTGTAGCTGTTAAAGCATTCAGGTAAAGAGGCATTAATTATTAACAGATTTATTCTATGACTTGAAGTGCACAGAAGTTTGGACCCACACTTTTGTCAGTCCCAGACAGATCAGTCCTGCAGTGTGTGCTTTGACAGAAGGGCTCATGTTGGGGTTTGTGGGAATGACCAGGTGACCAGGAGGGACATTCTCTGCTCTGTGCTGCTAAACCATGCCAGAACAACACACTTGCAAAGACCTAATCACAGTGACAGTTCAGCCAGAAGGGCTGTTAGAGCTGAGCTGCCTATTTTGGGGCTGTAACTGAGCTAGAGGGAATTCTGAGGGTAAATGCAACCTCTATTTGAAAGTTCCTAGTAGAGACATGATCTGTATTTTATTTCCAAACAGAGTTGGCTGGGCTGTGTGTCTCTTCCACTGGATTAAGTCTTTGACACCCTTCTATGGACAGATTTCTGAATTCTGGTCTGAAATTGCCCCAATCTCACCCCCAGATTTCAGTGTTTTCATAGCTGATTACAGACAATGCTCAAATTAACTCCTCCTTCTACAGAACAAATAAACTAAGTGCTTTGACACCTCTGCTGCAGAGCACAGTCTGTCACACTCTGGTCATTTTAATGACCCTGAACTTTCCCAAATTTTTCAACACTTCATAAAACATGCATAGTCAAAGTGGGAGCAGCATTCCAGGAGTAACTACACCAAGACAAGGTACCAAGATGCTTCTTCCTTGCTCCTGCTTAGCATGCCTAGGGTAACAGGCAACCTTCATATTAGCCATGTTCAACACATCCAGTTAATTATCTACTGGCAGGGATGGGGAGCCAATGGCAATAGCAGGGGGCAGAAACACAGAATCCTTGAAGCAAAAAGGCACCTCTGAATGTCATCTTGTCCAACATCTCTACTGAAATGGGGTCCCCTAGAGCCAGTTGCTCAGTTGTGTCCAGACAGCTCTTGAACATCTCCACGGATGAAGACTCCACAACTTCTCTGGGCAACCTGTCTCAGTGCTCCATCAACCCCACACTAAAAAGAATTGTTTACTTATATTCAGAGGGAACTCCCATGTTTCAGCTTGTGCCTGTGACCTCTGGTTTTATCACCAGGAGCCACTTGAGTCTGGCTCCATCTTCTTTACCAGGTCCCTTTCTCTCAGGTGTTTGTATGTACACAGGTGAGATCCCCCAAGCCTTCTCTGTGCTGAAGTCACAGCTTGCTCAGCCCTTCCTCATAAGACATACTCCAGTCCCTTAATCATCTTATTTGCCCTTCACTGAACTCACTCCAATCACTCCGTTTCACTCTTGTGCTGGGGAGCCCAGAAATGGACCCAGCACTCCAGATATGGTCTCATCACTGCCACGTAGAGGGGCAGAATCATCTCCCTCAAGCTTCCAGCAAGACCTCTCTTGACATATCTCCATATACCACTGATCTTCTCTGCCACAGGGTCATAGTGCTGCTCAGAGTCAACCTGGTATCCACCAGCATTCTCAGACCCTTTTTTGGGGAGCTGCTTTCCAGCAGCCAGCCCCTACTATGTATCACTGCTCTTTACTTCCTTTACTTACTTAACATTACTTACTTTACACTTCCCTGTTCTTGGAAGATCCTGCCCACCCATTTCTCCCTCTGGATGGCAGCACAGCCTACTGCTGCCTCAATATTTACAGTACCTGGGCAAGACAGGCAGGGCAGGCCCAGAGATGCTGGCCAGGACCTACTAGAAGTACAGGTGATCAAGCAGTTCTCAGGATATTGCAGGTCCAAGGTAAAGGTGGGAAGCCAGTCTGCAGGCTGAGGTCTGGATCAACAGTGGCCATAGCCACAGTAAGCCACCAGAATTTCTCCAAGGGAACTTAAAAAGGGACTACAAGTCTGATCTTAAATGGGGCTCAGAGGCAATGGGCAGTGCAGGTGGATGGAGGCTCTAGGTGTGGCTGGTAAGGGACATTTAATCCCATCAGTGCACTCAGAGCCTTGATACTCACTCAGACCCCAGCCCTTGCTGAATCATTGCTCCCATTACACAGCCCCTGCATCCCACCAGTTTTCATGTCATACTTCATTTCCTGTGACATCTCTTATCTTGGAGGCTCTTGATCACCTCCTCTTAACCCTGAATCCCACACCAAACCTTTCTATCACTTCTTTCTGCACCTTGTTGTGCTATTTTTCCTTCCTTTGGAAGGTTACCCTCCTATTTTGCCTTTTGATATAAGTGAAATTGTATGTCCATTGGAGACAAGCAGAGAACATGCCAACACGATTGTATTTTTTCTTTCAGGCTACTGTAACAAAAGGTTATTCTCCAGCCAGTACAATGCTCTACAGTGTTTTGTAACTTAATTTTCTTGATGTGAAGTACATCCTTGCAGCACCAGAAATCAAAATCCTAGGGATGATTTTTGGGGGACTGACACCTTTTAAAATAGTGCTGCTCATCCATGCAAGTATTGCATCTACCTAAGTGACCCAGGGTGTCTCTATTTTCACTGCAGAGAGGAGGGCAGTCAGAGAAAGATGCTGCCTCAATTTAGGCTCCTCAGAAATGATGCAGACCCCATTTTCTCACAGACAGTGCTCTGCTGTTTCGCACACTAAACTCATGTTGCATTATGCTGCTGCTTCCATCTCTTATTACTGCATGGTGAGAAGCAACTGAGAAGATCTTGTTGACTTTTTTTTCATTTGCTTTTGTTGTTCTGAAGTCTTGGCTCCTACCTCTGTTCATTTTCTCTGGTTCCTCAACATCCAGAAAGAAGGTTCTTTTCTCTCTGTCCCTTCCAGCTGCATCTCCCCACAGCTCCCTGTTTGCCTGGACTATAACATTATTTCTGCTTGAAACTGATACCCTGAAACAGAGAAAGCAGCAGCCACAGCCTGCAGCAGCCCGTCATTGTCAATTGCTTTTTGTTGTTTTTATCAGGGAAGCTGGAACAGTCCTTGCATATTTTTACCAATCTATAAAGGATTATTTCCATTGCCAAGCATTTTAAGGTCTAAATATTCATTATAGTTCAGAGTGTTTTCCACTGATCAGTATTTCTGTAGTGTGTGTGACTGTACATGATCTTCCTTGTACGTATTTCAAGCTCTTCTGTTTTGAAATTTGTTTTTAAAGTCCAATTAATTTTGTATGATTTTTCGTATTCTAAGTACCTCACGTGACAGATCAATAATTAACCATCATTATTCACTCAGCTTGCCCAGCAAATGGATTTCTCATATGCATATTTGGCCTGAAATTACATATGTGCAAGTGTAGTTTTAATTATATGTCAAAGCTTCATTTCACAATAAAAGACCAGGAGCAGGATGGCTGGGCACTGCTCTTGCTCCTGAAGCATATTTCAGTCTTATTTGGAAAGATGTGCCTTGGACATGAAAACAATCCCCTGCATGGAAGATAAGAACTTAGGGTTTTTCCTGGTTTGGGGGAAGGGAGAACACTCTTGAGTAAGAAAATGGAACATACAGCAGAAATTCTGGAGCAGTTCCTTGCCGTGTTTCAGTCTGTGTGATCTGAGATGAGCATGAGACATCTCCCTTCCTCTTTCTTGCACAGCCTTTTATATATGTAAGGTCTAATGATCCCCTGCCATTTTTTTTCTGCTCTAACATATTCTTCCCCAAGATCACTTGGCTTTCTGAATTGCAAAAGAGGAGTCCTCAGAAATGCCTCTTTTGCTGCTAGATAGCCAAAGCTCTCCTTAGTTTTATAGCCCAATTTTAGAAAATATTTCCAGGGGAATCATGCTGTGCAAGTTCTAATGTAACAAATCCCTTGGGGCTTTCATTACTCTCTCTGCCAGCTTCATTAAACATCATTTCATACAGGCCATTGCAGAGTTCTATAGGAAGTTGAGAAACAGCTTTTTTAGGTCAGAAACAAGCTTGGCAAGCTCATATCTTATCTATAAGCCTGTTCCTGTGGCCTAGAAAGTGTAGTACTACTACAAGCATATGTGTCTGTCTCTCATGGGATGGCTAAAACCCACATGAAGTACTCATGATGAAAGCAACCAGGGGAATCACCTGGCACTACTGCAGAGCTTCCCTGGAAAAGAAGCTTGGGGAACATCTGCTCACAAAAGAGGTTTCATTTTAGGAAAAGGCAGTGTGTTCATATGGCAAGAGAACCACTATGGCAAGACTTCAGTCACAAGACTGAAGCTAGGAGGATCAGGAATGAATAAAACCCAGGATGTGTGGAGAACTTGGAAATTCTAGAGAAAAACCCCAGGCCTCCACCATGGAAAGGAAGAGACTTCAAGAGGGAGCCATGTGGAACTGCAAACACTTCAGCTTGATGTTGAAAGAGAGCCTGACAGATGGGGCTAGGTTTGGGAGTTGAGTTGCCCTCCTGCACTACAGGAAGAAAGCACCTTGTGTAGCTCACCAAAGCCAGGGAAAACTTGTCCCTAATTGCACCTGCTCCCACATCAAAGGCTCTGGAGAGTGAGCACAGTGGGAGGAGCTACTCATGTTCAGGTTTTTTCAGTCAGCAAACCATAGACACTGAATTCCTAAGAGTTGATTCATGTTATTCTAGATTTATTTTCAAATTAGTTTTCAGCAGAACTTGATTATGAAGTAGCAAATCTAATTTCCTAGAAAGGAACTTCAGCACTTGCTTGGGAGTGTAGGTTTGTAAGCAGGCTGCCAGCTGGTGATGCCAGTAAAAGCTCTCTTCTGGTGGCTAACTAGGGAATGTCTGAAATGTCTTGTGTGCATACAAGCTGAAGGTGGGCAGAACTAAACCAAGAGTCTGTAGCATGTAGGAAAAACATCCTACCTTTTCTGACCTTGGTTGCTGGAACTTGTTTAAATGATGACATCATTTCAGCTCTTCTTTACAAAGCTGATTTAGACAAAATTTTTAATCCTCTTGTTTCTGTTTATTTATTTAGCTGACTTTCATTTGTAAACCTGAGATTAAAAAAATCATTTTTACAGAATTATAACTAACCTATAGTTCGGTTGCTGCTTTATTTAGGATATTAATAATCCTCCCATTCAGAGGCTTTGCACTTTCAAAGCTGATAAAATTGTGCTGACCTTCCCTCAGTAGTTTGTATTAATTTTGTTGGAAAAGCCTCCACTGTGGATGAGCAGGATCAGTGGTGTGGGTTGTGTGTCACAGGAAAGTGCAGCTTCATTTAATGTCACAGAGGACATAGCTGGTGCAAGGGATCAAGCCAGTAATCTCTACACTGGTCTTCCTGGGGGTATGAGCTGGGGGTAGCACATTTACAGATCTTGGAGGAAAAAATTACAGTGTGAATGGATTCTCAGCTACAGGAATTCTGGGCAAGACCTTTAACTGTGTGGTTGGACAAGGAAGACTGAGTTAGAGAATCACTAGAAGTTAGGAATGGCCTATGTTGGAGAACTTGAAGAGTTCCTGGTGGGCAGAGATGCCTGATATAAAGTGAACTGCAGTAAAAAGGCTACTGATGTGCCAGCGTGATTTAAAAGGAGAGAGAAGATGCTGAAATCTAGATTGAGAACGCTGTGTTAGTTCCATCCCGTTTGACCTGGCCCTGAGAGACACACAAGGCATTAGAGACAAAGTTTAGAGCACATCAGCACCCGAGTCTTTACAGAAATAGCAGCCAATTTTTTTTGCTCCAAAGATCACGTAATGAAACGCAGAGGGAGAAAAGGAGGGAGACAAAGAGGAAGCTTGGAAGAATGAGGGAGAAACCAACTCTTTGAACTTTGCTGGTGTCAGAATCTCTGGGGGGATGTATCTGCTCAATGCCTGTAACAGACCATCTCACAGGAACAGAGGCACTGATACCCTCAGGGTGAAATCTTGCTTTGAACCTGCCTGCAGAAGGTGGTAACAGGGTTGCAGCTCTAACTCAGAGCTTCTCTCTTTGATCCCGAGGTTCTCACTCCTCAATGATCCTGGTTTCCATAGGTATAAAACTTTGCAGAGAGAAGACATGAATCACACAGTCTGTGCACACTGGGTGAATCCCACTGGAATTTTGTAAGCTTGTGAGGGTACTAACTTGCCTTTGTGCTACCTCTTTTCAAACATTGAGGCTCACTGAAAGAGCAAATTCACCTTTCTTTTTCCCAGTCTTCAGTATCTGTTTTCTATGTGTGCACTACTTGTTTTCCAGAAGACTGCACTTTTTATCCTGGAGAAACAAAGGAAATGCCACTGTCAAGAGATTAATTTTCTATTCATAGTCTTTGTGTCTATCTCACTTTTATCCCTAGGGCTGGGAACAATGGGCCGAGGCATTGTGACTTGTCTGGTTAAGGCCAACCTACCTGTGGTAGCCCTGGAGCAGGATTTGGAGCATCTGAACAAGGGAAAGCAAGCTGTGATGCTCCTTTTGGAACGTGAGGCTATGAAAATGGAGGGGGTTGCCCAGACCCTGGATTTCCATAACCCTGCCCGTCTCCAGTTCACTGTGGATTTTGATGCGTTGCGTGACGTAGACCTAGTCATCGAGGCTGTGTTTGAGAACATGGCACTAAAGAAGGAAATATTCCACAAGCTGTCCAAGATCTGCAAGCCAGGCGCCTTCCTGTGTACAAACACATCAGCCCTGAACATCGACGAAATAGCCTCTGCCACCAGCCGCCCACAGCAGGTCATCGGCACCCACTTCTTCTCTCCTGCCCACGTGATGAGGCTGCTGGAAATCATCTACGGCCGCCACACGTCCCCCACCACCATTGCCACTACTATGCAGCTGGCCAAAGCCCTGAAAAAAGTTGGAGTGGTGGTAGGGAACTGTTTTGGCTTTGTGGGGAATCGCATGATGTTTCCGTACGTACAACAAGCAGTTTTCCTTTTAGAGGAAGGGAGCAGACCAGAAGCGGTAGATCGGGTTCTTGAAGATTTTGGGTTTAAGATAGGCCCTTTCCGCATGTCTGACCTCGCCGGGCTGGATGTGGGCTGGAGGTCTCGGAAGGACCAGGGCCTGACGGGGCCATCCCTGCCTGCAGGCACGGCGGCCCGGCAGCGGCTGGGCCAGCGCTACAGCCCCCTGCCAGACCTGCTCTGTGAGCAGGGCCGCTTCGGCCAGAAAACCGGCCAGGGCTGGTACCAGTACGAGGGGGCTGGGGGCAGGACAGCCACGCCAGACCCATGGCTCCACAGCTTCCTGTGCCAGTACAGAGACACCCACGGCATCAGGACCCGCTTTATAGACCAGGAGGAAATCCTGGACCGCTGTTTGTTTGCCCTCATCAACGAGGGGTTTGCCATCCTGGCTGAGGGAATAGCATCAGGCCCAGAGCACCTGGATGTCATTTACATCAATGGCTACGGGTGGCCAAAGCACAGGGGCGGCCCCATGTTCTACGCCTCCACCGTGGGGCTCCCCCGTGTGCTGGCTAAACTGCAGAAATACGCCAAGGCCCACCCTGATGTGCCCGGGCTACAGCCCAGTGCCTTTCTGAAAAAGCTGGTGGCTGTGGGGAACCCCCCCCTCAAGGAATGGATGTCCTACCTCAGCCAGCAGGGCTCCAAGCTGTGATTCCTCTGATGGAGGCTGATCTCCTGAGACGGTGCTTCAATTGCACTGCCTCTTCCAATCAAACCCGAAGTGCTGCAGGCTGTAAACAAAGCCATGGGCCTTCCGGGGCCTTTGCAGGGAATAATTCTGGCCAATGATTGATCTCAGTCTCCCACCTGCTGCAGGTCACTACTGCCTTCATCCATCCTTCTCTCTCAGCCCCAGCCTCACCTACTGTCTTCACACGCTGCTGTGTACAGGCCCATCTCATTTTGCACTGCCTGCAGCTCATCACAGCTGTATTCCTCTTCCAGTCTGCCTTTGGGGAAGGCAGGGAGCAGCATTTTCAACCCACAATGCAAATCATGGCTGGAGCCCAGAAAATTACAATCACTGTTCAACCAAGACCTGCCAGATATACCAAACTCTGTCTTCAGTCTATTTCCCAGTTTGTTTCAGTTCTTTCCTGTGCAGCCTCCTCAAGTTCCCCTCAATTCCCTGGCTCTTCTGTAGCCAGCCAGCTGGAACCTGCTCCCTTCCTGCTGCTGGGGGACAGATGGCACAAGGGTGCAGCAGCTTTCAGAGGTAAAGTCAAATGAGGTGGAGAGAGCAGGTCTGGGCAGAGAGCAAGGGGCAGTCCCTCACTGTCCCCTGCTACTGTCTTTTCTCCCTGCTGCAGCGGAGGCTCTAATAAATGCCAGGAAAGCCACAAATACATCAGCCTGACTAACCTGCCCTGTGGTGTTGGCTCACAACTGGCTTTCTGCACCCAGACTCCATCCTCTGTTGCCATTATCCTCACCTGGCTTTGTCAGAGCAGAAACATCTCCTGGCATCTCTTCAGTGCGAAAATGTGCTGCCACCACTCCCTGCATCTTGCTTGACTACAGCTACCAGGTCTTGGGGCTCAACAGGCTCTAAGTGACCAACCTGAAACATGGCCTGGCACTGACCAAATTTTCACATGATCAGAGGGTGCACTGGGAAAGGCACAGTACAAGAGCTGTGCAGGCAGGGACATTGCTTGCAGGCAGGCAGGGAGGTGGCAGATCTCTAGAAAAGGGCAAAGCAGAGGGAGAGGGAGCCAAACTAGCTCCAGACTTGATGTTTTGGACAAAGTTTCCCATTTTACATGTCTAGTGAATGTATCTTCCAGTCTGGTATGGGGAATAGATTGGTCTGTATTTCTTTCTCAGGGACACTGAATGTTTAACTTTTGATTTTAATTTAATAAAACTGCTTTGATTATCTAATGACAGATTATATGGTGTCATGTGAGATAGTGGGAAAAAAAGCAAATGTGCTTTTGGTTTTTTCCCCATTGCTTCTTTACATGGTGGAATTAGATGATTTTCCTGGTTCTAGGGGAGCTTGTGTCTGAAAAGGCTGCATGCCTCTTTTATCTAAATATGTTTTATTTTGCCTTTTGTCTACTCCTGTATACCAGTGGGTGAGGGAACGAAACTGAGGGCAGGAAACCCATCAGGAGTTACAAACCAACCCAAGTGCCTGGTTCCAGGGAGAACTTTTCTCTAAGACTGGAGAAGGAGTCACTCTAGGCCCAGCAAACTGGGGCAGTTTGCCCCAAATCACTCGTGTGCCACAGCTGAGAGCAGTCTAGCTTGGCTCAGAGGCGAAGCTCTCCTTCCACATGAGCAGGCTCTGCGCGACTCGTTACACAACAGCCCTGGCTGTGCTGGTGGCTGGCCTGTCATTCACAGGACAGCTCTGGACGTGATGCCCTGCCTGGGCTAACCTCCCTTCTCCCATACCTCGTGCCGTGGTGTTCACCTGCACTGGGGAACAGTTGGGAAAGGGCAATTCCCTTGCAGAAGGCCGAGGAGCAGCGGACATGCCCTTTCTCTGGAGCAGCAGTTATCCCAGGAAATCAAGACCCACCAGCTTCTACCCTGGGGCCAAAATACTGCCTTTGTTGGGTCTGCTTCCCTCATCAGGAATCGCTGAGAACAGAGGTTGTTCGCGCCAGTTATGTCTCTCCTGACAGTAGTTCATTTGAAAATTCACATGGAGCAAAGCAGCCTAGCATCGATCGTGGTGTCTGCCTGACGCCCCAGCAGCCAGCGGCTCCACCGCGGCCGCCGCGAGGTCGCACTGCCAGCGCCGGCAGGCGGGGGCAGCGTGTGGGAGGGCACAGGGCGCCGGAGGGCAGCCACAGCTCCTTGGCCCTCGGTCCTGCAGGGCAGCCTGATCCAAAGCCCACGGTGCCTGCTGACAAGCAGCCCAAGCAGCAGCCACCGGCCTGTTCTCTGAGCCTCTTTTGTAAATTCTTAACAGCCTTGCACGGTCCCCATCAGCTCAAATATGCAGTGATGCCAGAAATATGCCCTTGAGTGAAATGTTTCTTCTGTTAACACAGCCCCGTGCAGAGGAGAACTTGATAACCACTTGGTACAGGATTAGTTTTCCCACCTGTCTTTTTAAATCAGTTAAACCATTTTCACTCAGTAGGAAAATATCTGGTAAAAATGTTTTCCAGGTAAAACCATCCCTACAGGCGAGGAATGCCCCAGCTCTGCACACTCGCTGCATGTCTGACCATTCCAAGCTATCCAGGAGCCAAGGTGATACAGTTCTCTGATACAGTGAGGCCATGGTGACAATGTGAGCTGGCTCCAGTCCATCCTTAATCCTTGGGCCCTGCTTCTGCTTTCTTGTGGTGTCTGGCTGCACATCTGTGCTTCCTGCACAGTGGGGTGTCTGCTTTCAGTCTGAGGAGATCCTTGTTGGCCCTGCAAGCACCCTTGGCCTCTCTCGTGCAGCTGCAGGATTGTTGGATATCTTTAATTAAGTTGGTGAACTCTGCCACTGCAGCAGATGCCTCCATTAACTGCTCAGCCACAGGCACTGTGCGAAACAGTAGCGAATGGGAGTGCACCAAGGGGAGGATTGCCTCAGCTTTGATCAGAGTCCCTGCAGCACTGGCCCTTCAAAGGGAGGCAGAGAGCTCCCTGCCTTAGGCTGCTCAGGAGTGCTGTCCTGCAGCACATGCCCAAATTGGATGGGGTGCTTGGGTCTTGATAGCAACACCTACCCTTCTTTCTGTAACCCACATTTCACCTTCCTTTTTTATTTCTTCTGAACAGACGGGGATCTGACAGCCCAGGCTGGTCTGAGAGCACTTCTGGAGGTGAGACGGTGCTGGAGAGGAAGGACTTTGTGCCAGCAGATAGAAAGGTCAGTTCACCTTGGGACAGGGTTCTCGTGGGAGCTGAGCTGCATCCCTTGTTTGCTGCTGGCAGGCTCCAGGGAACAGGGGCACATCAGAGCAGTGTCAAAGAAACACCTGGATTTGTAATCAGTTTCTCCTCTGCTTGCAAACAGCTGAGTAAGGTCTTAAATATTTGCAGATTTCAGTGGGATTTTGGCAAAACAAAGGCAGACAAGCCTCCAGGAATGTCAGAATACTCTCTTTACACTGGAGACACTTAAAATGTACAGGCCTGTGAAGGTCTTCCACTTCTGGTGATCAGTGCCAAGGGAGACTCAAAGTCCCTGTTCAGTGCAAATGGGCACCCATCTCCTCCCAGATGTTTAATAGTGTAGCCATTCCAGAACCAAGGAGGTGAGGGCACAGCTGGGACACAGTCATGTGGCACTGAGGTGCTGCAGGAGGGGACCATGAATGAGCAAGAAGGGCCAGCAGCACTGCAGAGACCAGGTCTGCACTGCAGGTCAGGGATCACAGTCAGAGGTGAATCAAAGCCTCGGTGCAACTCTGTGCTCAGCAGTTATGACCCATATCCCTTGGTCTGGCCCATGAGGGGTGGAGCTGATCACAGCCAGGTATCAGCAACTTGGCTGTTCTTAAGCCTTTCTTGTTGGCAAGAAGCAAATGGTTCTCTCAGCACACCTTCAGGAGAGTGTACAGGATGGGGACAGCTCTATCCAAGGACAGACATCATATGAACTATCTGGGAATATTCTTGAGAACACAGAAAAATTAGTATGTTTTGACTGTTTCTGACATTTGGTATTGTACAAAAATAAGGGACTAAGAAAATGACCATTTGATTTCTGTTCTAACAGAAAGCTGACTTCAACTCCCAGTGCTGAGCAGAGCAGCAATAAAACTGCAATTTTCTTTCAAACTTAGCAGGGAAACAAGTCCACCACCACACTTCGGAAACAAATAATGTAGCCATGGCTCAAGATAAATCCAGACTTTAATTTTGGCCTAAAGATATGATTGTTGGAAAATAACAATACACTTTCATATCTTTATTAACCAAAATTATATCTACTGATTATTTTACAAAATGAAAGACAAAGTTTATCAGGGTTTTTAAAATCACTGTGTGCTTAGAAAGAAATGGATTTCTGAATAGATTAAGTAAAAAAACCCAATTAAAACCTGCCTGTGCCACGGGCCACATGTGCAAGCAGCTCAGTGTCCTGCTCCATTGGCTCTGGCACTGCAGGCGTGATCTATGCCCACCTGTCTCACAGACTAGCAAAGAGTTGCGCGCTTGGAGCGCCCCAGATGGCTTGGAATCGCGGCTGCTTGCCTGCTGCCCACCCTCCCCGGAGGCTGCTGTCCGGTGCCAGGGTGCCCGGACCCCATTTATCAAGCCCGGTGCTCAAGCTCCGGAGAGGAGCTCCCCATGGCGGGGGGAGCGCTCGGGGGAGCCCGGCAGCCGGCCCACAGCCTGCTGGAGGCCAGGCTGACCCGCCCGGGGCTAGGGGCCGCTCCCGCCCGTGCGCTCCGGCCGCGGCAAACGCTTTGGGAAAGCAGTGAAGTGTCACAGCGGCCCGCAGCTGCCGGCAGCGCCCTCGGGCACCGTCCCGGGCTCACCGCGCCGCGCAGGGCAGCCCGCGGGTCACTGTCCCACCCAGCGGGGGACACAGCCATGGGGGGCACAGCCATGGAGGGGTATGGCCATCGAGGGACACGGCCGCCGGAGCACTCTGCCATCGAGGGCACGACCATCGTGGACACAGCTATGAGGGGCCAAGGCAGGGGCATGCATCTGACCCGCACCGCCATCGTGGGGCATGGTCATCGAGGGACAGAGCCATCGGAAGGTACGGCCATCGANGGCCGCTGCGGCGCGGGGGCTGCGGGCGGAGCGGCGGCGCCATGAGCGGGGCGGCGGCGGCGAAGAGCGAGAAGCTGGACGAGGCTCAGGCGCTCGCCCGCAGCTGCGCGGGCAGACCCGACTTCCAGCCCTGCGACGGGCTCTCGCTCTGCGCCACCCACAGCCACGGCCGCTGCTTCCGCCTGCACTGGTGCTGCCACCTGGGATGGTGCCACTGTGAGTGAGGGGGCGAGGGAGCGGGCGGGAGGTGCGCGGTCCCGGCCGTCCCGAATGTCCTGTCGGTCCCTGCGCGCTGCCTCACCGCCCGGCCCGTCCCGTCCTGTCCCGCAGCCGGGAGCAGCCCGCTCCCGGAGCTGTCCGTGCCGAGGCGGCCCCAGCGGGACCCTGACCTCGGGCGCTGCTCCCGTAGGGGCGGCAGCTGCGATGCCCGGAGAGTTCTCTCGGGGCCTGAAGTCCCAGTGCCCCTCGCCCCCGTGAGCCGGCTGGAGGGTGGGCTGTGGCACTGGCTGGGCACCGCTGTCCTTCGTACCAGCCACTTGATTCTCGGTGTAAATGGTTTTCTTTCTACAGGCATAAACCCCTTTGAGCAGAGAGGTAACTGCTTTAGGCTATATATAGCTGATAGCTTCAAAATCCAGTGTTGAGCCAACTCTAGTGAAACGGCACCCAACGACTTTAATATCAGTATTCAAGATCCTGATGTATCTAATCATGGAGGCTGAGATTGAACTGTGGATGTCCAAACATAGTTTGATGAATAATTAATCACTTAGAGCCTTGAAGAGCAGGCTTTCCCAGCAGCATGTTAATGCGAGGTCAGGAGCAATGTACTTGGGTCATGTTGTGTTCTGGAGATCTTAAAGCTTGGATGGTCAAGGCTCACAGTGGACCCTTATGTGAGGGTTACTTGGTGCTGCTGGAGGTGTCCCTGGACTCCTGGTATCCTATTCTCCTTTTAAATCCACTGCCGTTGCCATCTCTCCTTGCAATTTAGTCTTCGTCACGGATTCCCCTTCACATGCAATTTGGCAAATTTTGTTTTACAGGGAAAAGGGGCTGCCCCAAAAGCCAGCTTGTGTTTGGATGCAAGCTTCTATATCAATTAAATACGCATTTCAGGAATTTTGCCTTGATTTGGGGTTCATTTGAAAACAGTTCAGGACAAAAGGTTTTCTTCTGTATGTGCTCTAAGTGCTGTGTGGCACAACTGGCTGTGTGCAAAGGTGCCACAGTCGCCTGCTGCACAGGGACAGGCATGTCTCACTGGTGTTTCACTGATAACACAAAGGCCCTCAAGTTATGACCTAGATTCTTCCCAACATTTCCCTGGTCTCAGTTATTTGTGGTCACCATTAAGATATAGAAGCTTATGAGCACTCTGGAGTACAGGATCAGAGCTCAAAGCGGTGCTTATAAACTGGAGATGTTACCCAAAATCATCTGGGAAATGGTCCTGGTATAGGAAAGTCAAACATGGAGCTGGGGACACCTGGAGAAGCGACGCTGAGAGAGGGATCTGGGGATTAGGATGGCTCACAAACTGCCTGTGCGTCAGCAGCAGGAGGTCTGTGTGGCAGAAAAGCCAAACCCAGAGCCCCAGCCTTCGCTTTGGGATGCATTACCAGGAGCATGGCAAGTGTGCAATTTAATTAGTCTCTTCAGCTCAGTGATGAGGAAACCAGGCTGATGGGCTGAGCTTTGAGCATTGCACTTTATAGAGCTGTAGGAGAACTGAGGAGGAGATAATGGAGATCAGCTTAGAAAAATGTGCTTTATAAGGGGGTGCAAAATCAAGGGTTGTTTGGGCTGTTCGATTGAGGGAGGGAGAAAGGAAGAGAGGAAGGAGGAAGGGATAACAAGCTTTGCAAAGTGTAAGGTAGCCTTGCAGAGAAGCTGTGCTCAGGTCCTCCTCTGCACAGATGTGGCAGATAACCAGGTATCCCTTACCTGTGACAAGGAGAGTTTAGGTTTGGATATGGGGAAATACCATAACTAGAAAGAAATGAAGCAGGGGAACAGAGAACTTGAGAAGGTGAGGAGTAATGGTCCTTCAGGGAAGGCTTAGACTGGTGTCTCTTAGGCATTACATGGAGCTGCTTCCCTCTTGGAAAGACCACTTGAGATCCCATCCAACCCTTTGCTTCTGTGTGGCAATTGTAAGATTTAAAAATAATTATAGCATTTGCAAGAAGTACAGACTTCCTTCTCAATTCGTCCTTTATGGCTAAGGAAACGTTAAGATACCTTTGCCTCATGAAACTAGGGTTTTAAATGGAGGATTTTGAAGGAAGTCACACACTTCATTGCCTTCTTTAATCTTCTGAAAGCCATGGTGAAGCGTGCTCCCTTCTTGCCCCTCATTTCCTAATGCAAATTTCAGAGCTAAGGATCTCTGTATCCTGCTCCTGTGGAATGAGTTGATTTGGGCTTAAAAGGGGTAAGAATGAAGTCTATAATGGGAAATTGTATAGAGGTCAGAGATGTAATTAAACAGCATTGGGAGTTATCTTGCATAAAGGCAGTGCTGTAATACCGACTTGGGAATCCTCAGAGGGTTCTTGAAAGTGCTTTTCTGTGACTCTTAAGAGCTGTATTGGGGTACAGGAAACTCTACATCAATTAAAAGGGCCATTGAAGTATTATTTTCCATCAGTGGCCAAGGTCCTGGAGAATGTCAGCTCAGTTAAAGTGCACTTACACTGAGAAATTACAAAAACCAACCATGCCATGATGAGTAGATTGTCTCCTCATGTGTATTCAGGATCACATCTGCTTACTTCAGTGGCAGAAGCAATTTAGCGTTGCAGAGCCACTTGGCTATGGAAGGAGTAATGAGAAAGAGCCCAGTCTGAATTCCCCAGAGCCATTGTGGTTGGCATGCTCGGAAGTGAGCAGTACTGTGGGCACTCCTTTTACCTCGGATGCTTCTGTGTCCATGAAATGGCAATAATAGCTGGCAGGGAGATCAGACTGTTCAGTGTATCCAGGCAGCTCCGGGAGCCTCAGCTGCCCTGGGTGCCTGTATGACTTCTGTGTCTAAGCCTGGAGTTTATCTTAGGTCCTTTTCAGTCTGTTTTGGGCTTAGTGAGGAGCAGATTTCCCTATGTGGTGTTTCTGTAATGCACTCCTGTGCATGGGGAGCTCTGAACCGGCTTCAGCCTCCATAAGAGGTGCAGGAGAACCGTGCAGGACGGGTGTGCCTGGGGAGGCTGGGGCGGGAGGGTGCTGCGGTGCCTCGGGTGTTGCTGGAGCCGCCGGGCCCTGCTCTGCCCGGCAGCACGAGAACACCTCGTCTCTGCTGCCGGAGCTGTCCACAACACCCCTCCCCTGGTGCTGCAGGGAGGCTGCACCGGCTCCAGTCTCCACGTGGAAGCAGGATGAGGGCTCAAGCCTTGGAGTCCTTTCCCCAGCAGGGAAGAAAGCGTTGACCCAGGAGGTGTTTTTGGCTTCAGCCCCTGTGTTTGTCCCACTACACATTTCTTCTGCTTGCTCTGTGTCATGCAGGCATTCCCTTTGCCAGGGTGGCAGCCCCCTGTTCATCTTCCTCCCCTTCCCCCTGACAGCCTTGTGAGGTTTTGTTTATTAGATGCAAGCTGAGAGCCTTAAATTACTCTGATCTACTTTTTCCAGAGCCAGAGAAAACACGCCAGAGGCAGGTCTGCAGCAAGGTGCCTGCCTGCCTTTCCTCACCTTGGGATTTCCACTGCAGCTGGGATTTGCACTGATGCTGGCTGTGAGGCTGCTGGCTCTGAGGTGGTACCTGCTTATGTCAGAAGGGATCAGATCCTCAGGGTTGTATCTGTTCTGACCTGACAGCAAGACTTAAGACTGTGTTTTGCTAATTTTACTTCCTAAGAATTAACTGTGAAAGAAGGCATCATGCTTGATACAATTAAGAGCATTCTTTTGCAACTGGGTTCATTTGTAATCTGAATATCTTGCATTCTGTTAAACACCCTGAAAACCCCTCGGAACATTATGCTGCAGTTATCAATAATACATGATGAATCGTGGTTCCACAGCAGCTGCATCAATAGAGTAATTGTGCCACCTTGTATTAGCCTTTCTATGCTTTTTTTCCCCCCCTGATTCAGCATCAAAAGAACAAGCTTTTAGCTCCTTAAAGCCTCTTGCATATCTTATATTGAAAACTAAACACAGCAAATGAATTTCAGTTCCACCACTTTTACAGGTTCAGCTGTTTGGAACCTTTACAAGGAAACAAACCAAGCATGGGGAAAGCAGGAGGTCTCCATTGGGTGGCCAGGAAGGGAACACAGTTGCCAGGCTCAGGCAAGGAACAAGATTGTGGTGGCAGGAAAGGTTTTAAAAATACACCTGCTCCCCGCCCCTTGCAGTTTGCTAGGTGGTGGATAGCACTTGCAGCTGTGCCTTGGATTAGTTTCCCATTCCCTGGCATGCATCACAAATTATGGCACTGTTCAGCTGGAGTTTGCAACCAGACCTGGCCAGTTCTGCATGAGGTCAGGCAGGCCTGGCAAGAGATCTAAGGAACTGTCATTTTTCAGCCAAGAGGAGAAAATGGGTTTGTGTGATGGGTGGCATGCCACAAAGTGCACATGTTTTCTGGGTAGTTTCAGGGAGAAGGGCTTCTCTAAGTTTGGCCATGCCAGCAATATTCTGGGGATGTAGAACTAGAGTATATTTGCATTTGTTGCTCACCTGAACAGGCAGCCCAGGGTTTCTCTTGGCCCTCAGAGCTCCATTGCTTCCCTCACTGTGTCTGAGGGCACACAGCAGAGGCACAGTCCCTGTGGCTGGGGTCTCATCAGTCCCAGCTCTGTGCTGGCCAGGGAGGGGAGCCCTTCTCCACTGCCCACAGCTGCAGCCAGTGAAGGAGGCAAATCAGCACAGTCATTTGCACCTGGGTGTGCTCTGAGCCACACTGCTGCTCACATTCTTCTCTGCTTGAATCACTTGTGCTTTTCTTTTACAACATTTTTTAATACAAGCATTTTCTGTCTGTTGTACAAAGCTGGTTAAAGTTCTCAGTCGAAGCCATCCTCAATTAAACCTCTTGCAGGGAGAACGATGTGGTTTGTGTCCATGGCAGCTCCTGCCTGTTCTCTGGCAGATACACACCTGGCCCAGGTGCAGGCATTTTCCCTTGCCACACAGTGATGTGTGCAGCATTTCAGTAGCTCTGTGCACACCAGCAGCATTTCCAAGGTGTCTCTCCCTCTCTCCAGCAATAGAATCCATCAGCAGGGACTCTGACAATCTCCCAAGCCCATGTAATTATTCAGACCCCAGTCTGCCTGTAGGAACTGTGAGCAGAGAATCAGAGAGCCTTGCTTTCCTGTGACAGAGCTGGTAAGTGAGCTGAGATGGTATGGGGAGGAATTCAGGTGCATCCTGACAGGGCTTGGGTGTCTAAAGAGGAGTTGTGCCTGCCTGCAGCCAGTGTCTGTTGATCCCTGCATGTTACAGGAGCAGCCACAGCCCTGGGGTGCTCTGCAACACAGCATGCACCATACATCGCTAAAAGGCTTGCTCTTATTCCAGTGGGTTTCCTTATGTTGGTTTTTGGTGGCTGCAAATCTCATTTCCACATCCTGGAGGGAGCAGAAGGGCAGCAGTGCTCCGGTGCTCTGTGTGTGTCCCTGTCTGCAGAGGGTGATGTGGGCTGGAGCTCACTGGAAGCAGCCAGCCAGGCAGTGGTGGTGACAACTTGAATTTCCAGCAGTACTATTCTATAGGGCAAAACTACATCCTGATGACTGATTGTTGGATAAACAGGGAAAGGGAGTTGTAACATGCTTATGATTGAAATTCTGAGTATTTGGAAGAGCTCATACATTTTTCTTCATGGAAAACTCTGTCAAAAGTGGAATGGAGCAGTGAGGCTATGAGCTCTAGGGCTGGGAATTCCCAGAAAGCACAGCTTGGTCTAGAGGGAGAACGACCACAAATGCTGGGAGAAATAGGAGTTTTTAATTTACTTCTGCTGTGAAAAGGATTTGAACATTCATCCTGTTAAGTCCATGTCTCTGGACAGAATGTTCGTGCACAGAGCAAGGCATTATGCTGAGTGCCAGGCAGGAGCTGCAGAAAGGTGGATGTTGCAGCTTGTAATGGGAAAAGACTTTTAATGAGGATTTGTTGCCTGTGGCTGTGCAAGATCTTCTCTTCACCTGTATTTTGAAGAGCTATGATATTCCAGCTTCATTTCACTAAGCTGTACACAACCAAAGAAAGAATGTCAGCTTAATATATTCTGAAATGTTACTCTAAGGAAAAACTCTGCTAGTTTTTATGGGTGCACCATCCCAGCCCTGGATGGGATTTTGTTCCTCAGGTTTTAGTTACGATCTGGAAATCACAGTACGAATGCTCATTGATAAGAGAACCCATGTGTCGATTCACTGTACCCTGTGGGAATGTCAGTGTGTCTGGAAGAACCTGCTGGCATTCATTTTGAATCATTACTATAATGTTTAGAGACATGTTCTATTATTATTAACAAAGGCACAGATATCACTTAACAGAATTAGACCACAGGAAAATCTCTGAATTCAGGCTACTTGCTCCGTGTGTCTCAAGGACTAACTCTTGTACAGCTCATATGTGATTGAACAGCAGTTGCTGCACTTCTTTCTCCAAAAGTCTAAGAAAAGGGGACCTGTGTACTAAAACATTTCCTACAAGCCAAAACCTCTTTGTCATGCATGACTATGAGACTGTTTTGTAATCTGTCTACCCACCTGAGAGGCATAATTCACAAAGAATTTTTTCTGCTTGCCCCAAACTCAGTGATCTGCTGGTAGGAGCCTCTGAGAGTGGCAGATAACTGACACCCTGTGGCTGCTTGAAGGGTTAAGTGCTGGTTTTGTGAAGCCTGAAAGGACAAGGCTGGGGATGTTCCCTACCAGAAGCAAGTACTTCTGAAGAAAAACTTCATTGATCTTGTGTCTTGTTAGCTGGTGGGGTTGTCTGTGAATTCAGGGTGTCCTGAACCCTGCATGGTGAGGGCTGGGCTTGTGCTCCTGCTCACAGGGCTTCCTGCTGCTGAGAGGCTGCTGGCACTTTTCTCACTGCAGAGGAACAATCTAAAGGTAAAATCTGCATGGAGCGCAGTGCATGTGGCGAGCGTGTGGCTTCCTTCCTGGACTCTGCAGGTGAGGGAGTCTGTTTGCCAGCTTGAATCTGTGAGCCTGCTTAATGCTGGTGCCCAGTGCAAAAGTGCCTGCTGTCACATCATCCTTCTTCTTGTGGTTTCTGATGGATGTTTCATGGGTCTTAAATGACAGCCTGTGGTCATAGCCTTGCATTGTCCCATGAGACTGATTCACAAGATTGTCATTGCTGTGACTTCTGTCCTGCAGGTCTGCAGATCTGACACTGCTCAGGTCTGCTGGAAGCACTGGAGAGGCCTCTCAGGTGCTTGGCACAGAACCTCCAATTTCCTGGCAGCACCTGTGTGCTCATCAAGAACACATTTTGTCACCACTTGTGTTGCTGTGACCAGCAGAGCCGGGCTTGTAGAGCAGGGGCATCTTGGGGTGTTCTTATGTAATGGCTCTCGATTTAACCAGGGCTGCTGTACACTTCATGACTCACTGCCAGCCTTGGTAACTTATTTCTGCAGGCTGGTGAGGCTCTACTAGAAATTTGTGTTTCTGTAAAGGATAAAAAGCAAAATGCTTTACTCACAAACAGTGTAAGATGTTCCTGAACGCGAGCTGTGACAGTGTGGGCTTAGCTGCTGATGGATGGCACAAGCTTATACTAATGCAAAAAGTGGTTGACAATAGATTGGATTCCAGGTAGAGCATCTCTCTCTCTGCATATAAAGTGACCCTTGTTTAATGTGTTGTGGTTTTTCTTCCAGCACCTCCATGAATTTATCTGCCCACAAGACATAGAGTATGTTTTCATAATGGCTTTGATTCTTCCACTAATCAATTTTTATGTAGTGACTGATCACAGAACTCAAGAAGTGCAGTTCGTGCAATTTGGAGATGTTTTTGCCAATAGTTGAGTATATTCACATAGATAGAAAAGTGAAAACTGATTGCTTGGCAAGTGGGCCTTGTTTTTAACATAGCCATGCTTTAATTTAGGCCACGTAACAGTTGGAATTTATACATAACCTTTGTTGTTAAGCAATTTCAGCAAGAGGCATGCATTTGTATTCTCGTTCTCACTGGTGGCTGCAGAGCTCAAGAGCCCACACATCTGCTCTCAAAGCTGCTTGTTTGGCTGTGTACTTGCACCCAGCCCTGAAATTACTCCCTGCTGTGCCCAGCTCTGTGCCAGGCTCTGTCTGTCCCTCTCCCTGCCACACATGATGCTGGTGCACACCTGCAGCTGTTCCAGGCAGGGTGCTTGGCTGTTCCCTGCTGTGTAGCTGCCTGCTAGGATTTCAGTGCTTTCCTGAGCCTGAGCTCCACTCCAGGTGTTTGCTCACTCACTCACTCACTCACTCACTCACTCACTCACTCACTCACTCACTCACTCACTCACTCACTCACTGCCTGTGGTCCCTGGTGAAAGGTTAGGACAACATCAGGTGTGCCAGGGTGGACTGACCAGCTCTTGCAGCCTTCCTGCAGCCCACCAGCATTAGCCCAGCTGTAGGCAAGGCAGGTGGAAGGAAACACTCGCCTTTTGTTTTGTTTTTCCTCCCTGTGCCACTAGACCTTGATCTGCTGGCACAGGAGCCATTCTCCAGCTGGTCCATCTCGGCTCTCTGGATGTGAAGCTGAGGGCAGTGCTCTCACCTCTGTGAGCACTGGCTCAGAGAGCTGTGTGTGCTCCCAGCTGTGCTCTCCAGGTGCTCAGAGTCACTTGCCTGCAGTGGCACTGTGTGACACAATGGCTCGATGTGATCCCCACCTACTCCACCTCCAGTGATGGTACCTGGACTTCTGTTTGTTCATGCAGAGCGTTGCTGGATCCCACACCCCTCCAAGGGAGCCTTGGTGCCCATACTTGCACTCCTCAGCTCCACGTGGTGATGTGTTTTGGGCACAAGCAGGGAGAGCAGTCCTTTAAAATTCCCAGAAATGGGTTCTCCAGAGGCTTGTGATAGAAATAGCCTGGTCTGAATGGCCTGTGAATGGAGATGTGCATGAGGCACCAGGAACAGCCCTGGGACGAGGGTTAGAAGAGTGTGTTGGGAATAAGGATCCTGTTCCCAGCACTGAAGCTGAAGAACGTGGTGTTGTCCAGCCTGAAGGCTCCTGCTCCTGCACAGCCACTGCACAGATGATGTGTCAGCAGGAGATCCTGGGCTGTGGCCACAGGAAGGGATCAGCACAGGTACAGCACATCCCATGGGCCACTGTTTCTCCTGTCAGCCACCAGGAAAACAAGAAATGTGTCCATTCCAAGCTGCAAAAGCCAACCTCCTGCCCAGCTGTCCCCTGTGGGTACAGAGTGCAGGTCTTTGGAGAGGACTTTTCCTTCAAGGACCTGGTGAGCTGTTCTGCTTATTTGAGAATTCCCAAGAAAACATTCCAAAGTATGCAGAGGCTCAGGGTGCCCTTCTGCAGCATGTACCACACACCTGGAAGACAACTGGATCTTGTGTCTGCATTCCCTTTGATTTCCAGGCAATGCCATGGTTTTCTGGGTAGTTTGACATGGAGCTGTGCTTATGTTGCTTTGTTTCCATGTCAGTACACTGACTGGCTGCATGGAAACCATGGGCTGCTGAAGCTTGAGCAGATGGTGCACAGGGATGGGGTTGTAGAATAAATATTTAGCACTAAGCCATTTTTTGCTATTTTCTCTACTGAATTTTAAAAATATCTAGTGTGACTTTGGGGATAAAATTTCTCTTGGGAATGTGTAAGAAGTGACTGTTCTGACCTTTGGGGGTGGGTTTGGAAGGGATGTTGGAAGATGAATATCCCTGGATTCAGAGCTTGGGTAGTGTTGCCCAGCTGCTGTGCTGGCAGAGGTAACCAGGGCTGTGCCACACTTTCCATGCCTGTGCTTCCATGTTTTTGGAACCCATCATGGAGCTGAGGTGAGTGGCACCTGTGGTATAGGTGACATTCTCCAGATACTGAAGGGAAAGAGCTCCTCCAGAACATGTGGTGTGTGCTGCTGCTCACTGCCTTTTGGGGTGTTGCTATTCTGTTCCCTTACAAAGGTTAGTGAGCAAATAAGGCCCCTTTAAGAGGGTTTATGGCTGTGTGAAACATCTCTCAAGCCTTCAGGGTTGCTTTTTCTTTAAGTCCAGTAAATCTATGTAAACAATGAGAGGAAAGAGCAGGGATGATGGAGGAAGCTCCAGGGTCTGTTTGCATTTAAGCATTACCTGCTCTTAAGCTGATGTGCACAGAAACTCCTCAAAGGTTTAGACAGCTCACAGCATGTACTGTCATGATCCATTTTGTATTTAAAACAGATCAAGACAAAAGGGCACTAAAATGCAAATCTGATGAGGCAAAATTTCCTGATTTTTTTCCCCTCTGTGTTGCTTTCCTGTGAAAAGCCTGGCACAGCTGTCTGGCAGTACAGCAGGGAGGGAACGCCTCTCCTCCATAGGAGAGAGCTGGCAGCTGTATGGAATTGCTCCTAGGCAGCCACTGCCAAAACATTGCTGGACTGGTTCTTCCTTTTGCTTGGATGGGGTCTGGAATGGGATGGATTCATTAGTGCTCGGATGGAGGTGCTTCTTTGAGAAGTGATACACTTCTGTTAGGGCAGAGCTTGCCAGCCCTTCCTGCTGCACTTCCAGCCTGCTCAGGTCCTGGTGCATGGCTACTTTTTCTGTTGTTCCTTTGCTGAGTTTATTTGTGCCCTTGGAATCTCTTCTGCGATCCCTTACTGGGCCTTGTAGTTCTGCCAGAATTGCTGCAGGTATGCAGAATGTTCTGTTTGCATTCCCCACACTAGAAATTTGTTTGAGCAATCTCAGTGCTTTTTCACAGTTGTTTGGACAAAGTGCAAGGCAGAAAATACCACTTGCACTGAGGTGCTGCAAATCTTTATCTAGGAGGCTTCTTCAAGGTGGACAGTCATTTCAGTTATGCTTTATTATAACCACCAATGTCCAGTTCAGCTCTACTTGAGCCTGTAAATCCAGCAGTGCCTCAGTGTCCTGAAATGTTTTCCATTTCCTCTGGTGGCTCATTCCACATATTATGTTCACCATCAGCCCATGATGTTTTGCTGGATATGACATCATGTCTGTTCCATACATCACAAAGAAGCGCAGACTGGGTGAGGAGGGGTTTTTTTCACATGTGCCATCTGTAAATGTGCTCCAGGTTTCTCCTTCCATTTGTTCTCACCCCTCTGGCAAAGTTAGTACTGTGCCCTAAGTGTAGTTTGGAGTTGTGATAGTCCTCAGTGAGTATTTATGGGTAGGGCAACCTTTGTTTGCAAGGGTTTGCTGTTCCAAGCTGTGCATGTAACTGGAGAGAGGAGGAAGGCCAGAGCAGTCATTTTGTCCTCTGTTCAGCTGGCAGGGCTGGAAGGCAGCGACCCCAGGTAGGTGCTCAGCCCAACATCACCCTTCCCACTGGAATTCTGTTCTGCTGGGCACTTGGCAACAACAACTGTGGCCAGCACCTCCAGAAGGCTGAGGATGCTGAGTGCCCTCCATAAACCTGTCCAGGGTGTGCACAGAGCTTGGCTTTAGTCTGTGAAGGAGGAAACGCTCCCTTGCCCCAAGGTTCTGCTGTGCCAGCAGGGAGTCCCTGCCTGGTTCCTTCCTGTGCCCTCGGGCTGGGCTGGCCAACCTGTGCCACCCACTGCTCAGGGGGACCCTGGAAACTCAGGTGTGTGTGACAACTTTTGTGCTGTCCTGGGGCCACTGTGCCCACATGGGCAGCAGGGCAGCACTCCAGCTCAGAGCTGTCACCCCCTGCCAGACAGGAGGCGGAGAGCGCAGGGCATCCACCGGTGCTTCCCCAGCAGCCAGACTTGGCTCTCCCGCCACACCCAGCAGCTGTGGAACAAACACTGTCAGAAGAGCTCTTGGTTGCTCTCCATCTCTTGCCGTGAGGAAAGGCAGTGCTCGAGAAGCCCATCTCCAAGGTTTCCACACACAGAACAGCTGTGCAGGGAGCTCTCCCTGGAATAGTGCAGAACCCCTCCAAGGCAGTGCTGTCTCCTGTCACACATGCGTTATGAACGCTTCCTGTGCCTTCACTCCTTCAGAGCTTTGTGGTATTTAAGTGGAGGGGTTTTGTGTTCTTCTTAGTTGGACCAGTTCACCTCCCAAGTGAGCTGAACTTTTTGGCAGGGTTGTGATAGGCAGTAGGAAAGTCTGGCACAGCTGGACTGAGAATCCCCCTGGACTTGACAAGGGGGGATGGCTGGTGCTGTTAGACACGTGTGTGTTCAGGCAGCACCAAGTCACCAGCATTTAGGGAGCAGCTCCCTGCTGGTGAACAGGACACAGCCCTCCACACCCTCACTGGGGGCCTGTGCCCTGGGATCACAGCTCTAACCCCTCTGGAGTATCCACCACAGCCAAAGGTGTGGAGATTCCACTGGGATCAGAGCCAGTTCACCCCCACCTCTGTTTGGGACTTCCACATGTGCTCAGCCCCCCTAAGCTGAGCCAGGGCACGTTCAATAGCTGCAAGTAGCAGGTCTTCATTAACCTTGCTGATTTTTGGAGATAGATCAGCTGGCAGATGGGAGGCTGTAGAAATATTTGTTCCAGCAGCTGCAGAGGGAAGAATACATATGAAAAAAAGCTTTTATCTTTCAGTTAATAGATGTCTAAATGCCTTGCATGCGAACAAAGATTAATGGTATATATTGCTGACTTAGACTTGTAAGATCCACAGCTCTCTCTTACCATTTTCTGAAGTGCAGTGCAATTCATGGTGTTATTTATTGGGACTAAGTCCTCCAAAGTAGCATTTTGAGAGGGTAAAACTTGAGAATTTGTTATGAGAAATCTCCCTCCTGAAAGCTGGCCTTTTTTTTTTCCAATATGTCAAGCATGTTAATGAGTGTTAGAGGTAAACCAGAATGCTGGAATGGAGGGCAGTGGGAAAGAAAATTTTCCAGCTGCACCTCTGCTTATTTCATGGTTAAGTTATTTTGTATTAGCCATGAAAATTGCTGCAGTTTTGTGTCTGGTGAGGATGCATGCAGACTGCCCAATTAGCAAAAAATCAGAGAGAAATTACCTCGTGGCTTGTTTCTCAAGGCTTGATCTGGGGTTTTGGAAGCAGGTTTCGGAATACAGCTTCCTGTCAATCAGCCACATAGTTCTGGTTTTTAGTGCCACAAACATAAAAAATTTTCCAAGTGTCCTGAATTTGCTGGAGGTGTGCAGGTGAGCAGAGCTCCCTGCTCTGCTGGATTCTGCCTTAGCCTACTGGCAGGCTTACTGGAGGCACAGAGCCAAGGCTTTGAGGAACAGCATCCATCTGATTTGGCAATAGAAATCCTATTCCTGTGCACAGAGAACAGGGAGATGAGCACTGCCCAGCACTCACTTCCTTGGACATAGCTGAATAGTTGTTCTGCAGTTGAGTGTTGGCTGTAGCGTGTGCCAGGTCCCTGAGGATTTGGGTTGTGTGCTGGCACAAGGGCCAGCTGAAGAAATGGAGAAACAATGGGCCCTTTCTCGTTGTGTACAGGCTGCTGTCACTGTGACAGGTCAGACAGAGGAGCAGGGTTGGTGGGGATAATGCCCCGAGCATGGAGCAGGCTCAGGGGGACAAGTAGTTAAGTGTAGCCTATAGACCTATTTTTGGGGTCTCATTTCATCATCTCACCTGTCAGCCAGTGACTTACCAAGGCAGTCATTCTGGCAGAGCCTGATTCCACACAGTCACTGTTCCAGGAGAGGAGCAGGCTCTTGTTTCCCCTGAGTCCTTTTGCCATGGTGGTGGAAGTGCAGAGCCAGAACTGTGACACCTCTTCACAGCAGCTCTTAAAAGTGCACAAGAATTTCCCAAACTTCTGCAAATGCAGCAATTTCTTTTCACAGGATTTAGGGTTTGATTTTTGGACATGCCTTTGACACGTGCAGTATTTTTCCTTCACCTCCTTCTGCACAGGCAGTAGTGGGGAAGGACCCAGGAAACTTCAGATGCAGTGTCTTGTGTGGCATCTGTATTTGTGCAGAACACTGTCATTTACAGGAGCATTCATCAGCACAGTGCAGTCACAGAGTTCTTTAGCTGACTTGCAATAAATAGGCAGCAAGTTCTGAGCTGGTATATTAGATGGGAGGGAGCAGAATAGGTGCTCAAAGTACTGTTTTATCACAGCCTGTTGCCAGCTGTTCAGAGTCAGCACAAATATTGCTGATTTCCATGGGTGTTTGATCAGATTGAAATGGATTATAAGAGAACCTGGGGACTTGTGCTTCTAGGGGCATTTCTAGTGAAAAAGCCAGCCCTGGCAATTCTGCAAGCTGCAGTGGTGGTGGTGGTGCAATCTTATTTCTAATTTCTGCATTTATTTTTCATAGACTGTATCCTGGCTGATGTTTTTCCATGCATTATGCAGGGTGAGGAGTGGTAACCGAGGCTGTGAGCACAGCTTTGTCCATGATCCAGTCTGACAGTCCCAGTTCTGAGCACCTGGTCATGTTTTGAAACGAGTTTAATCTGTCTAAAATTGCCTCTAAAACCAGCTAAGACTTGACAAACTCGTACCAGAATTCTAAAGAAACAGAGAAATCAGTTAACATAGAAAAATCTCTTTGCTGTGTGTTAGCCAATTCCTGCTTTACTCTGGCAGAGCTTGTCCTCAGAACATGAGGGACCTGTGAGGTCACCCAGACAGGCTCTGAAATCCTGTGCCAAGGGAGGGCCTGCTCTTTGCTCCTGCCCTGGAATGAGTGCCAGAGGGGCAGTCCTGAGACACACAGCTGTGTGCAGCTGCAGTGCAGAAACAACCAGCTGAGCTCCCAGGAACTCCTTGGCTGCCCTGGCTGCTGCTCTTCTTCTTTTCCCAAAAGGGGAAAAACAAACACCAAAAAAGTCCAACTGAGGAGTCTTTGCTTTACCATTCCATGCCCATGCTGTAAGCCTCCTTGGCTTAAATCCATTACTTTCTATTCCCAACATCCCTCAGCCTTCTGACAGCACGTGGTGGCTGTTTTAAGTGGAAAACCAGAGTCCTGTTGTACAGACACCTTTTTTCTTCATCCTGGTAAAATCTTCAGTTGACCCTTCCCTGGACTCTTCAGATAGAGGTGGCACAGAATTGAGTTGAAGAAATGTTTTTCGCCAATATCTGGCTTTATTTTATCATTGGCTGTGAAAGGAGCCCACACAGAAGCACTCAAAATCTATGGATAAATAGAGCATTGTGGTTTCAGGCAAGGGCAGGCTGCACTTCAGTTTCCATGAGCTGAATTTATCAGACACTATCCCAGCCAGCAGCACAGTAATCATCAGCTGTGGGGCTTTGCAAGGCAGTGGCATATTTAATGTTCACTAATTTCACAGAAGGATTTCTGGGAAGCAGCAGATGGCAGGAAGCCGTGGGCTGCTGCTGTGGCTGGGAGGGTGAGGAGCTTCCTAGGGAAGTTCTGTCCACAAGATTGGAGGGACCCTGTTGCTCACAGACCACCAAAATCAAGGATCTGTGCTGGAGGAGAGCTGTGATCTGCCTGTGGCTGGAGCACGCAGCTGCTGGGTGCCAGCACACTCCTCTGAGACACAGCACCTGGTTTTGGAGCTGTACCACGGTAAAGAGAGGGCAAGGGCAGAGGATGGCCTCGTGTCTTCTGTCATCCAGCCATAAGCAGACAGGGGAAAAGCTTCATTTGTTGTCACTGAGCTTTCCCTGTGGCTCTGTTAACAATTACCGTTGCACAGATTGTAGGGAGAAAACACTGGATGAGGTATTCAAAGTTATTCACACACTTCCCAGTGCTGCCAGGTCTGCCTGCGCTCTCCTCCCATGGCACACGGGTGGGCTTTTCCCTTCTTGTGCCTGGAGCTCTCCCACGCTCCAGAGCTCTCCCTTCGGTTCTGTGGCCCTTCTGCTGTGCTCCCTGTACTTGGGCTACACGGATTTGAAGTCCCAGCCGACTTTCACATGAGCCGTTTCCTCTCCAACAGCGCTGCGGGGTGGGAAAAGCCTTCCCGGTGCTCGAGGTTCCCGGTGCCGGCCCGGAGCCGGCAGAGCACGGGCTGTGCGTGGGCCCGGAGCGCCGGCAGAGCCCTTCCCGGCCTCAGGGGGGACTCTCTGCCCTGGAGAGGCTTTGCAGGGGGAGCGAGCCCTCCCTCGGGCTTGCAGCAACCTCTCTAATAGGAGGTGTCCCTGCCCATGGCAGGGGGATTAGAACTCCATGATTTTTAAGGTCCTTCCCAACGTGAGCCGTTCTTCGATGTTCCAAAGGGATGCATAATTCAGGGCAAAAGGCTGCACCTACCTCTGAGCTGGAAACACACCGGCACTCAGCCTTCCTTAATGCAGGAGCTTTCTGCCCCTCACCTGGAGAGCTCTGAGCACTCGCAGAGCCCCTCCGTGCCTGGGTGCATTTGCTGCCTGTGCAAAGCAGGTCTGCAGCACGTGCAGCAAAACTCTTCTGGTGGCCCCAGTACTAACAAGGCTTCTGGAAATTTGTGCTTTCCCAGTGGATGAGTCCCTGGGGAGACATGAATCTTTCAGAGGCTTCATGCAAATAAAATGCAGCATTTTACAGTCTTAGGCATAGCCTCGGGTTTCTCAGTTTTTCCTGACATAGTCCCAATTTTCTGCTCTCTTATTTATTTCTGTTAGTGAAGATGTTCAGTTCACACTTTGTTCTGCTCAATAGAACCAACATAATCCTATTTTCTTACTACTTAACCAGATAATCAAGATGCCAAAAGCATTTCTATAGCTTGGAAATTCCTTTATTTTCTGCCTTAAAATTCTAATTGTAGTCATAGATGAACTTCTGGTTTATAATGTGGAAAAACACGATTTAGTCCCCAGAAACAAAGAACATGGAAACACATGCAAGGAGACTCACTGTAATAATAATAAAATTTTGATCATTGTAGCAAAGATGTAAGCTAGAACTTACATGTCATGTTCAGTGGGGGTAAAAAAGCCTCTGAGAATCTTGTCAGTTTTCTTTCTTCTAGAAGGCGGGGTGGGCAGACTTGGCATTTTTCCCACTTCATGGCTATGGTGTAAATTCTCCAGAGTCAGTCACGTCCTGCAGCTGTCCTCGAGGCAGGGGCAGGGAGAGAACAGCACTGGGCTGCAGGAGGTGGTGCTTGCTTGCGGCCTGAGGTGTGGGAGGATCCGTACCTGGAGAGGCCACAAGAGGAGCAGCGCGGTGCCGGTGGTGCCCGCGGGTGTCGGCGTCAGCCTCGGGTTCCAACCCAAAGACAGCGACCTTTAAGTGCTGCCCCTCTGCATTCCCACAGGTAAATACGTCTACCAGCCCATGACCCCCGTGGAGCAGCTCCCCAGCACCGAGATCCCTGTGTGCCCCCGCGAGTCCCCCAACACCATCCAGATCTCGGTGTCGCTCACCGAGCACTTCCTCAAGTTCGCTCCCACGTTCCAGCCGCCGCTGCCGCCCGAGGCGCCGCAGTTCTGCACCATCGCCGACCTGTTCATCGACAACTACCGCGTCAAGTGCATCAACGGCAAGATGTGCTACGTGCAGCGCCAGCCGCCCGCCCCGCACCGGCCAAAGCCCGACCCGGGCTCCGTCTGCGATGCCTTACTCACAAAGGAGAGCGATACACCAAAACCAGAGCACTGCTCTTCCCCCTCCAGCTCCGAGGACTCCGGCATCAATGCGGTGGGGGTGCACTACATGGAGTCGTGTGACGAGGACACGGAAGGGGTGGCCGAGCTGAGCTCAGAGGAGGATTACAGCCCCGACAGCAGCTGGGAGCCGGACGAGTGCCCGCTTCTGTCGCCCTCGCAGTGCGAGATGGAAGTGATTGAGACTATAGAAACCACGGTGTGACCACACGAGGCAGATCGGCTCAGTCCACTTCCTTCTCAGTAATGTTGCTTTTGTAGTATTTCTATTTTCTGTTTTTTCTGACAATCCCTCTTTTCCAGTGCACTTGATATTTCAAATTCCTGTCATGGGAGCGCAGTCACAGCACTTCTATATGGTGAACTAGCAGCAGCCTGAGCAATTTTAACGCGTTCTCAGCCTGATCAGCTCTCCCACATCTGCACGTAAGGTAGTGACAAATCTAGAGACTTTTCTAGCAGAAATAGGCCCTTTTGTTGGTCTGGGTTACCCCACACACAACTTCCCACATGAGGATGTGCCACTCGAGCTGTTCCCAGCCATGGGGCTGTTGGCAGGGGTGCCTCAGAGCGTGGGGGGTGCACGCCTGGAGCAGCAAAACCGAGGTGCCCTTACTCTTTCTCAGACAGCTCCACGAGGCTCCTCCCGGCTCCGCCCTGGCGCCTTGTCCGGCCTCTTCCCCAGTGCTGGTGTGACCCTCCTCCGAGGCTGTCGGCACCACGCTTCCAGCAGGTTGGAATGGCAGGCTAGAGAATGCACAAAGTGCCTCCAACTTTTCTCCAGGCTATGCACCAAGCAGCTGCTGGGGTAGGCCAGGCTCTGAAACCTCCTGAGAAGGCAGGTCTTGCTCTGGAGGATGATGAGTTGCCTGAACCCAGCTGGTCCCTTTTCTCTGCCTGGATCTTGGGAAGGGGGTTTGGCTTTTGCAGGTGGGCAGGAGGGGGAGCAGGCAGAGGTGGGGCATGGCCATCTGACTAATACCACACTGGACTGGGGAGTACCAGGACAGGCAAAGGAAACGACTACCTCCGAGCACCTGCCCTTGGCTCCACCTCTGCCTCCTCCTGGGCTCTTTGGTGCTGGGCACTCAGGACCAAACGGCCTCAGGGGCTGCATCTGCCTGAAGAGAACAAAGTTGAAACAAACAGGATTTTACAGCCACACCACTGTGTCCGCAGAGCTTGGGGACAGCGTGGAGGTGCCCTGGGAGGTGGCCCACAGGCTCAGTGCCACGTGAGCTTGTTAAAATACAGCCTAAGGCCATCCTAGTGGAGAGAGGAGGCTCTGGCTCCTGCTCTGTCGCTCCCAGTCCAGGAGCAGGTTTGGAGCAGGGGTCTCTCACCTAGCTGGCAGTAGAGCTGTCTCACAGGAGGTTCCGTTTCAGCCCTGCTTGAAGGAAACAAAATGTCACTGAGATTCCATCAGCTCCACAGAGGTGGAGCCGGTGACTCCTGTGTTCCCACAGTGGTACTGCCATTCTTTGTGTAGTTGCTGTTTGCGTTTCAGAAGTCCCTGGTGAATCCAAGGCTGTATAAACGTGTACAGTTAGTGACTGATCCTAGATTATAGTCTGTGGTAGAGGATGGCTCATCTCTCACTGTATCCCCACAATGTATTCCCAGTTTTATACACTTTGTAATCAGTATCTTTAGAAGACATTTAGGCAACAGTGTGTGTCTGTGCACATGCGAGTGTCTAGGAGTTTCCATGGGTGGATATAAAGTAATGCTGTACTTTTTAGACTAAGACTTTCAGACAAAAATAATAGGTTTTATAGTTTTGATGACTTACATAAAAATGTGCAGTGCTTGTGAAATGAGGAATTTGGGCCATTGCATGAATGGATACATTCTCACAAGGCACCTGAAAATACTGTTTTTCTGAGGGCATTTAAACAAAGGCTGTAGTAAAACTAAATAGGATTTATTTAATTTTTAAGGGTGGGGTTGTCTTTCTTGGCTAACTATGGTTTCTAACAACATTTTGGTGTCTTTGGACCATTCTGACACATTCCATAGGTAGAAGGAAATATTATGTTAAACCTACAGCATTTATTCATATTTAACCTTTCACTTGTAACCTGAGTGGAGAGCTGAACGAGCTCACTCTCCTGGCCTGGCCTCTGAGCTTTCCTCCCACAAAGAGGAAGGCTCTTCCTCCCCTGGGAATGGCTTCTCCTTCCCAGGCAGGATGGGTGAGCTGGCGCAGCCTTTGCCAAGGGCAGGGTGCTCCTCGCCAGCTCTCCCAGGGGCACCAAGGGCAGGGAAGGTGAGCAGGACCCCCCTGCCCGGCACAGCTCACCTTGTTTGCAGGCAAGCAGGAGCCACAGCCCTGCCTGGGCACCGGCCGGGAGCACGGTGACCTCGGGGGGTGCTGGTGGCAGAGACTCCACAGCGCCCACAGGGTCCTGTCCCCATCGGGATCCATTCTTTCTTAACTGTAAGTAATTAGCAATACCCACAAGCTGTGAGTGTCTCCTACCCAGGATTTGTTCAGATGTCTTAAGCACAATAAGCTGCCTCTTCCTTCTGTTGTTCCTGGAAAATGTCAGTGGCGCTCCGGGGAGCGCCGGGACTGCTGGAGAGCGCTGGGGCAGGGCTCAGCCGCGGGGATCTCCTGCTCCACCCACACCCGGCTCGGGAACGCTCCCACGGAACTCGGGCTCCTTCCTTTGCACAAACACGGGCACGGCCGTGCTGTTGCAGCCGTGCCTTCGGCTGGCTGCTCCCCCTGCCAGGGAGAGGTGTGTGTATATTTCCTCTTGAATAAAATACTGAACAACTGGCCTTTGCTTGTCCTAACTGCCTGTGTGCTTTCCATGCTAGAGAGAAACATGCTGGGACTTCCAGCAAAGGAAGGGCTGCTCACAGCTTCGGGTGGCAACCCCTGACACACCCCCAGAGCCAGGCAAAGAAAGGCACTAACAAGGGGGAGAACACCAGGCCCTGTTAAGTGCTGGGGTTGGTGGGCAGCCTCATGGTGCAGCTCTGACTCACCTGGAAAGAGCTGCCCCAGCTGATGTGTGACCAAATTCAGCTCCCTGACTTAGCTGTGCCCAGGTATGGCTGCAGGCTGGACAAATCCCATGGCAGGAGGTGAGGACCCAGGGCACCTCAGGTCTCAGGGCACTGGCACTGCTTCTGCCCAGGTGAGCTCTGCACACCTGGTGCTTTGTGTTCCTTGGAGGCAGCTGTGCTGCCCCATATTCCTGCCATTCCATGTGAGCTCTGCACAGACCAGCCACAGGAGTTTTGTGTGCAAGAGAGCAACACTCACCTGGTGCTGTGATCTGGGAGCAGCCAGGACCCCAAGGGCACCCCAAAATACCCAAGTGCCAGTGCCAAAGTGAGCAGGGGGAAGAGAAGTGTGTGTGACAGCACAGAAACCCCACCAACACTGGGCTGCAGTGCTGAGAGCAAAATGCTACAGGTTCTGTAACCATCAGTGCCCACTGCACCCACCCTCTACCCCTTGCAGCCCCCAAGGGCCTGAGGCACCTTTTTTACACACACACTCCTCCCACCCCCAACACAGGTACAGTGAGGTGAGAGGGGAGGTTTGAGCTTCACCCACAGGCACAAGATAAATCTTTCTCTTACCAGCAGCCCACTCACAGAAGTGCAGAAGTCACACAGGGAAGTTCAACCAAGGGCCTCTTTAATGGTTGGCAGAACACAGGGTGTGCAGGTCAATGTGGTCACACAGGTGTCATTCCCTGCATTCTTCAGCCTTCTCCGGACTTGCCCATTCCATGCCCTCAGACCCCATGGCTGCTGCCTTGCCAGAACAGCTGCTTTTAGCAGAACACAGAACTCAGGTGTGGCCCCCAGCCACAGGAGCAGCACAGCATGGGGACACGGGGCCTCTGGGCACAGGACAGGCTCCTCCAGCAGGGCAGAGCTGATTCCATTACTTGGAAAAGTTCCTGCTGCCGCCACAAGCCCCTGGGTCAGCACAGGCAGCGCTCCCTGTGCCTCAGCATGCTGGGGTGTGTCCCAGAGTTCCAGCTTCCAGCCCAGCTGCCCCACGACTGCCAAAGCAGAGCTGGGGCTTCACCCAGCTATGACCCAGCAGTGCCCAGTGAAGGTCAGCACAGCGGGTTCTGGGAAAGCTGGTGTAGGGGAAAATCCCGTGCTGTGGGGGGAAAGCTTCCCAGCACCGTGTGGGAGCAGCCACGGCCCAGCCAGGGCAGGAGTGCTACTCTTCAGCCAGCGGAGGGGGCGTCAGGTGCAGCTGGAAGTTCTCGTTCTGGAAGACGCTGCTGGAGGCTTGGTCCCCGTGGGAAACGCTGAGCAGCCCGTGCTTGTCACCGCTGCCGTGGGCCCCGCGCGCCAGCTCCGTCAGCAGAGCCAGCTGCAAGGAAAACCCCCAGTCACCCCAGGAACAGCCCTGCAGGGCACAGGGAGCCCAGGGCATCGCTGAGTCCCTGCTGCAGTGAGAGAATCCTCAACCCAGGTACACCCAAGGGCAGGGATGGTATGGAAGGACCCTACGGAGCTCCGTGCAGGACACCAGTCCTCAACTGAACAACTCTCCAGGGGTCTTTGGGTTGCTTTAAAGTCACATAATTGAAAAACAAACCCAGAAAGAACTGGAAGTGCCAACAACCACAGCCAAAACAGGCAGGAGGCACAAGGAAAATGCCAGGGACAGAGGGAGCTGCGCTCTCCTTGGGACAGCACAGACATAGGAGGGGAGGTGGTGTCCCGAGCGACCGGGAGCTGCGGTGTCTGGAGGGGAGCTTAGTTACAAATCCACAAAGCATCACCCCATGGACACCTGTCAGGCCCAGCCCCAAAGCCAGAGGCATTCCCTGCCAGTGAATTCCCCAGCCAAGTGCCAGCACTAGACCAAACCCCAGAGAAAAGCCCTTGCTGCCAGTGCCAATGTCTGGCTTGGCAGCACAAAAAATGCCCGTGAGCAGTTTAAAAGCAGAAGGCAAACAGGGCACGTACCCGGGAGGTGCCTCGGTTGAGTCGGCAGAGCTGGTCAAAAGCTTGGATTTGCTGAGGATCCAACACGGACTCTGAACTCAACTGAGAAAGAGTAAGGACGTTACAGAAACCATGCAGAGCAGGCTGTCAAGTTCCTACACATAGAAATTAATCCCTGGGCCAGGAGAAGTCAGTCCACAGCCTGTTTGGAAAGCCTCTTTAGCCATCTATCCCTTGGTATGAAGCCACCGTGTGCACCCCAGACTTGGGGGAAAAAATATGATCCCTGTTCTTGCCCAAAGCATAGCTACACCCCTGTATCAACAGTGAGTTATTGCTGGGCTCTGTCCATGATGGCACAGACTAACAGTACTAGGACACCTCTGAGGGAGGAAAAGGACATGGGAAAACTCCCTCACAGCCAGATGGGAAGAGAAACAATGGGCCTCTGTAGCCAAGCAGCCTCTCCAGGCTCCTTCCCAGGTAGCAGCAGCAGCTTCCCCCAGCCCTTTCCCGTGTCCCAGCCCTGCCCAGTCTGACACCAGGGCACAGGTACAGTGTGAGGGTTCACAGTCAGTGTGTGCCTGCTACCCTGTGACTCTGCCAACGACTGTTAACAACTACTGGCATCCTATAATGGCATCCTGAGGTCCCTTCTCCTGTCCTCTAGTGGGGTGCTACAGACTGAAAGCTGAGAAATGAGGGGTGGAAAGGGGGAGGCAAGGTGAGTCATACAGCAGTGGCAGCCACGTCCCCAAGACCGTGGCACTGCCCAGTTGTACAGGTACAGGTCAAGTGTCCCCCAGCAGTGAGGGGTGGCTGCAGGTCAGGGCAAAGAGAGGGCACAGAGTTGCATCAAGAGCACTAAGGCAGAGAGGGCTGCACACACTCAAACTGCTGTAAATGGCACCATTTACATATCTCAGGGAGAGATGACAAAGCATCAGAGATTCTTGTAGGTTTGTTTCATTTATCACACCACAGTGTTTCTATTTTGAATGTTTCTGCTCATATTGCAAAGCAAAAGCATCATCAAGAAACCCCAACAGGAGCCAGGAGAACAGCCTCCCTCATGAGCAGCAGGCTGGCATCTGTTGTCTCAGGGGATCTATTTTTAAGGGAACGTTCAAATATCTTCTCCAAAATACATTTCCCAGAGGCTACTAACCAAAAATGCTACAGCCCTGCCAGTGGGTACTGAATGAAGCTGCACTGGCTTCAAGGTCTTTGGCAATGGCAGATGCACTGAGCCCCACGGGTTTCCTGAAGCCTGGATAGTTCTGAGACCATCCCAAAGCCATGCACATCTTGCCTCTGATCATCAGCCTGGGAAGAGAGGAATGTCCTGAGTGCAGATTGCTTGTGCTGGAAACATTTGCCAAACTCTCTCCTTCCCCTCCAGGATATTCTCTGTAGTGTAAATAACTTTTTGCTGACTGCCAGTCAGGGAGCCAGATGTCCCCATTCCCTGCACACCAGACAGAAGCTTTGAGCCTGGGAGTCTGGAACAGGGAGGGTCAGGGACTCACAGCCAGCAGGTTGTACTGGTGCTTCCCAGGGACACATAGATCATCCTCACTTGGAAAACATAAAAAGCAAGGAAAAGCTACCCTCCACAGTTGCTGTGGCCAGAAGCATTCAAGGACAAGGAAAATGCAATATAATTGGCCTCCCCTCTCCTGCTCTCTCCCTACCACACATACATAACTATCAATCAGGCTGTTCCCAGGCTGATGAGCTGAAATATTGCAGGCAATTCTTTCTGTTGTCATGGAAACAACTGCTGTCAGGCCTTTTCCTATTTCAACCATGTCACTAAAGGCATGTTTCCCTTAAGGAGCCACAGGAGTCTCCTGGGGTGCAGCAGCAGCACTCGGGTGTCAGTGGAAGGTGCTGGGCTCAGCCCACAGCACAACCTCTGTCTCAGGGCTGGCCAGCTCTGGGATGGAGCCTGCAGTGCCTCCAACCCATTTCCAGCCACACCCCCTTGGAAAGGCCTCAGACAAGACACAGAACCCCAGAGAGGCAATTCATCTCCTGAGGATCTGGGCCAGGAGGGAAGAAAAAGGCTTTTTTCATTTTCCAGTTCTCCTAGATCCCACCACTAATGCTAATCTCCATTGCATGTTTTTCTTGCAGGTATTCCACCCCGCTGGTAGTCACCACACAGCCCTCCCAAGCTTGAATTATCTTTAATTTAACAGCTACAAATTCCATGGTCAGCCAGTGCTTAAGCAAAGCAGATCCTAACAGTTGGAGTGGAGGCACCATCCACAGTCACACCAAGAGCTCCACCCCAGAGCTGCCCCTCAGCCATTCCCTCCACACAAGATATTGCTGCATCAGTTGGAGCTTCAGAGCTCTAGCCCTGCTGCAACAGGGGCTGCTCCCTTAACACAGGGAGATGCAGCCAGAGGTCCTGGGGAAGTTTTTGTGATTCTTAGGAACAAAGGTAATGCCCATCATGTTCCCATTTACAGAGCTGAGCCTAGACAGTGGATGCCAAGCCCACCCTTGGCCTTCCTCCCTGCTTCACCATGGCTCATCAGCCTCAAAAACAAGTACTCAGATTCAGGGCTTTAATGAAAGCCCAGCTAATTCATGTTAAACTAAATAAATCTGCCTCTCTTCTGTCAGATAAGGGCCTGCAGTTCTTAGGGTACTCCCAGGACCTGGAACAATCAGCCCAAGAGAGAGCAAGGCAGGCTGTGACCCAAAGTACAATGACACTGACACTACAGAGCTGTTAAGGAACTTCAGGGAAAGTTCAGGGAAACCTCAGGACACCTCTCTGAGAACAGCAGTGTTCTGCTGCTGCTGCCAAGCTCTGCAGAGGCCCTGCTGACTGAGGCTCTGGGACAGACACCTCTGGCCCACAGCTGCACAGGGAACAGCCTGGCAGGTCCTGGGCAAACCTGCCCTGGGGCAGTCCCAGAGCCTCCAGAAGCTCACCTGTGGTGGCACACAGGGGCCAGTGCCTGGCAGCAGGTGAGCCCTGCCTGCTCCTCATCACAGGCAGCTGGGACCCACTGCTGGCAGCCAACAGCACCGACTGCCCAGGGCAGAGCAGCCTCCCCAGCACAGCCAGTCTGTCACACAGCCCTGGCCTCTCACTCCTCAGCAGCACCAGGAAAGGCAGATATCTCTTATTTCTAGCTGAACTTGAGGAGCAAACCTCCCACTCAGGGCCTGGGAGAGCACAGGTCTGTCTGTGCTCTGACAGAGTCACTGCTGCAGCCACGTGAGATGGCAGTGATGGGGAGAGGAGAGCAGTGTCTGTGGACAGACAGGGAACCACCCAGGCACATCCCTGTGCTCCCACACATGCTCTGGGTAGCTGCTCCTGCCTACACCAGGCCCTGCTGGGATATTCCCTGGGATGCCTTCAGCCAAAGGAGCAATAAACTGCTCAGAGTTAATTAGACAAACACAACCCCCACACACCCTCCCTGGGCACCATGGCCCAGCAGACAGGGTGTTCATTTCTCATCCAGCAGGCTCAGAGGGAAGCATGGCAGCACATGGATTAACTGTTAAAGATGATACCCAACAGGTCTGTGCTTGGGCTGGGGTCAGCACCTGCACCTGAGAGTTCAGAGGCCTCATGCAGAGAACTCCTTTCGTAGAGATAAGCCAAAGGCTGTTGAACAGATCCCAAAGGGCCAAGCACAGAAGGCTGAGGAGGTGCAGTGCTCTCTCAAGGGCAGGAGTTGGGGAGAGAAAGGGAAGGTAGTCACACAATGTCCCAAGTTGGAGGGACCCACAAGGATCAAGGAATCCAAGCCCTAGCCCTGCACAGACTCCCCAACAATCCTCCCTATGCCTGAGAGCATTGTCTGAATGCTCCTGGAGCTCTGACAGCCTTGGGGCCATGACTATTCCCTGGGGAGCCTGCTCAGTGCCCCACCATCCTCTGGGGAAGAACCTTTCCCTGATCTCCAGCCTAATCCTGTCCTGACACAGCTCCAGCTGTTCCCCCAAGCCCTGTGTAAAAGACAATCAGAAGAGGGAAGAAGTCCTACTTGGTGTTAGTGACCTCTCCTGCCAGAGGCTTAGCAGGAATGTGACCCAAACCTTACACAAAGCCAAGGGAACACCTCTTATCTGTCTCCTTCATCCCTCCTGACCCCTGGGAGCAGCCTGGCACTGCTGTGTATCCAGGAGGTTCAGAACATGCCCAGCCCAGCTGTGGCCCTGAGAGCTCAGCTGCAGCTGCCCAAATCTGTCTGTGCCAAGCCACACACAGACCACACAACATTCTTCTCCTTGTGCCATGGGCTCTGAGGGGGTCATGGGAACCTCAGCTTCCCACTGATGGGATTTACCAGACACTGATGCTCCTCTGGTTTCCCAAAAGCTGCCATCCACAACAGCCACTGCACCCTCGGGCACAGCCAGCACCACTGGCACAGCCAAAATTCCCTCTCCTACCCTCCCATCAAAGAACTACAAACAGCCAAAGCCTTGGCTTGCCTTCATTTTGCTCCCCTCCTTCAGAGGAGCATTAAAGGCAAGAGTCAGCTGCACCCTTAAGCTGGGCCAGTTGGTTATTTCTCATTTGGAATCACAGAGGGGAAGAGCCATCCCCCTCCAGCAGCAGCAGGAGCCAGCCCAGCCTGAGGAACAGCTCCCCTGGGACTCCCAGGCCCCTCTGTGAAGGCAGAGTGACCTCCTGCCCTTCCCTGGTGCTGTGCTGGATCCTGATGGACACATCCTGGGCTGTGGGGCACCAGCTCAGCTCAAGGAACCACTGCCAGCAGGGACTGCTGCAGTTTATGGGAACATCCACAGGTTGCTGCAGCCCAGCAGCTGCCACTGCATTTCAATGAGTCTGTTCTACACATCCTCCCAGACTGGAATGTTTTATTAAAAGGGAGGAAATGTTCATCAAACCATAAGAATAATTTCTTAGAAATCAAGATGTAAACTCAAGATGAGATTCCCCACTGCAATTTTGCAATCTTTGCTCTTAACCAGGCCATGACCCTTACCCAGGTGATCCTGGTCCCACTGTTCCTGGCTCCAGGCAGTTTGGAATCAGCTGTCCCTGCTCCCTGTCAGTCTCTCACAGGTCCCAGAGTGCCAGACTTGGATTGTGAGCAGTGGAAGGAGCATTCTGCCAGGCTGCAGATTGCTCTGAAGGAAGGCCAGAGGACACAATTACACTCTGATATTTCTCAAAAATCCCCCACAAAATAACAAAATTCACCTAATTCTTCCAGCATGAGAAGCCCAAAAAACCAGTCCAATTGGATTTAAAAGCTGTTAAAGGATAATTTTGGGTTTCAAATCAGTCTTTCAATTTGTATTGTTTGCAGTTTTAGCTTTGGTGCCAGTCCTCCTCTACCCTCTCACAAAGACACCTGCACTCAATATTCTTCTTACTAGATCACTTTTTTTTCCATTACAAGCAATCAGAGATGTTCTGTCTTCAGTTCCTTCCTCACATGGATTTCCTGTGCACTGCTGAAGTGAAGGAATCCACCTCCAAAGCCAAAGGACTGGATGTTTGCTCAGTTAATTTGTACATGGGAACATTCCACACAGAGGAGAGAATGTCCACTCTTGTAACTGTGTAAAACACTAATTATCACTATGGTGTTACTGGGGGGATCACATCTGGATATTTCCAAAGTTACAAACCCCTTGGAAGTTTTATGTATTTCTGGAGACAAGGCAATAACTGATGATCACTGTTACCCTGAAAATAGTAACACTGGCTCCTGATGGGTGGAGGTCATAGAACATCTGTCAAGCTCTGAAGTAAGTTTTGGTGAAAAAACCCATCCTAAACCTTCTGTTGCCTAAGAGAAAGCACAGAGTGCAGAGGGACCTCTAGGGCCACATGAGGGATGTGGTACCCCCCCCCTCACACATGGGAGCCATTCCCGAGGCTCCAGAAGGCTGTCAGAGGGAAAGACACAGCAAACTGCAGGACAGAGACCAAAGGTAGAGCCTGACAAACTGGATTAACCGTGGATCAAGTCCACTGTCCGTCCTGGCGTGACTTGACAGGATTAAACTCCTGAATAAAACATATTTGCCATCTGGACAGCTCCAACAACAGCACACTCCTCACTCCTCACACACAGAATAACCAGAGCATGGCAGCTCAGGGGTGCAGGGCAGGGCTCATGGCTCAGGAGCCAAGGCTCTTCCTCTCCCTGATCCCCAGGGCATAGGCTGGCAGAATAAATGGAAAATATGTGCTCATTGAAATGAGGTAAATGAGTTTTGGATCAGTGACTGAGATGGCTGGATCCTTTCCTGCAGGTAAGTATTTGGGCAGTGGCCCAGCTGTGGGGCCCTCACCCTCCAGGCCTCAGTGAGCTCCAAGCACCACAACATCAACACACAGCTCTGCAAGCAGATTAGAGATCCACCACAAAAACAGCTCCCAGTTCTTTTAACTCTCATTTAGGGTATGCTCTAAGTTAGGGAGGCCAGGAGGGATGATCATCCAGCCCCAGAGGATTACCCCGGGAAGCCAGTGAGGCTCAGGGGTAACACAAAGTACAAACTTTTGGTAGCAGAACCAGAAGAAAGAAAATTCCCTGCGTCCTTCTTTCTGCTCCCCTTGGCTGAGGCACAGTGTGCCAAGCCCCCACCCCAGCCAGGTTCCACTTCAATCCAGGCTGTCACTGATCCCATAGCAGGTCAGTGCTGACTTATGGCATCTCTCCACCTCCCCAGTTTCAGGGAATGGCCCCAGCATTGCCCCCAGAGCAGAGGGGCAGAGGAAGCACTGTCTGTTGGGCTGTCGTTTCACATACACATCTCAGCCACACTGCACGATTCAAACTGACAGCCTTTGCCTGGGCAGGGCAGAATTAGTGCTGTGAAATGCACTCCAGATGCTCAGTGGCATTTCTCAGTATGACTGTACTCCTAATTCAAGGCTTCCTAAGAAAACAAATACCTCAGCTGAAGATCACTGTATGTAGATTTTGCCAAGAGAGGAACTAAACTTCCAGGGTCTTCAGAGGGGCTGCAGGGAAACTCCCTCCCCACAGATCTGTGTGCAGAGGGGCCTGGAAGCTCTGGAGCTGGCACTCTGGGATTTAGGGAAGACAGGGCTGGGACCAAACCCCCTCCCCACAGATCTCTGTGCAGAGGGGCCTGGAAGCTCCAGATCTGACTCTCAGGGTCTAGAGAGGGCAGGGCTGGAAACAGTGGTGTTAGCAGGACCTCCCTGGAGATTTCCTGCTCAGGAACACCAGCTGTGGAGGCCAGAGCAGCTTGTCCAACCCAGAGCCCTGGGTCTGGCCAGGGCCAGCAGAGTCAAGAGGGAACACAAAGAAGCCCCATCTCCCCCAGTCTGCATTCCTAGCATTTCCCCAGCACAGAAAGTCTGCTCTGTAACTCAGCCCACACCAGGTCAGAGGAATCATTACCTCCCAGGATTAATTAATGCTGCTGAGCAGTGATTGTTCAGCAAACAAATTTCCTGCAGAAGCTGGAGATTCTCCAGTCTATTGCCAAATTTAAATATACTCAGCTTTTTTAAGATGTGACTGTGCAACAGTTTGATCACATGTGAGTGCAACAGTTAAATATTGTAATTTAGATATGTGAGGAACACCACAGATTTGGAGAGGATCTGGGACACAGGGAGGAGGAGCTGGGGGCTGAGGAGTTCTGTGGCTCTGCTGAGCCCAGCCCAAGCTCTGCTGGGCTGGGCTGTGTGTGTGGAGCAGGAAGCCACGACTTCCCTGCCAAGAGCACATGACAGCAGCAGGGAAGCAGCAGCAGCAGCAGGGCAGCATCCCACACTGGGATGGCCTGGGATGGATGCTTTCCAGCTAGCACTAGATATCCATGCTGCAATCCTTCTTCCCTATCCACACCTCCCTTTAGGCCTCGAGTCACAGCCAGCCCTTCACTTTCACTGGCTAAATAAAAGGAAGCATCTTCTCCTCCATATCCCAATCATTGCCATGGCATGTGGAGCATTTTCCCCTTCTTTCTCTACAGGGTATGTCAGACTGATGTCAAAGGGGAGCCACAGGGGCTCCCTGACTGGCTGCCCAAGAGAAATCCAGGGATAACCCAATTCTAAAGCATTGGAATCAAGTGTCAGGCACTTGAATGCTGAATGCGGTTTCAGAACTTAATTCTGCCTTTGGTTTCTAACCTACACTGAAGCCTGTCAGCCCCATTTACACCCACCCCCTTAGGGCAGGAGTGCAGAGGGTGAGATGTGCAGCTGCTGAACTTTCCCAGCCTTAGATGTAGTGCCCACATCCCAGTGCAGCAGTTCAGGACACACCCCCTGCTCAGCCTGCTCGGACCACACTCGGTTTCCAAGCTGCTGGGAAAGCTTTGCTGCTGTCACCAAATCAAACACTAACAGTGCCTGACTGCAGAGACTGCAAGGTGCTCCACACAGGCCTGCATGATTCCCTTTCCCCACATCTCCCCCAAGCAGGAAGCCTCTCCTGTGAGTGCAGCAGCTGACTAAGGCCCTTAGCCAGCTTCTGATCCGGATGGGTTTGGCAGGAATTGAAATCATCTGCTACAACAAAAGCAAAGTACTACTACAAAAACGTACTCCAAGACTGAATTATTTTGGTTCCAGGAGTGAAAACACTGCTCTGTGCACATCTGTACAGTGACAAATGCACAAAGCACCTCGAGGCAGTCAGGAACAAGCCCTCACCCAGGGGCTGCTGGAACGTGGAGCAGCAGAGCTCAGCTGCCCACATGCAACATCCCTAAAGACAACCCAACAAACCACCTGCCATGGGGGTTACCATCCACAGCACCAGCCCAGGGAAAAGACAGCTCCATGCATATTTGAGGCTGTATGTCAGTTTGAATTAGGGATGATGAAACTTTCAGTGCACAAATACTGACAATAAATATAAATTAATTCTCTGTTCTCTCACCCAAATCCAGCTGCATCAATCTTGGTTACACTCAAGCTTCTTAAAATATTGAGCAAGCACTTAGTAAGTCAAATCAATCCCAGACCTTTTATCCAGACCCAGATTATCTGGAAGGTGGAACAGAGACTCCACAATCCAGCCACAAGGAATGTGTCAGCTTTTAATCTAAGTTTTATATAAAACACACCTAAAAATAATTTGACAGGAACTGTCCACTCAATCAGCTGCAAGCATACAGCTACCCCTCACACCAATTCCTAGACCTTCTGGATGAACATATTTCTGTGACTTCTAGAGTTGTACCCCCATCAAAAGAAACTGGCATTCAGAAAAGGGACCAATTAGCTGCTCAGAGTGTTTGACAAGTACTGATCAGGGTCTTGTCTGGAAGCACAGATAGATAGAGAATGAAGTGATGATGAAAGTTTTCCTGGCAAGAAACCACCTCACAAACCTTACCTGTGCCAGGGATGCTGCAGTCCCTTTTTTCAGCTCTGAGAAGTTCTCACTCAGCTTCCCTCCCTTGTTGCTCGAGTTGCACTTGTAGCACATCCACCTCATGAGGCCCTTGGTGACCATCCCACACTCCTTACTCAGCAGGCACAGTGAATGGTACAAGTGGCCACAGCTGGGAAGAGAGGGAGTCAGTGCTGGGAAGCACAGCAGCACCCCCTGAGCTCTGCACGGTGGAGGGGAAGGGGCTGGCCAGTGGGGAAAGGCTGTATCTGGGAATACAGATCAGCAGTGTATCCTCACCCCCCTGCTGGTTTCCACACTCCCAGAATGAACATGTGATGCCCACTTGCTGATGCAGCCACAGACTGTAACACCAAGGTTACAGTGATTTCACCTTATTTTACAGACACCTGGGCACAGACAGGACATGGGAGATGCCAGGGCTATGGCAGATCCAAGATGTACAAATACAGAAATGATTCCAGGGTGTTCAGTGCCAAAGCACACTGCTGGGAGAGGGGACAGAAAACTGACAGCCAGCTCCTGGAACTGGGAGCCGATTCCTCCCAGCCAGGCAGAGCTGGCTGCATGCAAAGCAGGCTCTGCTGGGTGTGATTAGCCAGCCCTCTTCACAGTGCAAGGCAGCAGGCAGATGTGCTCCCAGGAATACAGACCATTACTCAAGCAAGCCAATCAGTAGATTTGGTTCCCCTTTTAAAACTATTAACATGATCACAGCTGCAACCCCACTCCTTAACTTTACCTGAAAACAATTATTTCATCAGCAGTTTCTTGCCTCCTTTTGTACTGCTGGAGACAGATGCAGCAGTAATCCTGCTTTGGAGTAAGGCCTCTGGTGACAGAGGCTCTCAGGTTACACAGGGACCAGTGGAGATCGTGGTTTAAAAGGCTCGTGGTTGTCTCTAGAAGGGTCTGTGTGGAAGACAATACAGAGAGTAGGTCAGTCTGTCTGTCACCTCCCTGCCAACCAGTTCTTCAGAACAAGCAGCTTAGCAGCTCACTAAGAGCAGAAACAACCCAATAAAATCACTTCTCCTCTTATGCTTTCTATCCACTGACCTCAAAACACTTATCCTTTCATCACATGTTAATGGAGCAATTCCTCTGCACTCTCAGATAGACAAGTCCTGTATAGACTTCTGTCCAAGGGCATTAAGAGAAGCATGCCAGGCTCATTTTGTCATCTTCAACATCAAACTTCCTTTTCTTTCCCCTTCTACCTCGCAAGCTACTGCTTATATCCCCATTTTAGGAGAAATGTGCTAATAAAAATCAAAGCTCAAATGCACTATGGTAATTAAAGTCTTTTAAAAAACCCCTGAACTGCTCATCTGCTTGTCCTTCCCAATGGATGCTCCTTTTCAAAGAGCCCAAAGAACTACCCGAGTTTCCAGCACCAAGTTTCTCTCAGGCACTAGGGCTCTGTTCCCTGATCCATTCCTGCTCCACAGCAGCAGCTGCAAAAGGCTGCACAGAGGTTCCCATCTGGACACAGCCTGTCCCAGAACTGCCAGGCACGGACAGGGGGCAGGAACTCAAACACAGATAAAAGCTCCTGGTGTTCAGCCTCCACAGCACAGCTGTTTCCCATTGTGTTTCTGCATTGGCTGCTGGTGCCTGTGGGCCTGCCCTGAGCAGCAGCTGGGATGGCACTGCCACATGAGGGGGGCCAGGGGCTTGGAGGAACACTGTGCATCCTGTTTAGGGGAAAAAGAGTTTCAGAAAACTGCTGAGGTGTGGACATTGCCTGGGATTTGGGACTGGACTGAGAAAAGCAGGACTAAGATTATGCAGAAATCTCACCAGGTCACAAAGGAAGTACAGCATTATCATTCAGAAGTGTAAAAACAGTCTCATTTAAAAACCTGTTATTTAAAACTGCATATAAAGACAAAATGTATCAGCTTTGTGCCTTTCAATCCCTAACAGCAGGATGAGCTGGAGAAAAAGCAGATGTTTACCCTTCTGGTACATTTAACACAGAACTGAGCTGCAGAGGTGTTCACCATGTACCTGTCAGTCCCTTCACTCGCAATCTCTGAGCAAACCAAACTCCCTCCCCATCCCCCAATCACACAGAAATCACTCACATGTCCACTGACTTTGCCCTGCTGACAGAAATGACAAATGAGAGAGAGAGAGCAGTAGACCAGGCAGCTAAAATAATGCTGCATGCAGCAGTGGACAGAACAGAAACACAGGCAACTTACTTGTTCATAGTTAAAAGTGTCCAGCATTCCCAGAACAAGCCCTTGAATTTCTCCAAGTTTGCCTTTTCCATAAACTGGATCCTGTATGAAGAAATGCAAAGCTGCAGTTGAATCACAGGATATGACCATTCTGATTGCTTTTAGGTCCTTTTTTCCTCTGGTTTGGAACTGCAAATGGAAGCTATGACTACAGAGTTAAATATGCTGCACATGCCCAGGGACAGCAGAATAATCCCACGTACTGATGGGAAAATCAGTAATTAGCAAAAATCAGCAGATGACAGCATCAATATAAATTAATATGCCTGGGTCAAAACTGGAAACTCCCTTCAGGAGATGCAGGAGCTGACTGGAGAGTGCATTTGAGGAATATTGAAAGGAACAGCATAGCTGGCCAGCTCCCAGCCCCACCACTGGCCTGTGCTCTTGCCCAGCCAGGGGTGCCTTACCCCAGGCTCATCCCACATCCCTCAGCTGTAGGCTAGAAAGGCACACCCCAGTCACTGCTGAGCCCACATCCCAGCTGGCACAGGAAACAGGGCCCTGGGGCTCTCCTGGTGCTGCAGGGCTGATTTCCACATGCCCTGAGCAGCTTTATTGCTATGTCCCAGCAGCACAAGCACAGGGCTGTGGTACAGGTCATCAGCCTGTGTATCTGCCCTTCCTCTGGTCTGCTCCAGCCCAAACATCCCTGCACACCCACCCTGGCACCCCCTGAAGCATCACTCTGTGCAGGAAGCTGAGAGAAGCTGTCTGGTAGAAGGGGCAGGACATTGGCAAGAACAGACCAGCAAGATGTGGAAAGGAAACTAACCCAGAGAGTAGAAAAATGGAGGGGAAACAACGTAAACAGGAAGAGGAGTAGGATAAACAAGCTCTGGCTGAAATGAATGAGAGGAGGAGTAGGAGCAAGGCTGATTTCATGCTGGGACTGGGCAAGTGACAAAGCCAGCTGACAAAGACAACTAAAGCAGCATGGAAGCTACACTGCAAGACACCAAGAGGGATCACCAAAGCTACAGAAAGCAAGTCAAGGAACTCTTGAACAACAGCCCTGGTGGGCAATGTGACAGGCAGAAACACCAATGGTCATGCTTAAATAAAAGTAGTCCTGAGTAACAGCACTGAGACAAAACTACTTGTGGATTTGCAGCATGCTGGATGAAGCATGAAGAGCTGGATGTGCTGCACAGGCTCCTTTTCTGCTGGGTGAACAGCACAGCCTGAACACCCCAAGGTTCCCTTCTGCCTGTACCATTTAGCAGCACAGCACAGGAAGTGCACTGCACTGAGTCACTGCAGGGGTTATGGAGGCAATGGGACTTCCAGACAGCAGGAATGTGATCCAGAGCACAGAGCTGTTAGGCAGGCAGCCAGCAGCTCCTCTTCTAAAGCCCTCAAGTACATGGCCAACAGGTCACTCACAGACTGTCCAGATCCCACCATTTCCACACAGCACCCCAGAATTCCTAAGCTGCAAGTGGAGACTTTCAAAGCCACTGGTTTCCTGTCTGGACACAGAGCGAAGGAAGGGGAGATGTGAAGAAGAGAGAAGAATAAAGACCCACCTGCAGCTTTGCAGAGGTAGAACACAAGTCTGAGGGCTTCACTGGAGCCATCTGATGGGATGGGCTGGAGCTGCCTGCCTGCCTCCAGCACCACACCCAGAGCTCCCAGGTCACTCCTCCAGACAGTTTTAAGGCTTCCAAATTGCAGCTTCAGACCCCACAAAATTTCCAGCCACGAAAGCTCGTGGGATCAATTAATTTTATGGAGGGATATCTTTCATTAATTCCACCCTAAAAATTTGGTCTCAGGTTGGAATTCAGGCATGCTCCAGATATGGATGTGCCATCCCTGCAGTGGAACAGGCACTGCACCAACCAGGAACGGATCCCAGCAGCTGCTCCCAGGCTGGTGCTGCCCTGGGAACATGGCATCAGCTCAAGGAGCCAGAGCCAAACTGGCTGCTCAGGGCTGCCACCAGCAAACAGATGGGGAAGAGCTGGCAGGGATCCACACACAACCCAGAGGTTCTCAGGCAGCCCTTTCAGCCAGCTCTGTCTCTTCCATTTCCCATTTTTTTCTGGGTCCAGGAAATAGCACTTGCTTTGCTACCAGTGCTAATAAATGCACTCTGTAAACAAATTCACTTCAGCTTCTCCCCTCTGCAAGGGGCCAGAGCAACTACACACAACTAACTCCAGTGCTGATCTCTTGGACTAGGAAGAAAAAACAGCCAAAGCCTAAGCAGGAACACAAGGAGAGGCTTTCTGGATTTTTCTGCTTGCACTCTGAAACAGTTTCTAGAGAATCCTTCCTTCCCCCTCTGGGGTCCCTACAGGTAACTTTTTTATTTCTGCTTCTCCAGTTCTCCATTTTGTAGGAGGCATCAGCTGCATCTGCTTACAAAACATTCATGAAGGATTACAGCTTTGTAAGGGAATTAACACTCAACCTCTCAGCCCTCTTCAGAGAGCACTCACATCCTTAATAACATGGAATTTTTCTTAATGCTCAAGAGGATTCCTCTGGTATCTCTCCTAATACCGTTAGTTCAGACTTCCCAGTTAATAAGTTACTCCCCAGCACTATAAAGGATGAGCAGGAGCAAATATATCAATTGTTATTTCATGTGACTTTGGTTAGATAACCCTGAGCCCAGGTGCTGGGACAGGCAGGTGCCAGGAGCCTGCCTGTTCTCTGGGAAAGCTGCACTTCTGGCCCCAGCCTTTGCAATGTGTCCTTTGACCAAGCACTTTGGTTGCAAAGTTAACATTTGCATAAGGTATAATCTGTAAGCAATTAAGCCCAGAAGAGGAAGAAAAACAGTCTGCTAAAATTGGAGCACTCTAATTCCTTTTCAAAAAGGCAAGAAAATCTACCTCAGTTTACTGATGTTCTCCACCTTCCAACAAATCCCCAGTGAATTCCTGGGCAGCTGTGCCACCTCCCATCCTGCAGCTCCAGCATGTCTATGCTCTACCACAAGCCTTGAGCTCTGCTGGAACCGCATTTGAGGGCCCTGTCAGGCAAGCACCACTTGTAATTCTACATTTCACCAAAACATCTGGAGGGCTGGGGAAAGGCTGTGTGCACTTCAGGACCCAGAAAGGCTGGTTTCAATATTTCCTTGTGGTCACAGTTAAGGTGGCACATCAGTAACACATTTAAGTGCCCTGCAGAGAGCTCAGAGCCAAGACAGAAGGGTTTGGCACCAGGGTTTGGAATTGAGCATGACTTCAAAGAGCAACTACACAGCTCTGCAGAAGGAAGAGGGCTAACAACATAGGGATCTTCCTGTCTGAGAAAGCATTGCCTGTGCCTGCCACGTTGTGATTCTTCCCTGCAGGGCACTTAAATGGCATTCCCAGGTAAACCAAGGAAGCAGATGACTGGAAGGCAAAAAATCCATTGCTCTCTGCTGCATAGCTCCAAGGGAGTTTTCTTCCTGATCCCTAACAGGGGCCAGGGTTTGGAATCCCTGAACATTTTAGCTGGGTACTCATGACAAGGCCACAGACTAAGACCTGCTCATCACCATCCCAACACCAGCTTCCCAGCGGGATTCAAAGCAATGTTCTCCCACGGGCCAAGCTCTGCATCCAAATTAACTTCACAGAAACCTCCCACAGGCACCCTCTGCAAGCCCAGGAGCAAGAGTTTAACAAAACACAGCCACAAACCCACAGCCAACAGTGAGCTGGAGCAGTGCAGTGCCAGGAGCCCAGGAATAAGGGTTGGTGTGAAGGCAGAGTGCATGGAAATGAGGGAGTTAAGGACAAAAGCACAGGGTTCAATGAAGAGTTTGTCTTGTAACAAAGGACACTGTCCCCAGAGGAGGTGCCAAGCACTGAAGGCAGCAGACTGGTGAGACCCAAACAGGCAAGCTCTCAGAAAAGCCCATCTCCTAATGAGGAGGATAATAATTTGGGAGCGGCTTAAGTGAGCTTCAGAGGTGAAAACAGGTAGCAATTTCTGAAGGACACAGCTGAGCTGCTGGCATCAGTCAGAGGATCCTCAGGATGCAGGGAGGGGCCCACACCCTCTCTGCTGCCCACAAACAATCCAGGTCACATCACTCCACACACCTCAGGGGTTTGCAAATACATGGGTGTCAGTGAAATGTATAGAAGAATAAGTGTTAAGAGGCAATATCAATTTAGAGATCCTGTAAATCAACACCAACTCTCCTTCCATAGGATCTTCATGATGTTATTTTCCCTACATGTGTTTTTGAGATACAAGGTACCAATTACTGCCCCATTCTATGAACTTCTGATCCTAATGCTCTTTTTACCTGGAATTCAGTCCTTTTCTCTGCATTTTAAGAAGTCATCATTTTTTGCTCTAGTTGTTAAAAAAATCTGCCTTCCCAAATCTCTCTCTAGTCAGACTGAATTTGTCAGGCTGACCAGGGAGGTGGAATGAGCAGGAGCAGTTCCCCCCTGCCTCTAAACCCAGTGACCAGAGCTGCACATGCTGCTCTCAGTGATGACTGACCCATTTCTGTCCTCAGTAAAGCACCTCACCTGATGAGGCATCCCCTCAGCCTCCCTAGCAGAGACATCACACCAACCACTTCCCTCTACAATAAAGACATTTCATTCCTCTGCTGCCTCCAGGACATCAGTGCCAGCCCCTGGAAAAGGGATTTTCTATTGCTGCTAAGAGAGTCCATCAGAACAGAAATAGCATGAAATATGTGAAGATTGCCATCAACCAGACTCTCCCTTCATCCCAAAGGAGAACAGGATCTTCCTCCATGCTGTCACAGCTCCCAGCTGTGTTATCTGCACAGTGGTCACTGCTTTGACTCCCACCCCATCCTGGCAGTTCTCAGCACAACCCAGGGAAACCTCCCTTCCCTGGCAGCCTCCCACTCACTCACAGCTTCTCCATCTTTTCCTGCCTACATTAAACATCAAACAAAGCCTAACAGGAAATTATACCAAAACCTCAGCTAAAAATAGATGAAATAAGTTATTGATGAGCCATTAGGTTTGCTTGACACTTCCTCCCTTTGGTAAAACCACATTTCATTTGAACAGTTTTTATCCACTCTCTTACAACATGCTTTGCTATCTTATGAGTTTGTTCAAAATCCAGGACTGTGCATAATATTAAGATCAAACCAAGAGGTTGCTAGAAGTGTGTGTTCACTCTGTGAAGCCTCTAAGCTCTTTTCCTCCCTCACCTGGAAGAGAAACCCTGAACAGTGTTTCAACACTGTCTCAACCCTTCAATCATTCTACTCCACAACACAGACAATTCCTTTTCTGTGTTTCTCAAGGTTTGTTGTTAAATCTCAACATCAGCTTTTATCTGTTTTGCAAATTAACAAATTATAGCTGCCTGTGATCACTCAACACAAGGTCCTGCTTAAAATCAGCTGTTCTGCAAGTTTTGCTACTCACTTAACTGCATCTCTAAAATAATACTGCACCATCAATAATATTTTGGGCCCAATCATCATCTTTCTGCAAAGCCTACAAACTTTGCTGAAGTCCATCCCAGAACCTTCACTAAAAGGCTTTCAATAAATGTAGTGCCAAGTTTTGGGAAATTCACTGTGGCTTTGCCCCTAAACCTGCCAAGTTTCACTTCCAAGTAACTGCAACCTTTGAGACAGTATTTTACTTGGTTTGCAGGAATTACTTCGATTACCTTCTCACAGGTCTGTGTGCTCCCACATGTCTCCCCAGACAGTTCTATCAGCTTTTACACCTCATGTCTCACCAACAAAACTTTTACTGAAACACTGAACAGACAATTAGCAGATCTGATCTCTAATGACCTGGGAATACCTCTTCCCATTAACCCAGTGGCACACCTTGGTGAAACCTCCTCTTCAGGAACTCACCTGGAGAATTCTCTGCAGGATAGAGGGAAGAGCAATAAATGCAGCCATGTTGTTCAGCACTTGCATTGTCAAACTCTTCAGAGCTGAAATGTCAAACATAACAGGCACAGCAGTTCATTAGGATTCCAAGAGTAAAGAGAAATCAGTCTTACAGATAAAGAGAGTTTTATTTCAGGTCGTTTTCTGGTTTGAAAATAGCTTTAATGTTTTTTCTCCTGCACACACTGAACTAAGCACACAGATTTTTGCATCACAAGGGGTGTTTACAGGATTTTGATCCCACAATACCTCTGCATTCCTTTCCACACCCTCTACAGTAAACGTGCACATTTCCACTTAGATTGTAACCCCATCATTCACTTTTCCCATTGCTACCAAACCCCAGTTTGGACCCTTGTCTGTGTTATGGCCCACAGACTCTGTAACCTCCCAGAATTGACCTTTGCATGAAACTTGTTCCTAGATTCTCAGCACGGGTCTGGGATGGAGCAAAAAAGATTATTCAGAGAATCCTAGAGTATTTTGGGTTGGAAAGAACCTTAAAGCTCATCCAGTCCCACCCCTTCCACAGGCATGGATACATTCCACTATCCCAAGCCCTGTCCAACCTGGCCTTGGACACTTCCAAGGATGGGGCAGCCACAGCTGCTCTGGGCAACCTGTGCCAGGGCCTCACCTCTTTCACAGGGAACAATTTCTTCCCAATATACCATCTAACCCAACTCCCTCAGCCTTTCCTCACAGCAGAGCTACTCCATCCCTCTAGTCACCTTGGTGCCTCCTCTGGGCTTGCTCCAGCAGCTCCACATCCTTCCTGTGCTGGAGACTGTCAAGACCAAAGCATCTAAAAGCCCCTTTTTAGCCACTCTTATCTCTCCCACAACGAGAGGCTGCTGACTCAGAAGTGGAGTAGAGAATTTAGCTGGTGTATTGGAGTCCCACTGATTTTATACATGGCAGACAGGTGCAGGCAGAGGTACACAGAAGGGCTGGGCATGCACAATGACAGTGTACTACATCAGGAGCTCCCCAGGTGCTGACTGTAACCTAAAAAGCCTTGGTACATGCTGTGCACCTTGGCTCTTTCAGAGACCATCCTCAATGCAGCCACCTTATTAGCACAGCCTATGAGAGGCTTCCTCTTCCAACAGGACAAAATAGAGAAACCCAATCCACCTGACAGCTGCAGCCTACCAAATACCCAACCTGAGCTCCCTGCAGGTCAGGGAGCAGAATATTCAGGAATGGAGTAACAAAACAACTTTTCTTCTATTCATTCACCCAGAGGAGACAGCACCCAACCTTTACTATTTGGGGTCACAAATGCCAAAGTACTCACGTTCAGAGTATGGACACTGCAACGAACCAGAGGATTTCTGTGGGGAAATCATGGCCTCCAGCAGGGGAAACCAGAGGGCCTGGAATCATGGAATATGAGGAAAGAACCAGTAAGAAGAGGGCAGTGCTAAAAATGAGCTGTGAGCAACATCAGAGGCCACTGGCCAAGACTCACTTCTGCATTCTGAGAACGGAACTGCATTTCTGATAACTGCTGTGGGACAGAGCTGAAACATGGTAAAGTAACCTCAGAGCAAAGCACTTTACTGAAACTGTGACAATAATCTGTGTTTGCTTCATTGAGTCCCAACTATTTCCCCATGTGAGAGGCAAACTTTCCAGGGTAGATGTAGCTCACAGAGTGAGTAGCACAGTAAATGGATCCCAAATGGAAAGACATCTAAATTCTCTCCCTCTCTGTTGTAGGATGACACCATTGCAGGGAAGAAATGGAGCAGGTCACCTCTCACACTGGGCAGTGCTTGTGAAGAAATTAGAACTTTTGACTTCCAGCCATGCCACCTCCTCAGACATGGGAACAATGCTCTCTGAGGTCAGAAATTACATAAATAATTCAGGATCTTAGGATTAAAGATGCCTTAGCGCCACTGACATGGGCAAAATGGAAACACAATCTCGGTCTGAGGAGACGGGCAAAGCCACCTCCCTCTGCAAGAGCTCAAGGCAGCTGTATTGCCTCCCCCCTCAGGGCCCAGGCTGACACTCAGCTCAGGGACTGTGAACAGCTCTGCAGCCACAGTGACAGCAGCAGCAGCTTTGTGCCACCAGGAGGCTGGCTCAGAGCTCACAGTGCCTGTGCAGTGTCTGACTGACATTTGTGCCCAACTTCCACCTGGAACTGGAAAGGGGGAAAGGCCCTGGTCTCATCCCTTCCTCCCTGAACCTTGCTTTGTCATTCATCCATGTGAGTGAGGATTTCTCTCTTATGGCTCCAAACCCTGAAGCACCACAGGGAGAACACAAGGAAAGGCACATAGTGACTGCCTGGACATACCAGTATCCAGTGGACAGGGAGAGCAAGAGCCATGTGAGGCAAAGCTTCAGCAGACACAGAGGCCTTGATTGATTCTGGTGGCACGTTTTTGACTACCTTACCTCTCGCTGTTGCTGGTCTAAACTGTGTGAATTCCTCTGGCAAAGAGCAATTGTTTTCATTAAAGTATCTTCAATATCTTCTAGCAAGGAGGGTTCAGCTGAGCCTAAGTGTTGGGGGGCAGAAAAAGCAAATTACAGTTATAAAAACTATTAGACAAGTTAACTCCCATTAGATAAGTTAACTATCAATCCTTCTGCAAAATAAAATCATGCTGTTCATCTAAAGTCTGCTCACTACTGTCAGCAACTACATTATAAAGACAAGTTCTGACTTTTGGCACTTTTCCCGAATAGCACAATAAATTGGGCAAATAAAACATTTCATTTATTCAAGTAAGGAAGTTCCTAGCTGTGGTTTAGGATACAATTAAGTAACAATGATGGGCACTGCATTTAATTAGGTGCCCATGAGTCCTTGGGCTAGTGAACAGCACATCTGTACATACACTCATTTTCTGTGGGCAGAACATTCTTATTTATCTATTTGAGAAATCTGCTTTCAAAAAAGCTACTCCCAGCTGTCTCCTATCACTGTTCCCATATAATTCCAGCTGAAACTCAGTAAATGAGCTTGCATGGATTCTGACATGTGAGATGTGTTTGGTAAGCCAGTGAGAAGACGAGCCCTAACAAGAAAAGCTGACAGGGCAGCTGACCACACACACAAACCATCCCTTCACAGGGTTTGAGGTCTCTACCAAGATCAGAACACCAGAGTGAGGGAGTGTCCTCCAAATAACTACCACAGCCACGTAAATATGAACAGTGGCACTACAATGCCCAGAAACCTGAAACAACCTTATTATACGAGGTGTCAGACACAAGCACTTCACATTTTTGTGTTTATCTGTCTGGTTTTAATAGAAAATGGAATTTAACTTGATAACTCTTACTTTCATCATCTTGAGTAAGCAACAGCAACTTGCTCTGCAATCGCTGAAACAAAATAGAGGACACAGAACAGTCAAACTTGGGAGTTCACTCCCAAGAATCCTGATAGAAATGTTTGTCAAAGGTGTGGTTACCCAGACTCGCCCCCATTTTCCTCCCCAGCACAACTAACATGGCATAAACATCTTTCCAAATATGGAAAGGAAAGCAGGAGGTGAAAGATGATTTTTGGCTATGAAAAACAAATTTCATCATCTATTATCTATTAAATGTTTGAAGACTTGTCAGAAAAATATACTGATGTGCTGAGTATGCAAACACATCATTTTACTGGTATTTGACAGAAGGCAAATACTTCCATGGATTCTAGTGGGAAACAAATTGAGGAACAACATCCAACTTGAGCACAGGCCACCATGCTGATGACATGGCATGGCAACAATGCCACATTCAGGATTTGGGAGTACTGTACCTCAAGCATAACCAAGAAGGCACCATGGATATCTCCCTTCTTCTCTAGTAAATACGAAGAAGCCTCATGGAGCTGATGGGTTTGGGTTATCTGAGTTGAAAAGAAAAAAAAAAGGTGAATGTCTGTCTGAAGAAAGCTGTTGGTGTTTGTTTAACCATGAGACAATGCTTAGCAGATGGCCAGGGCTGGGAGTGCCTGTGCTCACAGGCACCTTGCCCAGGCTGAGCAGCTCTCCTGCATCTCCTTTTATTTCTCAGCTTACACTATTGCCACCACCAGCACTCAAAAATTACTGGTACAATTTCCATACAGAGAAGGAACAGTTGCTCTCCCAGCACAAGGCAGATTTTGGCAGAATTGCTTTCCAAAAACCCCAGGCCCATGACTTCATATACCCCAACATGATTAATTAGCAGCAACACAGCCACCCTCTACTCTGCAGTTTCTCATCAGCTTCAGAGCACTAACGGCCCTTTTTCCTTAGCCCTGAGACCCAACTCAGTGTTAGTCTATTAAATATATCCAACTGTGCTGCAGAGGAGCAGTTTAGCAGCTCAGAGGGACACAGAGTGCTAGAAACAGATTGGAAGAGCATCCAGGAACTAATCCAAGCCTAAGGTAGAGTACCTTTACATCAGTTTAAAGGCATAGGAGCTGATTTGAATGCATCCCCCAGCCCCTGTCCTCATATATCTCTTTCCTACCTGGATGGTTTCTTCCAGTCTGCAGTATTCCAGAACTTTGAGTGTCTCCAAAACCTGGTCTGGGCTGTACTGGCAGAGAAGCTTGATGAACTGCTCAGTGATGCTGGGTGGGAGGTGTAGCAGGTCTTGATTAATGCCTTCTCTGGAACAAAACAGGTACAAGAGACTCAAGCCAAATTCTAGCCCAGAAATTTAGCTGGGAAGAAGAGTTTCTTATTCAATTGTGTGTTGTCTTTTATCCTTAATACAGAAGTAATAATAAAAAAAAAAAAAATTGTTTTAAAAGGTAAATTATGCTGTTTCTACCACTTGCTGGTGCTGGAGGTCTCTCAACAGCCCTTTCATTTGTTCCACAACATCATCTCCTGATGCCTCAGTACAAATTAAACTCTCAAACACACCTGTGAAGAAAGACCAGCATAGACCCATCTCCAGTGACTCCATGGCAGAGGCACAAAGAACTTGCCTCATTTCCTCACTGAAACCTCATGGCCTGAGTGCTCTGTTCAGATCCTGACTGTCTGTGTCCCACAGACCCACTCTGCATGTGTCTGAGGAAACGTTTTGTTGCTTTTTGCTTATTGTTCCTGAAATTCTTCTTTGACTTCCTTTACCAAATGTTAATGTTTCATCCCTTTGATCTACCTCACTGAGAAAGGAACTCATACTTCTTTTAGAGAAACATCCCCATTTTTCAAACCCTGAGCTCATTTTTCAAACTCTCATGTGGGGAAAGAGAAGCGAGAACAAAATTGTGAGCAGTGCCCATGTCCCTTTGTCTCGACACTTTCCTACTGTTCTTGTTTTTAAAAAGAGCAACATGAAGGAGACTTCAGAGTGAGGAGGAAAAGGATGATGCCTTCCTGGAGTCAGATACAGCACCTGCAACCCTTAAATGGACAGCAGCTCTCTACCACTGCATGTTACACTTCCCATGGCAGTTCTAGGACTGGTGCATCACACAGAGAAACAGTGGAAGTTTAGCCTGGCTATGAAACAGGGGTTTCTGCTCAAGCTCCTACTAGGAAAGGAAATGGATCAGGGTGTGTATATTGGGGTTTATTACCTTTCTGAACACAAATTCCTAAGCAGAAGACCTGTTAGTGTGCAAACCCTACAGCCACAGCATAGAAAAGGTCTGATATCCAACATCCTCTGTTCCTGGGAGCTACAAAAGGCATATTACCATCCAAGGCCAAGAGAACACTGTGGCCTGAGCAAGCCAAGAGAGCAGCTTACTGTGATTACAATGATTATAAATGTGACATGCCCAGAAACAAAAGCCTCACCCATTTACTGATCACAGTGTGCAAAGTATAGGCACAACTCTACAAAAACTGTGCCCAAACTATTGTGTTCTGACAGCAAAGAATAGTATTTGAAGGACCAAAGAAGAACCCTGAACTCTACATTCACCATCAACTCCTCCCACAACAAACACCCTGTAAACTTCCCCAGTGCCTGCAAGGGAGTGAGTGCTCTCCCCTTTCTGTGAGTAGACTAAAATAAAACTATCTAAAATGATCTCTTGTCTACCAAGACAGGAAAAGTCATGCATCTATAGCTTGAGAGCAAACTTCAAGTCTTGCATATAACTCCAGCACCAAGTATTCATGATTTCATGAGCAAGCTCACCCTTCCCTCAGCCATTTATTTCATCAAGAAATGCAGAGAAGAGACAAAGGAAAACAAGCTGGATTTTGGTAATTTCTAAAACTAATTGACAGTCCTGAGACTGCAGGTCCTGCTCAGCTCCATGGGATCATGTTCACTCCAATATAACCATATCTAATGTCTCCCCTGCCATACCCTTTCCAAAATGCAAGGGAGAGGCACTGGTTTCTCATAAAATCTGGCACAAGGGAGCTCTGCAAGTGTTGCAGGCACAGAGGAGAGCCCCTGGGACAAACCTTCCTGGTTTAGGAGTCTGTAACTACATTTATAAACCTAGAACATTCTGTTGCTAAATAAGCTCAAATTGTTGGTATAATACATAAACACAAATGCCAACAGACAACGCTTCACTGTGTTGGACTTTTTTAGAGGAAAAAACCCAAGAGTTTAAAATGGAAACCTAGCAAAGACTGTGATTAATGAGCTGAGCAATCCCTACTACATTCTTTCTTTCCTGGGGCCACTTGATGCTACAAACATTGAGACATTTGGTTTTAATTTCCCCAGGCAATTCCTGTTAACCCTGTTTCCTCCCTTCCCCCTTCCACCTCCTTAAAAATAAATCTCTAGCTAAATTAAATGGGCCAAATTAATCCCTAATGCAATTCCACCAACTTGAATAGTTAGACCAGCACGATGAGTCTTGTCCCCATATGATCAGGCGATCATTTGTACTTGCAATCTTAAAAAGCTCATTTACTGCTCTAAGAGTCTCTATTTTAACAAGAATTTTGCTTCACAAAGGCATATAAACATTTAGATTGGATGAAAAGAGACAGATGTTTCAGAAGAGCCTAATCACTACTTTCTGTATAAATATACTACAAGGGGTAGGTGTATCTGCAGAGCAAGATTTCCCCTCCTTCCCTGCCTCTCCCACGATACAGTCCAGCTCCTTTCAACAGGTCTTAGAAGAAAACAACTTTACAGCACTGAGAACAGACCTCAGGATCTGAGTGTTATTAAGAAAAAGCCATGTGGCCTAGGGCACCATATGGAACAGCATCCTTGAGGGAAAAGCAGAGACCTGTGGGGAGATCAGATGCAGAAAGTTGCTTCCCATTGCTGGTTTGAACACACTACATGTTGCCTGTGATCAGAAGGTAACTACAGGAGAAATGGGTCTATTTAGCTCTAATTATGGTAGACTGAAATTAGATACGTTTATTACTCAGAGATTATGGGAGGCACTCTGTGCCCAAGATTAAAATCCAGGTTAATTACTACCTTCACTGGGTGCAAGTGATTCCACAGCATAAACAAAGTCCTACTTAACATCCAGCCGAGTTTCATTTCTGCTTAACTTCTTTTTTTTTTTTCAGTTAATCACTGATTAAATAAATCATCTGATTTCTTTCCTATAAATCCCAACCAATATATTTTTTTGATTTTGTTTTGACCCCAGAGAAAACAGGAGATGTGGAAATAAACACCTTCCACACAGACATGTCTGTATAATAAAATGTATATTTGGGGTTTTGGCTTTGATTTGGGTTGGTTGGTTTTATCCTTTATTTACATGCTAACAAAATTCAAGGGGTGATTGATTAGTTCCAGGTTCTGGCTTCCAAAGCATGCTTTATCTTCCACTTTAACAAAAACTGAAACATTGATACTTGAATTTAGATAATATTGCCTTTTCCTACTCCTCCTCTTCATTAAGCACAATTAATTTGTAACTAATTTACAAACCAAGATCTGTCCATTAACAACTGCTTGAAATCAACTGGAGTTGTGCAGATATAAATGTCTTGTAGCATTACATACTGATTTAACAGAACAAGAACACTCAGTGCTGAAGCACTGAAAGAACAGGAGCAGATGGAGCAAGCAAGTAGTTAAAAAGAGGAGCTTGCAGTGAAAAATGGCAGTAGTTCTGAAATAAGACAAAAATTAAAAATGTCAGTTGATCAAAATGCTCTTCTGTTTATGTTAAACTTGGTCACCTCAGTCAAGTAACCAAAGCAATGGGTTGAGAAGCTGCCCTTGCTGAGAAAAGAAATGGGTGCTCCAGCCCCAGGATAACCATTCCATAGCCCTCTGGAGCAGCAGTGCCCAAGCTCCCCCCCACATGCCAGAGACAGCCCATTCCATGCACTGGAGCTCACAGCACTTGCCAGGCAGGGAGCTGGCAGGGACTCCCCTGAAGACTGCTCCCCACAAGGCTTCTTTTGGGCTGTCCTTCTCAGCTTGGGGCACCCTGAGGAGCAGGTCACCTTTCCTAAGCCTGATCTTGGCCATAGGCTGGCTATTGATGCACTGTTTCAAAGGCACTGATTTTAATCCACATTTTCAAGCTGCAGTTTGTAAACAGTCCGATTTTCTACATACCTGGGATCAAGGAGACTCCTCAGGAACTGGAAGAGCAAGAACTGGTCCTGTTCAACAGGAGACAGAGTATTGTTATTTTAAATAATGTGCTGTAAAATGGTGATCCCTGAACTGTATCCACTGAAGAAAACACAGTTCCCAGCTGGTGCCTGCTGAAGGAGCAGCTTTAGGCACGGCTTGCACAAATATTCTAAGGATGTGTTTGCTAACAACAGCTCTGCTCTGGGACTCCAAGCCAGACTGAACCCCAACTAGAAGCTGCAACCAGCAGCTCTGAGATCATACATTTTTATGGCTAAAACTCTACAAATAGGCCAAATGATTGAGATGTAGCAATTCCTATCAGTGAATAGCTATAGCCTGTTTTTCTTCTGTTTCTGACACAGCAATAACCCACCATGACTCTTAGCAATCATTTCCCACAGGAATGACATCCCCACTGTACAGAGGCCCCAAACTAATGGAGTTTGACACTTCACCTGCAGGTTTGAGATGATGCTCTCGATCTGCTCACTGAAGTGGATGGCTGCCAGTTCAGCTGCTTTACCTGGGCTCAGCACCAGCAGCTCCTTGGGGGAGGGAAACACAACCAAATTAATGCCTTTTGATTTCACAGGCAATATAATTATGCAGCATCACCAAGCCCATCTGTACTGTAACTGCACCTTTGCCTAGATGCAAGTGTAAGATAACAAACACCATTGCACAAAGGGAAATGTAGAAAAAATAGAAGTGTAGTTAGCAAAAAGGGATTTTTGAAAGTTGATGATTTTGCTACACACCAGGCCTTGAAGAATACAAAACTCCTCACATCAAGAACCCATTTCAGTCCTAAGGAGAGGAAGTTATTCATCAAGTTTTCTGACAACTGCCTTTACCCCCCGCCAGCAAGACATTCCCAGTGCCAACTGTGAGCCAGCAGGAAAGGGGAAACAACCAATCCTTGGAAATTTCTCACTCCAATAGAAATATGTTTAACTGGCTTGAACTGAACCAAACCAGAGGCTTAAAAGCAAGTTTCCTGTAACTGTTTACTGTAACTGATACCTGTCCAGACATGAAAAAACAATTTCTTTATTGTAATACAAGGAAATAAAAATCATTTTAGATGCCTGTGGGTTTGCCCTCAGTCAAGCTTGAGCTAAAAGGCTTCATATCATACAAGTTTACACAACTCACAATGTGAGCTTTTTGCTTCTAACCCTTCCAAATGCATCCACACTCCAAAATAAATGAGAAGCAACTGCTGCAAAACGATACTGTGCACCTGGTAACCCTTCCCAAAAGCCCCTGCTGAACCTAGAAATGAGAAAAACACTGCTTTACTAAACAAAAACAACTGTTACAGCAGTAAAGAAAGAAAACTTTCAGAAATGTACATCTGGAAAAAAATCCAAACTGAAGAAGTTCCTTAGCCATAGCTTGGCCTCCAGACAGACACAGGAGCTGCTGTTGCCAGCAACAGACTGGGGTGAAGGGAAGCAAGGAAGAGTCTGACCATTCCACGAGCTCTTTAGGAAGAGCTGCCACAGATGATGCCTTTGGTGACATTTCCAAAGGAAAATCTGCCTACCTGATGAGAAGCTCTGCAGTGTTTGACCCCAGAGCTTTCCTGCACAAGCTCAGCCCTTCACTGTGTCCCCATGACTCTTTCATCCCACAAACCCAGGAAATCCAAAGCACCCAGGAGATCTTAAGCACAGCAGTGCAGAGGGACAAAGAAAGGATGCAGTGTGACTGCCTTCCTCTATTTTTCTCTCTGGACAAACCCTCCCTGGGAGTCTCCAGGACTGCTGAAGGTAGGACTGGCAGGCTGGAGGGAGCTGGCCCAATCTCCCAGCCTGGAATCAGTGCAACTTCCAGAGCCCATTCCCCAGTACAATGTTTGGTGCTTGGGTTTCCATCCTCTCCCAGGTCTGAACAACCTGCAAATATGGCACTGCCTAGACAGCCCTTGAGAGGACAGTACTGATACAGGGCATGTGGGTATGAAGGAAGGAAAGGACCAGTACTGTGACTGAAGAGAACAGAGCTTATTTTCTCACAATAAACATCAAGGAACAATGGCTATGGGATGATGAGGAAAATCACCAACCCCACTTTCTGCCATACAATCACCAGGAAATCCTCTCCAGACACTGCTAGTTTTGCCTCAAGAGGCTTTTTGTTGCATTCATACCTCAGCAAATGACAGTTGTCCTAAGAGCTGAAATCACAGCTTCACCCCAGTAAAGTGTTATTTACTGTTCAAGTCTTCTGAGTGTCTGAGAGCAGGATTAACACAATGGAAAAGGACAAAAGCCCACAGCAGCCACAAGGCTGCTAAACCACGTGACACAGTATCTACTGCATACCAATCCTGGGAACAGAAGATGCCAAAAGGAAACAGGGAGCTGATCTCAGTGACAGCACCTAAGGAAGGTGACCCACAGAGCCCATCACCTGCCCAGCAGCTCTCTGGGGGGACCAGGGATGCAGAAGGAGGAGAAAGCAGACACAAGAAGCAGCAGAGCAGACAGCAGCTTGCCCAACCTGGAACCCCAGTCGCTCTGATGAGGTTGCCATGAGCCAGGCCTGCTCAGCCCCAGCACAACCATCCCTACCAATCCCACAGCTCTGTCAGTGCCTCTAGAGAGGGGCTGTGAGTTCAGTGAGCCAAGTGTCAGACAGCTGCACTCACAGGGCTTCTCTGTGCATTGCCTTTTGAATCACTCTCCCTCTTGGTCCATTTTCTCATTAGTCATGCACTACTTGCAGATGCTGGTAGAAACTAAAAGTACTCTGGATGTGCCCATTAGCTTTTTGTCTGCCTCACAGGATACAGATTCTGTGGTCATTTTTTGCTAAGGAGTGTGGTCTGCAAGGCTTGTTTTACAGACAGAATTATTTTCCTGGCTTATCCTCAGATCACCCTGGCAGGGACTGACAGCATCTTATAGGAACTAGAAACATTACGGATTCCCCACAGCTACTGACTGGACAATCATTTCAGGCATCTCCATCCCTTGAAGCAGACAGAGATTGAAGACATGGGAAAAATTATTAGCTGGAGAAGTCTAGCAGCAGCCTGTATCTTACAGAGAAGTCATGACCCCATGGCCCCTCAGGTTAGCAGTGCTAGGGCACCAGGGCTGAATGCACTTCTCAGTGTGAGGAATCAGGATGAGTAGCTGGATCCCACAGGCTGTGAAGTCAGTGATGTACATATCCTGCCTTGCTCCTGCTACATGCCTGGAAGATGGAACCCTTGCTAATGGATCTCTCCCCACTCCACAGCACTCAAATTCCCATCACCCCCTGAGAAGGCCCCATTATCCAAAGAGCAGCACTTGAAACCAGGAAGCCAAGGAAGTCAGCTTGAATCAGAGAGAGGCACTTACATTAATGTGTGAGAGCCCTGAGCTTAGGTCAGAGCTGTCTCAACAGCTGTGACTCAGCACAGGACACTTGTGCTTATGGAAAAGCACCCAGCAGATTCAAGAGCCATTAGCAGGAGCTGAGGGACTGTGGGTGCAGGATATACTGTACCTACCTCTATATGGTCCAAAGCTTTCTGCCACACCAGCTGCTTCTCCTCAGCACTGTATCCAGGCATGGACAGGATGTTGTGGATGTAGTTGAAAACTTCTTCCTGTAAAGCACAAACCCATAAATGCTGCAGTGTGTTCTGCAGCTTTGGCTTTGGGAAAGGAGAGTGTTTCCAAGAGCCTTGGGATGACCTCAGGGCTAGTTGTATCTGAGCAGGTCAGGATGAGCTATCTGCAGGGAGGTTTTATGTCCCAGAAGAGTTTCTGAAGAACTGCGAGGAAAAGAGAGCCAAGAGGAACCTGATGCTAATGTGTTAAGCACCGAGGTCAAGGAGAATTGCTCTTCCTCTACTAGAAATGTGTCTCTCTTGCCCACAGGGAAAAAGGACAGGACATCACTTGAGCCAGGAGCACAGGCAGAGAGAACACTGCCAGACAGTAGCTCAGTTTCCCCAGCACATTCCCAGGTTCCTCCCTGACGATGGCCTCTCCCCTAGGCTGTCCTGCCCCGTCCCCAGCTCAGGTGTTCTCCTGTGTCATGGTTTCCAACCACCTCACTATCACAACCTCCACTACCAACTCCTTCACTCACACAACGTTCAGCATTGTGGGTTTGTAAGGACCTAGTGAGGTCACATTTGCCAGATTCTCATCCCAACTTCTGTTGGTAGCAGGGAAGAGAATACCTCAAAAACTGTGGCAGGTATGCAACTGAGGCCCACGCAGATGGGCAGAGAGATAATAAGGGCAGAGAGCCTGTGTCCAGGGGAAGAAATGTGGGGACCAATGGTAGAAACAAAGAAGCACTGCAGTGAGCCACACCTGCAGTAAATCCCACCTCACACTCAGGTTTGATTAAAAAGTTCCTCTCTACTAGACAAACACAAACAGCTTTGACTACAACTCAGAAACCTCAACTGTTAAGGGCATTTTAAAGGTAATTATGCTAGAAGAGCAAAGCAGCTGTGCCCAGTCACTGTGGCCAGGAGCACCAGAGTTACTCACCTTCCTCAGGGGATCCCGCAGGTAACAGCTGATGATTTTGTCGTAGCGAAGCTGCCGTTCATACATGAACTCACAAATCTGATAGCTGAAAGGAAGGGAAACTTCCTGTGTCAGGAAAACCACTCAGCTGAGCCAGCACAACAGCCAGGCAGCATCTGGAAGTGTCTAACATTGGGGTTTTCAGCAGACAGGCTAGGTGGCTCCAGTGTGCTGGAGTGCCATTTGTACCAGCCCCAGGCCAACCTGCCCATCAACCTCTCTCTTCTGGGAAATTATCACACAGAACAGAGAAAACTGGAGTTACTAAGGGCAGAGGCAAGGGACAGAGGACAACAATCCTTAATGAAATCAGGTCTCACAGGGATGATCTTCCTTGTTTCTACAACACTCTGCTCCTAAGCAAGGTCAATCCAGTACACTAATTTGAAGAAATTCATTGAATGTGACTCAACAGTGTGTTATGACACAGCTTCCTACCTTCACACTTTAATAAACATCTTCAATATTTTGAGACTTTATATAAAATCAGATGTAACTGAGTCAAACCAAATTAAGAGTCTGATAATTAATATTACACTATAGCTCTTTTGGCTCTGATGAAGTGGCTGAGCTGGGGGGCCTGGCTATCAAATTCTCTGAAGCAAGGAGAAAAAAATGTGTTTATTTGTTTATTGAATCTGAAAAATTTGAGTGAGTTACTCCTTTTAGGACACACAGGAGAACAGGCATGGCACACTCCCCACTGCTCTCCCTCTAGTCCTCTGTAGCATGGTGGATTCATTCATGTAACACTCAAACTCACAACCTGGATGAAGATGCCCTCCCTGGCTGGCTCTGTTCTGGCATTACAGACTCATTCTGGAATCATTAAGCATCTAAAGGAGATGATGGACATCTTCAGCCTTTCCAGACACTGCTTTTGTCTCACCTACACAATTCTAAAATGAGTACCATGGCTCCATGAGTAAAATGGCTCCAGACCCCCTCATGCTTTTAAATCCACCTGTGGGTCTCACCCCAACCAGGCATCTCCATCTGCCAGGGGTAGAGCATTCCAATATATAATTGTACCTCTGAACACAGCCTGGGCTCTAGGATAAGGAATGTCAAAACTCATCAAGTCCCACAGGGTTTCTCTTAAAGGGTTTCTACAGCTCTACCCCTTCTTAACAATGCTTGCTCTGAGAACAACCAGGAAAGAAAGTCTGGGACTAAATGTGAACATCTTAAATGAAGCATAATGTGAATGCACAGGGAAAATAACCTCAAACACAGCTGGCAAAGTAAAACCAAGAAAAGTGGACCCAAAAAAGAGCTGTGGAAGAGATTTAAAGGCACTTTTTATATATTGTGTCCAGCAACTCACAACTCAGCCTTCTCTGCCATTTGCATAAGGCAGCTCTCTTCAAACTGCACGATCCCTCCTGCCTGGAGCAGCTCTAAAAGGACCTGCAGAGATTGAACACCAGTTATTTACAGGGCAGCAACAGCAGCTGAACAGCCACTGCCACCACAAGTACACTGCTCCTGCTCTATTAAACTTGGTAAGAACACAGGGCAGACTTTACTGATTTGTTAATTGATTGTCCTTTAACTAGGAAGCTCATGTGCTTATCAAGAACTTTCCTGCCTCTGTTCTTGCTCCTGAAGGTCAAGCTGGGGTGGGACCCTTCCCTTCTGCTGTACCCTGCACTGCCCAATATTCCCATGCTCCTATCTTTGGCATGTAACTCAAAGCCCACACCCACTCCCAAGGCCAAATTCTGCTCCACAGCCTGGCCCTGCCTGGTGCTCCAAGGAGCATTCCCTGAAGGCTCTTACCTGCTGCCTCTCGGAATGCCGGGAGTCGTCATCCGGGCTGCACAGGAACTCCAGCACCTGTGCCAGGGGTAGAGCTTGGTGTGAGCCAGGCCTGGCTGGCACAGCTGGGAGCACAAACTTACCAACACCCTGGGCAGTGGCAACAGCAAACCACCACACAACAGGGCCATCTGAAGGCACCTGATGTGGGCACCAAACTGGGAATACCGGAATAGCAGAGAACTGGTGAAAGACTCCTGGAGGGGAAATGCAAGACTACACGGAATCTAGAACCAAACTTTAGGGAAGCCAGGGAATACAGAAGAACTCAGTGTTCCTGTTTCAGAGTACACACCAAACAACTGGCACCACTACACTGACCCTCGCTCCTGGACTGTGTCATCTCATCATGAAAACAGAAAATTATATAGTTCATAAAATTAAACATATGTGGAATGAAAAGTGTTTAATCCAAATCTGTTTAACCTCCACAGAGTTCTTCAGTCTTAAATTAGGACCAAGGACGTATGTATTCTAAATCATTTTTATTAGTGCTCATACATCTCTATTACCATTACAGCACAACTGCTGCAGCCTCCTCCTCAGCCCTAGGAATTTCTGGGACTTAAGCTGGGATACAAAGTTAACTTATGAAAGCTTATTTGCATTGGTGCAAATGTCTTTTTCAAACAGCAGAGAAGGTAGCAGCCACCTGAACTAAAGCTTACCACCTACACTTACATGCTCTATAAGCTCACTAATGTAATTTTAGTTGACACCTCTTATCCCAGACTGTCTTGAGTTGGAAGGGACCTTAAAGCTCATCTGGTTCCAACCCGAGCAGGGACACTTCCACTAGACCAGACTGCTCAGACCTTCATCCAACCTGGCCTTAAACACTTCCTAGGATGCAATGCTGTTTCTCCTGCAGTTCCAGCCAAGCTGAAACATAGTGTACTGGGCTTCCATGGTCTGTCCTACTCTGCTTCTGGGAAACCACAGCAGCAGCCCAGCAAGATGCCACCTGGCTGTAATGTGCCAGTACCTCCAGACCTGCTCAGTCTACAGCACTGGCCACACTTTCTGCAGTGGTTCATCCTGCTTGGAATGTCACACACACTCAGGAATACTTGCCTGGTCAAACAGTGTCCTGTTGACAAACAAGGTGTTGTTGGGCTTGGCGAGCTGCCGGGCAAGGAAGGTAAAGAGACAGCCAACCTGTGATGGGGTGAAGTCAGAGTTCTCCACCATGACCTGAGAAATGTAGAGAAAAGGGAAAAATAAACCCACAAGGGATTGATTCTGCAGCTGCCTTTGGGAAAGTAATTGGGACAACAAGAAATTCCTGTGAGCCATTATGTCTCCTCCTACCCCAGACACCTCCTGGTGTTAGTCCATCCTGAAGGTCAAATACAAGTCCCCTTCCCCAGCATTCAGCTGTGTCACCTGAAGACAGATAGTGGATGTGTCCTTGTTAAAACACTTCTGTCCCAAAGCTCCCAAAGAAGAGGCTCCACCTCTCTGCCATAAACTCAAGGAAGAACTCTAGCATGTCCCTCTTTTTCAGGTGTGAAGAGGCTCTAAACCAACATTTATTTCCACTTCTGTAGCCTGTGTTGATCGTGGGACATGGAACAGCTTCTGAGCAGAGAAAAGCTGTCACATTGTTAAAGTATAATTCTTATAGGAGAAAACAACCCCAAACACCTAATTTCAAGCCCCAGACACTCACCATTTCAACTGTGGCATGCAAATAACTACTCTAATAGCTAAGAAATTACTGCAGGTTTGGGGAAAAGCTTTTCTCACATTAAATTAGCATTAGTCTAACAATATTTAGAGAAACTTGTGGCTGTGCTGACTTGAAATTACAAAAAAAAAAGGAATATCTAAGAGTCACTACACAAGGGATTGGTAACCCAAGAAGTGCTTTTCACCTGTCTGGCATATAAAACATGAGCCTGATGTGTCCTGACTTGGTGTCTCCTGCTTCAAAAAGAATCCTAAACCCTAAGTGAAAGTGAAATGCTGGTGTTTGGAGAGTCTCCTCTAAGAGTACTGTGTTTAAATTGGGAGGAAATCCATCACCTGGACAACTCTGTCAGCTAAGATCTAAGAACTGCTGTAGCAAAGCCTCACCATGAGCAGCTCACAGTTTATAACCTCATTCAGTCAGAGCTGGAGGGAGTCAATTGATTTCTTCAAGTGACCCAGAGTTCCAGGCCCCCACAAGATGCCAATGGTTTTGTGACACAAGTGAGGCAGGCCAGATACATTAGAGAATCAAGCAGAGTTCTGCTTGAGACACCAGCTAATTGTAATAATTTTTTTTCAGTTTTCAATTCCTGTCTAAAAAGGCTGTTTTTTTACAGGAGCCTAGTCAGAATAGCACTACCTAACACCATTAAAATATTATGCACTGAAATATCTGGAGTGTTTTATTAATTTTGGCTTTGTTTTTCACAAACTGGGTCCTCGTCAATCTATATAAAGGTGAACATACTGCACCCCTGGAACAGAACAACCTCCCAAAGGCTGCAGGCAATTTGGCAAACTTTTGCTCAGCACTAGCAGAATGTTTACGTTCACCAAACTATTTCAAAAGCACAGCTACTTCCTAGGTGTTTTCTTTACTGCTAACGACAAATTTAAAGTTCCTTTAATTTTTATCCAAAAGGACAGCAGATTCCAGAACAAAGTGCTGACAGTTTTCTAACACCACATTATTTGCCTGAAGATGCAATGCTGCAGCCCTTGTCAAGCTGCCCTCCTGCTGTTGGTGCCATGACAGGAACACACCCCCAGCAGCTCTGGAACATGGCTGCAGTGTGCCACCTCCTGCTGACAGCAGCTCAGGACACAAACCAGAGGGGCTGAGCCAGCACAGGGCTAAAATACCCCTCAGAGCCACATCCTGCTTGGGCAGGTTCACAAAACCCCTCACAGTGGCATTGTCTCAGCCCACTGCAGCAGCACTGCCACAGTGCCCTTGTCTCATCTATCAGTGATGACAGGGACAGGGAAATGCTACTTATGGTATGTTTATACACAAACAGCTTCCAATTGGAGTCACTCATGATTAATGGTGACAGCTCAGAGGGGAGAGCAAGTGGTGCTTGGCAGCAAAAGCTTTTCATAGGAACATCCATTGTTGGGAACAGGGGCTGGGAACAAGAACGGATTTCCAGAGCACCAGGCTGATAAATGACATTCCTCTTCCTTCCTAAAGACAGGCCTGACATCCTGGAAATGCTGCATCCCAAACATAGTGTTTACAGGCACAGGGAGCAGGGATTCAGCAGAAAAGCAGTGGCACCCTGCCAAGCACAGGATACCTGGGACCTTTTTACCTGCTCAGGAGGAATCAGGGAGTAGATCCAATGAGAAGCAGATAAAAATAAGCTTAACATTGCAGAGACGAGAAATTTGACAAAGCACCACTCAGGTAAAATCACAGGAAAGGAGACCCCCCTGTCAGCATATTTAAAGTGCATGAATCATCACTTCTGAATATCCAATTGACAGCTTTGGCTGAGGTGAATCCATGCTCCTGCCCAGCACCTCCTCAGAGGTGTCAGCCAGGGCAGGAAACACCTCCTCCACATTACAGGCTGCACTGCAGAGCACTGCATACAATCAGTCAGACAAAAACACAGCTCATTTTTAGGCACACTCACTTTCAGAAGAATGTCCACAATTCTCTGTTGATACTCCACAGCTTGCTTGTCATTCTTAAAGTCTTCAAAAGTCTGCAAGAGGCAAAACACTGACATGTTGAACAGAATCCCTCAGAATAACAACAAACACAAAGCAGCAGCCACATCACAAAGCAGACCATTCTGGTCTAAGTCCTTTCTGTGCATATACCTAAACAGCAGGTTCCAAGATATAATTTGCTCTTTTGTAACTATCAAAATGACTTTTACACATTCAGGTAAAAGCAATGGGTCCAAATAGACATTTGGAAATTGACACAGACACTCTAGGAAATTCTAGAAATTTGGAAAATAAGAAAGACAGATTTCCATGCAGGAGACAGAGGTAGGTACTAGAACACTCTTTGCAAATACGTTTTTCTTGTTTTACCTCAGTCTTAAAGACAGCCTCTGCTGCCAGAACTTTCACTGTGTAACGTCATATTCATCACTCTGTATTTAAGGCCACAAAGGACTACTGTGATTCCCCCTGATATCTTACAGAACAAGCACCAGAACTGTTCCTGCCCCAAGCCAGGAACTCGTGGTTTAGCTAAAGCATGGATTTATTGACAGGGACCCCACCGATAATGGGAGAACAGGCACTGCATTTTCCTGTCAGAGAGCCAGGGTCTCTCACCAGAGCCAGCACATTGAGGAACTCCCGTGTGTCGAAGTGCAGCAGGGTCCGAACATAGGGATACACCTCCTCATCCACAGAGCCCTCCGCTGAGTGCAGCCTGATCAGAAACTCAAACACCTGCAAGGACAGGGCAAGCAAAGACAGCACATTTCCTACGCATTCCAGAAAACTGGGAGCACAATTTTGTGGGAAAGCAGCACTGTTATCTGCTTTGCTTTGCACTTAATCTTTAAAGCCCCTTAGGAGTCCATCAGTTCTTATTTGAGTGGTGTTTTCTGTTGTTTGTCAGCCCCTCCTTAGACTCACCAACCAATTTAAGATCAATCAAAATTTAAGATCAAACAAAAATAAAGGCTTATTTCTACTTGCAGACAGAAGTGTGTGAAATCAGAAAATCCTCTCCCTCCTGGCAGCTTTCCTGGGAAGCTGTGCAACTCCTCTTTATCCAGGGCACAGCTCCACTCCTTGTCAGTTCACTTGGGAAAAGCCAGTCAATCTGCCCCCTCACTGTGAGGCACAAGCTTTTGGCACTACAAAGACTGACTGAGGTGCTTTTCAAGTCTCTCTCTTTCACTGACTTTGCAGTTCATGAAATTTGAGGGCGTGTTCCAAAATAAACTCCCTTTACTGAGCTCCTGACAGAGGTTTCCAGACCATCCCAGGGAAACAAGAGGGCAGGGCCAGTTGCAGGTGTCTCACTCAGGCTCACAGCAGAGCTGGCTGCCAGCAGGAAGGGAGCAGGTGGCTCCAGGCTGGAGCAGCACTTGGGAGTACATGTGCTCTCCCAGCCACCCTCTGCAAGTGTCACGTTCCCTCATTTACTTCTGTTCTGAGTTAATTTTCTGTCAGCACAGGGGCAATGAATCTAGCAGGAATTAGCAGCTTGCTTTTCAGATCCACACCTTCCCTGCTGGCCTCCTTGATCCCAGTCTGGCAGCTAGGAATATTTAAGAAAGCAAAACCCACCAGACAAAAAGGTGTTACTTAAGCTCAGCTCTCAGGAACACCACAAGGAACCACAGAAGAGAGAGGCTGAAGGCTCCTCCCAGAGCTGCTGCTCCTGACTGGGCTCCTGCTTCCCCTCAGAGGCTGAGCAGGGGACAACCCAACAACCCCGGGAGAGGGCAACAGCCAGTGCTTGGCCCAGCAAAGGGGAGTGGACTGGTTTGCACATCCACTGAGGAAATGGGCTGCAGGAACCCAGAGTTACCACATACAGAGAACTGCAAGTTCTGGGCTAGAAAACGAAATCCAAACAGAAAAATCACAAACAAAAACCCACCCTACATTCAAAAAACAGCTGTTCCATTGTACTGCAAAGAGAAACTGCAAAAGACAAAGCACTTCCTCTCACTGGAACCTTAAAACTAATGCTAAAAACATGCTAAAAAAATTGCTAAAAACACAAAAAAAAATTGTGGTAAAACTAGCCAGAAACTCAGGAAGAAGTTTTGTGAGCACAAGAAGTGATGATCAGAAACATTTTCTGCTTCAAGAAATTGTCAGATTAGTCCAAAGGAACCAAAAGTCTTCAAGAAACCTACAACCAAGAGCTACTTAGAGACTTTTCTCCTCAGTGTCAATCCCATGTCACATGCATTTGAAAACAGGGAAGACCCTCCCAATATTTGACAGGTTAAGTTTACAAAGAAACAGCTACACATTTCTGGTAACTGTGTTAAAGAATAAGGCAAAAAAACCAAAAAACAATCACTGAGAACTCTGTGTTCCCACACCTCAATTTACAATTGAAAGGAGAATATTTTGTTGAAATGTTCAGACTGCAACTGTTTGATTTCACCTGTTAAAAACTAATTTTGTAATTACAGTGGGATACACTCATATCACAGAGATACAGTTATCAGACTGAGAATAGTTTACCCTTGGAAACCCATGAAGTAAGACATATACAGCTTCTTCTAAAAACCTCATATGAGAAAGTTATATTCTGATAGGTTTCTCACCTGATTTTTCACCAAAGGTACCAGATCTTCAGGAATATCACCCAAGGGATATGCACGGCCTGCCAAGCAGCAGCTGTAGAAAAGGAGGGGAAAGGCATTTTAATATACCTGACATTAAAGAGATTGAGAATTGTTCATTTTTTTACTTAATTTTCAGAATGCTCTTAACACAAGGCAAAACAATTTATTTTGTAAATCATGAAAGCAAGAGGCATCCCAGGCAGCACTGCTGTTAATACACACTGAGCCAACACACTGCATGAGTTTGCATGCAAGGGATGTCATTCCACAGCAGGAAAGTAATGGGAAAACTCAGTATCTTTGGCAAAAATTTCAATTTTAGGAAGCTAGAGTAACACAGAAGCTAACTTCTGAAATCTATGCAAGATTGTGAAAGAGGAATTCATTAATGAATCCCTCCTGTGCAAGTTCCTGCAAATGACAGGGAACTCAGCAAGGAGCAGCTGAGCACAGCTATCCCAAAAGGCAGGGCAGAAAGGGCCAGAACATGGCCTGCTACAAAACATGAGGCTACAGAGCCCTTGGTAAAGGAGCTCTGTGTCTCAACACAACAAAACTTAACCAAATTGTGAAATTAAAAACAGCCATCAGCAGTAACTTGGGCTCTAAGCCTCCAACATGATCCCTTCCTATTCACGCACACCACGTGCAACAGGAAGGGACTGTAAATTTAAGTGAACTGTACTGAGTATCTACTGCTATTTTACACGACCTCCAGAACCTGAAGCTCCCAATAAGGTTCTGCAATTACAGCAAGTTTAAAATCTGGTGCCACCATTAGCCAACACCTCACACTTTCTGAAGGACCTTACCTTATATATACAAGCAGCTTGTTGCCCATCACCACCTGCTCATCTACAAAACAAATATTATTTGTCACCATTCAGAGGGCAAGAGACAGATGCAATTTTTCTTCCACACAGAGTTTATCACACAAAGTTGAGCAGCTTTACACACAACACTCTTCTGCTCTCCAACATCCTTTTATTGGATACATATTCCCTTTTTGCATCTCTTTGGAAGTGACTAGGGATATTCAAAATATCAAGTATCAAAACTAGAAACCCTCAAAGGAAAAGAATTCTGTACCTGTGAGAGATTTTCCAGCATTCAGTGGAGGAGCAATGACTTTGAACAGCTTCTGTAACAAGAAAAAAGGTAGTGCTCAAGCAGTTGGTAAAGTTCAAAGCAAAGAACCTGTGTGGTTTTAAAGCAGAGATCAGTGGGGTGTCTTCCCACAGAAACTCTTTATCATCATGTCTTTTAATTAAAAGGCACAGAGGACTCAAAGACATGGCAAAAATGCTTTTTACAGCTGATGTTATGAAAAAACAGCTTTCATTCCATCAGCTCTAACCTTAAGCATAGGCCACATTAAAGTAAAGCAATGTTCATCACTGCAAGAGTCAGTCTGAGCATAACCCACCAGCCCCACATCCTGTTCCTGTATCTCCTGTCACTAAACAAACCTTCTGCCCACCCAGCAGAGGGTCACCAGAGCCTAGTTTGGGCATTTAGAATGAGGATTTGTCTAAACACTTGCCTCTAGAAAGCAAAGTTAATTGTACTCCTACAGCTATTGCTCAGTTTCCAGAAGTCCTTTTTAAAATTATGACCATACAATGACCCTCCTTCCTGAGAAAAATCAAATGAGATTACAGCTGCTAAAACTCAGGCAGGTGAAGATTTTCCAATTGCAATGATTCCAGCTCTCTATTTCAGCACTACTGAGAAAACACCAGCAGTGCTTCCATGGTGAAACACAACGGGGCTGTAGAGCCATTGGCACATCTCCAGAATAACCAGCAGAATCAATGGGGCCTTCAGAGAGAGCCTTACAGTGAGTCCTGTGCTTCCTGCTGAGAGATCTCTTCCAGGGCTCAGAACAAAGCTTGCCTCGAGCAAGGGATGTTTCTGGCCTTTTGTATGAATTGTGTACATGCAGTCTCCTTAAATTAGCATGTTACATTCTGCTGCTTTTCCTTTATATTTTATTAACATGACTATATTTCCTGCCCTAACTTTACAGCAAATTTCTGCCTCAGCAGGGAATTTGGTGTTCTAAAGCATCGAAGTTACAAATGACTTCTCTCCTCTCCTGCATCCAGTCAAATAAACTGCACACATCACACATGATTTCCCCCTTGAAATGGAAATGAGCAAGAACATAGAATACAGAGTGTAAGATAAGGCTTTGGGTTTGAAATGCTGTTTTTCTCAAGAAGCATGTGTGCTGAAGATGCCAGTAACCCCTCCTGCAGGAGCATCTCTCCTACCTCCATGGGACTGATGAAGTCGTTCATGCCGCTGTTGTAGACGTAGATCATGGCATCGTACAGGCGGTTTTCCCAGCACAGGAGAACCACCTGCAAGGCAGCAAAGCACAGGGCAGCTACACAGCTGCTCTTAGCTCACAGTTTTCTCACTCCCCACACATATCCATCAGGCAAGAGTACAACTTAAAGCAGAATGGGAATTTCCAAGTTCAGAACCAGTCTCTGTGAAGACCCCAAACCCCCCAAAGAAGTGTCCAACTTACTGCTCACACAGTAAACATGGAATCTGTCTATATTCTAACATTCATATGAGGTTAAAGAATAAATTTTAAAAATCCAGTTCTTCAAAAACCGTGCTTGTAGTAGTTTGGCTGGGGTAGTGAATCATAGCAATAAATATCCAAGCAGCTTCATCCTTGAAATGGGAAGCCATGCCATCAGAAAACAGGACTGCTGAGCAGGAACACCTCCCTGCTCCACCAAGTGTTGTGCAAATGCAAGTACCCAAGCTGACAAACACAGCCCCAGCTTTCTGTGCTCCTGCAGCCCTTGATGTCAGGTAAGGTATTTGAATTGGGAAAGAGTGATTGGGAATAATCCTGAAGGATTTTCCAACACATTCAGCTGCTAGTGCATTAACCTATGCCAGGACAGAAACCGAGGGAGCAAAACACAGCCACAGTGTACAACTCCCAACTCACTGAATCTGATCCCAGAGACACAGGGAACCCCCACATGCCATGCTGTGCTTAGAAGTCGTTGTAACTGCTGATTTATTCAGAGGAGCTCAATACAGTATGCAACACAACCACTCACCTGCTGTATGTCTAAACTGGTGATATCCATATGCACAATGCAGGCTTCCAAGTTTTCCAACCTGTTCTTGTCTTGGAAGTGAAGCAGCAAGTCTTTCATCACTTGAGCTGTGATTCCCATCAGCTTATCACTCAAGATATATGGCTCCAAGCACTCCAGAAAGATGCCTTTGGCTACAGAGTTCTCACTCATCTTGTCATATATCTGGTTAAATAATAGATCCCTAGAAGGAAGGAAGAGTTTAGTTATCAAATAATTTTATTAAGATCTCCTTATCTACTTTCCAAGGGCTCCAAATTAAACTCCATTTTCTCTGTATGTCCCAGGCTCAGTAACTGAATGCCCTGTTCAGCTCCTGTCCTGGGGCAAGTTACACAGCATAAATCAGCTATGGATGTTGCAGCAAAAAAAGTGCTGTTAGAAGGGAAGTGATGATGATGACAGGAAAATCTATCAAGGCAGGTTCTTGGTTCAAAGCAACTTTTCTTCCTCAAGACATCAATGAAAATTTAAGAGATGGTTTTGTGTGAGTACTGAGTTCCTGACTTTGGTACCAGTTTTTAGGCACTCCTCTGAATTGTGATGTGACATGTGCTATGGAATGATGTGATGCAATTCCTCTGCACCATGTAGTGTCACAGGAGACAGCACTGGGGGCTCCCTGGGGTGCTGGGCTCTGCCCTGTGAACAGGCCTGCAGACTTACATGCACTGCAGCAGGAGACAGTAATCCACAATGACAGGCACCACATCCTGGGGAACAAAAACAACAAAGTTGTAGGGACTGACTGGCAAAAATCCTGCCAAGCAGCACATCCTGCAAAGCATGAAATGCAGCCTGGCCAACACAGAGCAGAAACAACGAGATATCTGACTCAGCTGGTAACTGGCATAGTTACAGGTTTTCCATATGCTGGTGCATATGGAAAAAAGCTCTGCTGACACTCCTGCAGAGCACAGAGGGCACACAGGTTCTGCTCTGCCACCTATTATACCCAAGTCCTCATTTCATGAGTGCACACAATGGGGGAGCTCAGCTGAACCACAGCGAGGTTTTTCAAAAATAGACAAGTAATGTTTGCAGCAAAACAAAATTAATTTAAAAAGCCAAAAGATTTCTACAAGAGTCCTCTGGAACACCATACCTGAAAGTGCTGCTCCATAACCTGGATTTTTCCTTGGTCAGGACATTTCTTCAGACTCCGATCAGTGTAATGGAGAAGGATTTCAACCATCTGAATTACAATAAATTAGAAGACTCATTCAAATCCTATACTGAGGTCTTGCTTGGTAGCACATTTCAGACTAGCTTGGGGGTTGGCAACACTGTAAACTCTGCTGTCCCATTTTGGGTATGATGTGCTGTGGACAGGAAGGAGCAGAGGGAAGAGGCTGCCAAGAGACAGTGGTGTGACAGTGGCACAGAAGTGCCCAGAGCTATACTGAGGGCCTACATTACCTTTAACTGACCCCAGAGCTGGGCAGCCAGCCCAACAGCCAGTTGTCAGGCTGCTGAACACATCCTGAAGCACAGAGCTCATCTGGGCCATGAGTTTACACAAAGCTTAAGCTAAAGTATATTACACAGCAAAACATACCTACCTGCAAATATGATAGTAAGAACAGAGCACAGCTAAATAATTATTGCAGTAAGTGTGTACTTTAAACACACCCCTCCCAGAAACAATTTCTTGTAACAACTGAACTTATCAATTGACGGGTTTCTTCAATGTCCACATAAACTCAGAGCACAGTTTCCATCCTGAGAGTCAGCAAGTCACATACTGATGGACACATGCCAAACTAAGGTCAGGAAAGTCCAGAGCTACCTACACAAAAGGTTTCTCTTCACTGTGAGGGGACCAGAGATCTCCAGGCCTGGATGGTAATGTCACCTTTTGGATTGCTAATGCTGCAGGCATTATCCCCACCTCTACTCAAACACTATTTATTTCCAAGTCTTTTCTAAAATTCTGCTCTCAATTTTAGCAAGAGAGCTAAAAACATGTTCTAGAGTTGGTTGGATTAACTCCTGAAGAAGAGAACCTGTTCCTTTCAGGAACACAGTATCACACCAGCACACATGAAAATCCAGTTGGGAAGAGCTCAGGGACTCACTCTGTCAGCAATGACTGCTTTCCTCTTGCTTGTGTCCCCAGTCAAACCTAGAAAGAATGAGGGAGTGGGATGAAAAACAAAGCTTTTCTTATCTAAGCTACCAGTAAAAATGCAAAAACTTGACAGTTCAGATGCTAATGCCACTACCCTTGAGATGCAGAGGTCAGCATATGTAAATACACAATTTTGTGTTCTACTTTTAGCCCTCCCTTCTTCCAAAAGGTTTATTCCCCTCATTTACAGACTGTTCTAGCACAAGAATGGCAAGAACAGTTCCAAATGCTGTTTAACACTGACAGACCAATTAATGGAGAGTTGTCATACATTAGGGTAATTGCTGGAGGAGGTCTGGATGCAAAGAAGCTGAATAAAGTGCACTAAAAGGAGAAAATATCAAATGCCATTCTCAAAAAGACAGTTTTCCATTATTCAAACCATTACTATCTGCTTTATTGTGCTATATCCATGCATTAAAACAAAACACATCTTCATATACTAGCAATTTCACAGCAGGATCTTGTCCTGGGAATTTGCATCTCATCTGTCAAAGCCATCAGAAGTTATTTGCTGTAAAAATCAATGTGTCCAGCACAAATCTGACCACACAAGTGGCAGTTTCTGCCATAATTAACATACTTCTCAACACTTCCTACAAAGGAGGTAGGAAACATGGTGCCAAAAGCCAGCGTGATTCTTTCAGTTCCTTGTACAGTCTGGGCAAAGACCTGGATCAAAGCACCTGCTTGGCAGAGCTGACAGAATCACACTGAAAGCTACCTACAGGTCATGCATGGCCTTCAGGAATATTTCAGCAGGCTGGATATTCAACATCTGGACCCACCTCCTTCATGGCAAAGTGACAAAAGGATGGAGTCACACACAAGCCAAGTCTGACTTTCACTTGAAATCAGCAAGTTGGTGAAGGGACTGTGGTTAAAAGAACACCCAAAAAAATCAAACTACTCCATATAAAGGTTGCTTCTGCCAAACTCAAAGCAACACATCCTATTTTCTCTTCTTCAATTCAATTCTGTTTTCTTCCCCGAAAAATCTGATTCCTGTACACGCAGATATTTAAAACCATCCCTGGAGGTTTCAGTTAAAAGCAAACAAACCCAAACTTACCTACAACAGCCTTTGCTTTACCTTCATAAAAGGACCAAGCAAGTGCCAGGGCATCTGTGAGACGTTCTTGTTTCAGAAGATGGTCAACTCTCTAAAATAACAAGGAATACTGGACCTCAGAACTACAGAAAGGATTATTCCCTCCCCTTTAAGACCAGCATTGCCCAGTAGTGGGTCACAGTTCCTGACTGCAAGGCAACAAGACACCTCAGAAGCCCTCACATACTGCAGTAAAGAAAAGGATCTCAAAGAGATTCTCTCAAATGGACATTTTCTGCTGGACTGAAATGTCAGGCCCCAGTACCTCAAGTCCCCATGGGGGACATTTTAAGTCAGATGCCTGATGGATGGAGATCCCCAGCACTGACTGTCTGATAAACAAATGATAAAAATTTTCCATTACCCATCCTTGCCTCATCACTTGGAGCACAACAACTTGGAGTGAACAACTCTGCCATGCTTTCAGCAAAGTGTGTACTCATCCTATCTCTTATTTTCTCCTGAGCTCAGGGTCAGCAAGGACTGAAGTAGATCACAAGTCACAAGTATTTTCTGCTTTCAGGAACTATTAACACCCAAGACTGAGCACCACTGGCCTTGGTATGAGAGGTCAGTGTCAAAGAACTGTTTGAGAGAAGAGAGATTCCACATCTGAGGCCAGCATCCTGTCCTGCAGCAAGAACCAGCTCTCACCCTAATCACCACATACTCAATTCAAACTCCTGATTAAGTCCCCTATGATAAAGAGGCACAACTGCAAACACAGAAGAAACCATATCATAATTTAGAAAGGGGTTGTCTCAGAGCACAAACTGTGTTTGAGTTTTGAATTCCAGGAAAATCTGTACCTGAAATCATGGATCAGAACAAGACTCTTCATTACAGCTTACTAAATCAAATTCAGTGGAGAATGGCAGGAGAGAAAACTAGCAGAGAGAAGTGATTTTGATAACTAAAAGCCTAACAGAGCTCAACTGTTCATATCCTATTAAAAGTCCTGATACAATGCTGCAAAAAGGACTTTATAACCAGTGATGAGGACAACAGCCCTAAAGCAACCAAGAGGAAAAATGGTGAAGGTCACTGCTTAAAAGAGAAATATGAGATTGCAAAGAAATGGCTACCAGATCTCCTTGGGAATCAGTCTAGAAGCTAAATCTTGATTCACTGAAGCCTTCTACATATGGGCCTAAGCTGAATTTACTACTAAAGTCTGCTGACAACCAACTGGCAGCAGGTGAGGTGAGATGGAAGAACAGGATGACATGAGAGATGTGCCCCTGAAGCTGGTGATGCTACCCAAGAGTATGAGCAAGGTCCAACAGAAAGCACTTTGGCTGCAGGGCACCAGTGAATCTCCACAGTGCCCAAGTCATTGACACTGCACAAGCAAAGGAAAAGAAAAATGAGATCCAAGGATGCATGAGAAATGACACATCTAGCAGAGACTGTGAAGAAGGGGTGACACTGCATGGCACTTGTAAGACCTTAACCAGAGCAATATGTGGCAAACTGTTTGCCTATGCCCAAGAAACTGAGCACACAGGACACACAGAGAACAGAGACTACAAATAAAGAAAGGAATCGGAAAGTAATACCACAAGAGAGAGCTGAAAGAGCTCTTCTCAGCCTTGCAAAACAAAACCTGAGAGAGAACATGCACACACTGAATAAACATACTGCAAAGTGGTGATGCAGAAGGGAAAACAGTTGTTTTATTCAAGTGAAAAGTACAACACAGGAACAGATATAAATAGATCACTAAGAACTTTAGTGTGGGCATTGCTCAGGTTTCAGCTGTCAGAGAAATGACGTTCCAAAAAAATTTTCAACCAACAAGGACCTAAAATGCTATGAACTTTCTAGGTAGTCTTTGATGGATTTTATGATGCAGCTCCTGCAGTAGCTGGAGACAAACTCCAGTGAAGAAGGTTCTCTTTCACTCCTGGATACTTGTGTGGCAGACAGAAGGCTTGCATCACACACTCTTCCTAAGTCATGCACTGCACTAACAAAAGCTGACACAGAGCAAAGCATAATGCCTTGTTTGAGAGAACAGGGTCTCCATTCAGCCTGCAAATGTATGCAAGCAGGAGTCCCAGTGTCCCCATGAAAATCAAGTATCCACAGCACCAGCTCTGTGTAGCAACCAGGGATCCTGAACACAGTGCCCAGAACACTCTTCACAAATGTTCCCTCCCTCCTCTGAGCTAGATTTAAGCAATTCAAGCCAAAGGTGTACAGTCTACCTCTCAACATACCTCTCTCCAGCTTCTCAATGTCATAACATGAACAGACTAGGAAAGAAAATAAGAAATTAAAAGTTATTTACTTGCAGTTGCTCATGCAGCCTGTAGTACCCCACAGACCCACCACAGCACACCAGTACAGATGATTAAATAAAGCATCCATCAAGCAGTATGAATTGGAGGTCAGTTTTAGCTGCTGTCTTATTTTCTTTCTTTTATTCCCTAGCACATTTATAAGAGAGACAGAGAAGCTTAGGACAGAGATGTCAATAAAGTAAGACTACATTTACCCTGGAGCAGAATGAATCAAGATATTGTAAAACTATGCCAATGTCTTACTCAGCCCATATCCTGCCTAAAACCAAATTACTGCATGTTTCCTTTACTCCACAATCTAAGTACACAAAGAATCTATTCCTGATATACATCTCCACAGAAGACAAATTGTCCTTTTCTAGAAGAACTACCACCAACAGTGAATGCCTTGTATTTTTACTGAAAAATTGTCCCCGCTTACCTTAGTTCCAAGGTAAAAGACCTGACCACCACAGCTGCTGATGGACTGGTAACAAGCTTTCTCTCCAACCAGGGCCTACAGGGAGAAAAATCACATGCAGGTAAAACTGCCTTTTGTTTTTTAAAATTTCTCAAGCAACAAATACACTTCCAAGATCTTTTGTAATGCAGAAATCAAAACAAGGCTGGCGAAACAACATCACAGATTGCTGGGCAGTAGAAAGTCAAAGAGCTCTTCTCTTCCTTCCTTCCTGCTTGTGAACTCAGCTTCAAGTGCTGCTGAGCTCTGGCTACCCAAAGATGTGATGAAGTAGGGCTCTGTGTTTACCCTCAGATGCCAAGAGGTTATGGGGGCCCTTTCCTTGCCACCTGCTTCTTCACATATCTTCAAGACCAAATGTGTAAGGCACTCAGATGGGAAGACAACCATTGAAGTGAGAGTTGCTACAACAGCAGTTTGACTGCCAGTAACCTGTGCTCCAGTGTGTGGTGTATTAAGTAAAAAATCCTCTTAAAGAATAAAGCACATCAGCTTTTATCCTAGACAGAGTATTCCAAAGCTTGGTAAAGGAGAAGAAGCTCCCACAACACGTTCAGTGCACAAAAGGAAATGTGAGCATCTGTTAGCTGCCCACATCACCACCACGGGTGACTTCTGAGATGCTCCCAAAAGGCTTTTTCCCTCCAGGCTTCCACTTAGGGCCTATGTTAAACACAGCTGCAAACACAAACAGCCCACCAGTGCCTACCAGGGCCTCGCTGACATTGCCCCCTGTGGCCAGAGACTTGAAGTGGCTGCTGTTGTAGACCAGCTGCACCTCTGAGATCTCGATGGTCTCCAGCTCCTCCTGAGTCTGACGATCTATGACGTGCAGCTTCTCCACACTGTCCAGCAGCACTGCTGTCCGGGAGTTGATCCACTGCAAAAACATCAAATTCCACATTTCAGCAATGCACTCTCCATGACAGCCAAGGAAACAGGCTCTGGCCATATCCCTGAGTACCCCTACTGGGAATTCTGGCAGGGCCAGTAGCTTTGTTACTATACATTGCCACTTCACAACCACACACACACATAACTTCAAAGGCAGAGATAGGGAGGCTCCTTCTTGAGAGAAATTACATGGAATCTTCAGAGAAAACAGCTGTAGACAAATCCACCAGAGCTTTTATCCTCTTGGCACACTCTTTATGCTCCAGCACACTCTTTATCCAGAGCTGTCAAAGCCAAAACAACTACACCACCTGTTCAAAGGTGGTTACCACACGGCACTGGTTTTCCACAGAGTCCCAAGTTTAAAGATATTTTCAATTAGTTATCGCCAGACAAATACAGCCAAGAGCACAGAACTAAGGGTTACTGAGATACATTTACAAGAAAACTAGTGCAAAAAAAATTTTACCATTCTGTAGTACTGATACTGAGACTTACAGTAAAGTTGATGAGATCATAGTGCAGATGAAGCTGTCTCTGCTTTGTGACATGTATTGCACCACTATCATCCCTCTTGACCTAGAAGAGAAATCAGACAAGGCTGACTCAGACTCAAAGACTTCCTTCAGTTCAGCCTCTCAGTTCCCACAGGGCACCACATTGACTCCAGGAGTTTGGGGCTCCCCCCAGACAAGCATCTCAGCATGATAAGCTTAAACATGCACCGTTTTCTTACTCCCCAATTTTACCAGGACAGATGAGAGAGGAGAAAGAGGATTCAATCCAGACAACACAACATCTGGGTGCTTAAACAAAGCTTAAGGTCCAACATGATAACAGAGTTGGGAAACAAGCTCAGCATTCCAAAGCCAAATGCCAGATTTTCTGAAGCCTAGGTATTGCTTTCACACTGAAATCAGCATGAAATTGTCTTCAAACAACCATATCTCCATGTGTAACTGCTGCAGATCCAAACAGGATGAGTATCATGCCCTCAAGTCACATATCAACAGGACTGAAAGCTCTTTTCTTAGTGTTTTATACAATTTTTTTCTAGATTCATGTTTTAAAGCAAAAACTAAGATGGTGTCTCAAATTCACGTGCTCTCCCTGAAAACAATCCACACACTTACACCTCCAGTAGAAACACACTGCAAATCAATACTTCTGGAACAGATAGATCTCATGCCTCCAGGCAAGGGCACCACTGCAGCTGAAGAGCAGTGACCACCAGGCTGGTTTGCCCAAGCCAGTGGGAAGGTGCAGCTGTTCCCAGCATGCTCAGCTATCACACTGCCACTGAGACAGAGGCTCAGTCCCTGGATGTGCTGATGAGAAGTGACCACCTGAAAGCAGTACAGAACAGCCCAGGCTCACCAGAAGAAAGTGCACGACATCTCCTCGGCAGAACGCAAGCATGGGGTTCACTGAGTTCTGCACAGCCACGAAGTGCCACGCCAGCAGAGGGACACTGGAAGGGTCCATCTGTCACACAACAAAAGGCCAGTGGTTAAGGCACACCAGGCAGACCCTCAGCTCCAGGACACATGTGGCTCATCAGATGCTTCTCACTGACTGTGCCTTGTACACACAGGGGCTGCAAAGCAAACTCCTGGCAGCAGCTTGTGCTCTTTGGTTCAGCCACACATTTGGGAGGAGTTCATACCCTTGGCAAAGCGGACACCCAGACAGAACACCACTGCTGTCAGAGCTGCTCAGGGTAGATCCAATCCCACATGGATACAGGGACTACAACAAGCTACAGCTTGATATCAGCCTTGTCTCCATTCTCCTAACATACCTTATCCCACATCTGCCCCAGCTGCTTTTCCAAGAGGAATTATGCCATTGACTTGTGAAAGTGAACAATCAGGAGTTTAGAAGACTGTTTAATGCTCTAATTCCTCTTGGTTCCTGTCCCTGTAATTAAGGGGTCTGTTGCATGTAAAACAGTGGCCCCAGTACAAGGTCAACATCCCATCTGTGGGTGCATCCAGGCTGTAGCAGGGGAGACAGGAAGCTGAGGGACTCCCTCCTGCTTATTTGAGAAAATCAGCATCCTCACAGAGGTACAGCTGGAAGCAGCCTTCTCATCTCCTCTCTGCCGCAATTTGCATACATCAGACCCACAGATCATCACTGCAATTCCACAGTGCTGTGGAAGGCAGTGGTACCAAACACCTCTTCCTGATCTCATCTCCTTCCCTCCAAGAAAATGTTTGTAGCCATAACCCAAAAAATACCTGTTTGGCTTCATTACTCACACGGCCATAGGGAAAGGTCATCCACACTTTCAGAGACGGCTTCAGGCCAATAACGAGGATCTTCAAGGAAAGCAACAAGGCAAAATAAAATGTCTGAGTAGACAGCAGAGAACTTCTCCTTTGTAATCTCTCACATCAAGTCTCCTGCAAGCAGCAAGTTACCTTAGTGAGGGAGGCCATGGCCAGCAGTGAATATTGGGTGATAGGATGGTCTCTCAAATCAACTTTTGCATGTAATGGCTCAATACAGCAAACTTCCCCCTTGGAGCCACTGAAGAGACACCGAGACTCACATGTCCTCACTCCCATAACCCTCCTGCAAAAAGAGCAGAGATCAACTTGGTGGCAGCCCAACCATCTCAGAAGTGATCCTTCATAAATACTCCTTCTAAAAGGTCCCTTGCACAGCTCCAGGCATCACTTCTGACATGTCACTGGAGGCAATCCCATACAGCTGCTCAGATACAGACAAGAATTCCTTACAATCTTATCTGACAACAGACTTTGGGAAGTTCCTGGACTTGATCAGATTGACTGTCAATCCTTCCTCCTTGTCCTTCCTCCTCCTGAAGAGGCCAAGAGGATAACAAGCAGCTACTGCAGGACAGCTCTCACTATGAGCCAAGGAAAAACGAGAGGCAGCACTTTTGTGACAGCTACCAAGAGCCCAAGGAGTGCCAAATTCTGGACAATACAGTAACACTTTAACAACCAGGGCTATTCTTTGGCTATTGCACTGCCACACAGCATCTTGCTTCAGCTGAGAAATTACACTGCAGCCCTAAATTACACATTCAACATTCAGGCAGTAGCTGTATTAGTTTCAATGGGGTTTTTCTCCCTAGGCATTAGAAACAATGACCCAGAATTGGTTTTTTGTACTTTCTATGGGTAGAGTTATTGTCTTACTTAAATGACAGTTCAAACACGGAGCCTCCGCTGTCATTGCAGATTGCAAGTGTTGGATCATCTGTAAACTGAGCAGAAAACAAGATTAAAATGGCCCTAAGAAATAAACTAAAAAAAATAGATATAAAAATACATGCTATGGCAGTACTAACAGCACACAGAGTACAAGCAGTGCACCTACAGAAAGACACCTTTAACATACTGAGTTGAGACAATTACTGGGATTTTTTATGATATGCAAGAAAAGAAAGGTTTGTGTTTCACCTTCACTCCCCCAGCAAGCCCTGTTGTCAGATTTTGGTACCAAAGCCCCACTCCTTTCTGCTGCAGCTTAGAACTACAGCACACCAAAACCTGAGCTGCCTCTAGAAGGGCTCTCAGCCTCAAGCCCATGGGTTGGGGCCAGAGCTGGATGGGCTGTAGTTACAAACAGATCTGAATCAGAAACATCCAGAACTTCTAATGATACCAAATAATGTAGACAATAAAGGATCACAGCCTCAGCTGGGGATGCCTCTGGATGAGTTTGCAACCTGGAATCTGTAAGCCCACAAACATCTGAGGTCATGTAAAACACAGCCAGGCACAAACTCAGATATGATTTTCTGTTTATGACAATAACACTATGTTGAACAAGAAGCCATAGATGATTTCTCTTTCAACCCAAAACATTCCCAACAAGCTATTTGAAAAACTGCTTAGACAAGATACTTGCCACAGTTCAGATTCTTTTAAGTTGGATGTTGGCAAGTCATGTATCCAGGTCAAAACACTGCAAGTTTTAGAGAAATGTGTTCTAACAACTAATTCTTCATACATTCTGGCATCAGAGAGAGGAGCTATAACAGACAACAACTGTTGTTTGTTATAGTACAACTCACAGCCAAAACTATTATTTCACCATACTCAGATCAATTTTAAAACAGAATTTCTGCTCATTTTTCTCAGCTCTGGATACCACTGCCATAGGTAGCTGCTCTCATTTCAAATCTGCTCAAGGAAAGTCACCATATCTGACTGAACAAAATTGGGATAAAAGGAGTTCATTTAGTGTTTATTACCTTGATGTGCAAAATGGCTGTTCCTGGAGGGTGGGCATCTGTTATTGATCGCAGCAGCTTCCCACTGGCCAGATCCCACATGGTGATCTGCAAGCAGATTCTGTTCAGTACATATTCAGTGTCAAGGGGCTCTCTCCATCACCTCGTGCATTACAGTACAGCAACAAATTCCTATACTGACACTACCACCCTGGGTTACTAGGGGTTTCATATCAAAAAAAGTGACCTGAAATCTGTTCCTGTCCTGTTTTTGCAAGCAGTTCACTTGTCTGCTTAGAGCTGATATCATGTCTTATCTCAACCCTGAATCGTGTCCTTTTAGCCAGCTCTCCCTACCTGCCCAATCTCCCTCAGCTCACAGCTATCTACCTGATAACAACATTAAAGAATGCAAGATAACTTTGTTACCACCCAACAGGTCCAATGCATTTCTCTCTCACAGAACCAGTGAACAGGTGAAAAATCTCTTAACACCTCTGAGCAAAACTCAAGCATCTCCATGGCTACCATGACCCTTGTCCCTCCTCTCCTCCTGAGCTTCCTCAGCATGACAAGGCAGGTAGGAGGACAGAGCTTGGCTTGTACTTAATATTAAATTCAAGCAATTTCTCAACTAAGAAGCAGGAAGTCCCAAACTGTTCACTGCATAACTGAAGAGTATTAACTACTCACTGCATAAGTGCCCACAAGAGCTGAGATTACAATCTGAATAAAACTTTTTAACGGGAAATAGTAATTCATGTGATCCTATAAACCATCTATTGATGTTTCCAGACCACATGTTTCAGAGCTGTTGTTCCAAAATGTTTTTATCTGAGTATCACTTAAAACTAGTTGCTGTGCTGCATGGATTAACTATTTCCACATGGCCTGCAGCAGGCTGTCATTTAGTCCTACCATAGGCACAGGGATGTGTTTTATCTACTATGAAGGTGAAAGCCAAAGGCACAAATGGAAATTAATGTAAAAAGAAAAAGTAACCTCTGTATTCCTCTAAATGCTGCCAAGGTAATGTCTACCTATTTTGGTTTAGTCTTGTTACTTCTGTTCAGGAATTGCTTTCTCTCCTTTGAGGAAGAAGGGCATAAAACTACAACAGACTCAACCTCTTTTCCCTCCAAACAAAAGCTATGCTATTTCACATAAGCAAGGTATTAGCAAAATTTAATTTTGGGGTTATATATGAGTTTCAAGTATTTCAAGTCATCACCACAGTGAAAACCAGCTTTAATTACCATTCACAGACCCCAAAGAGTGACCTAGAAAGACTAAACTGCTTGTCCCAGTGAGACATTGCACATTTCAGTTTAACAGGAATTATGTCACAATTAATTGAACCCTTTGCTATACTCTGCATTACTCACTTCCTCCACAGAATAAGCCCCGCCAGCAACCTGATTCAGCAGAAATTGGCTGCCCCAAAAAGCTCTGAGCACATCACACCATGTGTGCTGCTTCTCAGCATTGAACCATGCAGCACACAGCTACAGACTGAGGGGGCTTGGAGCTGTTGTCACCTCCAGGTAACCTCTGAGGACAGAGCACTGGAGCAGCTCATCCTTTGGGAATTACCTGTCCTTTTGCAAAGCCACAGAGCAGCCTGGAGCAGTCATTATTGATGCTGAGAGCAGAGATGGCTCCATACTGAGCCCCAACCGCGGTGCTGCCCAGACACAGCCGGAGAGCCTGGTTCTGATCTGGAGCAGAACAATTGCAAAGAAATTAAAGGAAGAGCAATGGTTAAAATTAATGTCATGCAATGTACATGTACAGCTCACCTAGGGTATATTAACAATTCACAGGCTCAGAGTTAAAAGGGTTTTACAAGATAAGAGCTCATGTTAGAACAGAAAGAGTGGGACACTCTTGCAGGGAAATACAAAAATGATTTTAAAAGTACAAGTCAGGGACAGGAAATATGGAAATGCAGAGGTATTACATAATGAAAAAGAAACTACTAGAAAAATCAAAGCAGTATCCAGCTTTCCTTTTACTATTCTGCAACAGTGCTTAAGTTGTAGCAATGACGATGACAGAGTCAAAGACCTTCCGAGTCTTTTATTTCTGCATTTGAGCATCAACTACAAAACCCCAACAGAGGCTTTTGGTAAGTGCAATTTTATGTCATAATTTTATTCTTATTTTGTAATTTTACTCCTTGGTTTTGTTGCTAAAGGCCAGAGGCTGGAAGGAAAAGGCACTTTTGTCTCCAATCTGCACAGTTAAGACACCCAATGAGTTCTGCACACAGTTTTTACTCTATAAAGGAACACCCTCCCTGAGCTACAGGCTGGTGCAAACGAGGTGCCACTGCTTGCAGAGCCTGCATGGGGACTGCACTGCTGCAGGGCTGTGCCCTGTCCCCTCCTGCACACCACAAACCATGGGCACCTCTGTCTGTGCCAAGTTCTTGGAGGCTCACAAGTGTTTAAGATGCTGCTCTTCATGAGTTTGGATGAGAACTCTCTGCCTGTCTTTGGTGCACTGCTCTCAAAAGCTAAGAAAAATGTTCTGGAGCTGCTTTTTCCACCCATCTTCGCTTTTGTCCCACTTATGAGTGAGGGAGTGGGAAAAGATGCTTTGTGATAACTGTTGGAATGAAGACCACAGGGATGTGAAATACATCAGAAGCACCACAATCACAGTGTGTGCAGGATTCACCTAGAGCAAGGAAGGGAAAGGACTGGATCAAGGAAACAGAGCTGAGCACCAAAAACACCCCGGAAGATGTGCCCAAGGCATGGGACACACTTTTCCAAGCTGCAGCACTGCTGGGAATGTGCTGGCTGTGAAACAGAGCATGGATGTATCCTACATTTCTTGCCCAAAGTGATGCATTTATCAGTCAGCACGGACAGATGAGACTGGGAGTCACCTTTCAAATCCTACTTGTATGAAGGGGCACGAGTGGAGTTCAGAAATAAACACCAGCAAGAACAACACCTGAACTCCTGGATTACTCTAAAGCACTGCCCAGGGTGAGCAGAAAACATTCTTGGCCATGTTACTAGGACACACCTTGACATCACTGTGAGAGGGGTGTTCACCACATAGATCAGAACAGGTCAAGGAAAAAGATGAATCATGAAAGATTTCGGTGGAAGTTCAGAGAAAACAGAGTTATAGCTGGAAAACAAGTTTCAAAGAGAGATATTCTCCAAATGGTGTCAAGAACCAAAGAAATAATTCCTGTTCTAGAGGCCTGGAAATGCAGTTTATTACAAAAATACCACCTGCTAACCATAAAAATCTGTTTGAAAATAGGGGAAAACTACCCTTATAATAAAGGTGAATGACTTCTTCATTCATGGAAGCGCCTTCCACTTCAGCCTAAGCCTGTCAGTGACTCGATCAATAACTCGTTTCCTCTCAGGCATGAAAAAGCTTTCTCTGAAAAGGTTTTACATCTTTATATGTATCCCCACAGGAACTTTCAACAGACATTTTGCTTTTCCCTTACCTGCAATGTCAATTCAAAACAAACAAGACCCCTACTGCACCACACAATTAAGTGATTTGTATGACCAATCCAGTACTTGTTCTTGATTCCAGACAGTCAAAAGATGACACACAATCAAGAACCATTAGATAAGATACTTTTTTTAAAATCCAACTATAATATGGATGAAATTACTCCCAAGGCAAAGCAGTACCAGAAAAATCAATCAGCTTCTATTAATAAGTTGGCAAAGTAATAAAAATAGACAAAAGCAAAAGGTTATAAAAGCTGATCTGAAGATTTTCCAGACTTGTATTATCAGCTTGGAAGTAAGACACGTTTAGGCTTAAACATAAAAAGCTTTTGCCAAATGCTTGAAACAAAGATGGCTATCAATTGTCAAAAAACATTTTTAAGTTTTCAATTTACATAAGGCAATTCTTCATCTGAAAATTTTCTGGCAGTAATTGTGTTGCTCTCAGAGTCCAAAGTCAAAATCAGATGCTGCTTAAAAAAAATTCTGTACATAAAGAATAAAAACAAGTTTGTGAATGTGAAAGAAGTCATTTTCCAGACCAAAGAAATGAGCACAGCACTGCAGAATTGATACTCCACAGATCACCAGGTTTTCATCAAGATCTTTTTCTCATGCCCCAATTTTCCCAAGTTTAAAAGGCCTGCTTTTCTTCCTGCAGAATTACTGACACACTATTAATTTTATTATGCACATTGCCAGGAAATGCTCTGGGTGGATGGTGACCTCGTGGAAGAGCCCTGTCCTGCCCCTAAACAACACCTTTACAAACAGCTGTGAACCTGCTGCCCTAGGACGTTATAAAAATCACATTTACCTGCTCCTCTACTGCTCCTGCCTGGAGAATTTGGGAGTGTGCAGTGCACATGCACCCACTAAGCAATTCCCAGCAGCAGCATCAACAGCACTGCCTCACTGCTGATCTGTCCCTGAAATTCTGGCACAGACAACATGCAACCTGGGCAGCACAGGGGCTGGTCATGCAGGGACATGCACACAGCAGCAGTACTGTACCTTTGCCTTTCAGTCCACACAGAAAGGGCCAAAAAGAGGAGAGAAAGCCAGAAATCAATATAAAAAGGAGTGAAGCAATGAACAGTACATATGTGACAATCTCCAAAGACAAAGAACCTTCAGATTTTGCTAAGTGTTTCCTTTGGTTAATGTTTCCCCTTCTGATTTATTCAAGAAATGATGCTGTGATGGTTACTGTTCTAAAACCAGTAAATTTAAAAAGTGAGCTTATAAATTTGAACTTCATTGCACTGAAGACTAAAAATCTGAGAGGAAATAAAACTGGAAGTTCACTGTAATATAACTGGTAAAACTATTTCCACCCAGTTACCACCAGCCAGTAAATCAAATCCCCATTAATTTAAAAAAAAAAAGACCCCCAAAATCTAGTTTTAATGCTGTTATACCAAAACAGACTCAGGACACCCACCATAAGTTTTACAACCAACAACAGAAAAAAATAACAGTAAGTAAGTAGCTGTACATTAATCAAAAAGTTTAGCTATACAGAATTCTTTAATTTGGAACAGGTCTTTATGAAAAATTACACATCTCATTGAGTTGTATTTAAGTCCTAGTTTTTGAGTACTGTAAAACCTCTTTGCTCTTCTAGAAAAATGGATAAAGAAAACCTCCAAAGAGTATCTGTGTATTGCTGTAGGCTTGCTGGGAGAGCACTGCTCCACTCCAGCTGGAAATCCTCAAGCCAAGTCATGGTACACAATGTAATTGCTCATTTGCACAACATTCACAACTCCAAACAAGTTTCAGAAAGATTTTGGAAAAAAGATGGCCTCCTTTATATCAAACGTGAAAACTAAAATCCCCCAAGTGAGCATAGAAACAAGCTAAGGCATAAAAAATCTCTTATTATCCAAGTGTGCTAACCAAGCATCAGATAGCAGATAAACTGCCTGAAAGGAAGGCAAAGCCTGAGAGCACCAACTCTTTATGTCAGATCATGTAACAAGCAGCAAATCTCAGAAACAGCAGACAGAGAGGTTTAGACAGGCCAGGAGAAACAGGTACTAAAGGAGAGTGTCTCCAGGCCTCCAGACATCCCTTCCTACCACCTCTGCTGCAAAACTTCCAGGATGTCAGACCTGGCATCTAATCCAGCATTAACCCAGAAGAAAAGTTTGCTTTTCAGTACTACACGTGAGGTCTGAGAACTGTCCTGTGATTACGTTTCAGGGGTCAACAGAAGCATTCAAAAAAGCAGAACTAAAGTTACCCAAGTGTGCTATAAAGGACAGAGCAGACAAGTCATGAGTACAGGTGGACTTAGGAGAAGAGACAAATTAGCTGAAGTCAAATACATGAAAGAAAAAAGAAAGTTAAAAAATGTATTAGCGACAAAACAATTCAGAGAAATTTGTTCAACCAGGAAATGGACCTACATTTTTGCATGCAAAAGAGGTGTTATGTTCCCATTGTACAGTATAAACCCTGCATGCACCTTCCAAACCTTCAGGGAGTAAGTGTGACCCTAATTTACACATCTAATAAAAAACCCCACAGATATTTACTGGACTACAGACATAAACGTTTGGTTTAAATTTCAGAATAAACCCAAGCCAAATCTCCAATCCTCTCTTTGCACACAACAAAGCCTTCTACAGCCCTATCCTGCCAGGATTTCTCTCTCTTTAGATAGAACTGAGAGCACTGGGGTCAATGCCCAAGTTTTAGTTACAGAACTGAAAGAATTCAGCAGAGAATAAGTGTCCAGGAAGCATCCTGAAACAAAACTGGACACTGTACTTCCATTCCTCATCACCTTTAAATTACAGCACAGACTCATGGAGTAACTTCAGCTGTAAGGGAGCTGTGCATGGAGGTCTCTGGCCCAGTCCTGCTGCTCAAGCAAGGTCAAAGAGACCAGCCTTGCTGAATTCTGAATATCCCCAAGCAAAGATATTGCACAACCTGTCTCAACTTTTATCTAAATGCTTCCACATCCTCAGGATGGCAATCGTGGACCTTTGGGAGGGATCTGAAGCTGTCTTCACACTCCACCTTTTCTTCAGGGAGCAGAATTGTTTCAATACTGGATTAAGCAAATGGCATCAAATAGTTTAATGTTTAAATACCCAGGAAAGTGAGTCTTGCACTGTCACAGCCTTTTCTATCTCTCTGCAGCACCCTGTCCCCCATAACTTTTGGTCTCCAATAATTTCAACCAGCCTCAATAAATACACTGAAATTTCCAAACTGGTTAAGAAGTGAGTGCTGCACAAAGGGCACAAAACGTGAACATGACTGGGAACACTTCAAGAGCTGTTCTGGCCCAGCTGGTAAGCTGGGCAAACAGAGGCACAAGCTCAGAAAATCTTGTAAGAAAGTTTGGTGATAAAAGGAAGAACAGAATGACAGAATGAAGGCAGGTTTCTGGTTTCTTCCACATGAAAACACAGTATTTTCTATTCAAACACAGCAAAGGCTCTTTAGACAATTCACACAGAGCTAAATTTTTCAGTATCAAAATGCCAAACCCCAACAATGCAGAGGAAACATGAGTAAGGACGACAAATATTACTTCTGCTTCATTTCTTTACTGAAAGAAAAAAACACTTAGCACAAACAACATCATAGAAGAAATCCAGCCTGCAGTTATAACTCAGACTGGAGTTTTCTGGCTTGTGTTTGTATTTATAAAAAATCATTAAAAAGCAAAAAACTCCAAACTTTATTTTTAACTTACCAAATATCAGTGCTAACCCATGGGAAGTCCCCACTGCTATCAGATTTGATGCTGCCTGAAAGTCACACAGGAAGATTGAAAGCAGAAGAGAAACATCGTTCACAAATCCAGCACTTACCAAGCCAGGTTTGCCAAAAGTGGAAGATTTCAAAGGTTATAACTTTTTCAATTTGTAAGTGACAGGCACAATTCCTACATGAAGACAGATAGGTACTACACCTGCACAACTGTCACATAGATTATCTCAAGATCAGAGGGCTGCTTTTTCCTCTGCTGTTTGAAATTCAAATGCTCAGAGTGGTACCCATACCAAAATTTCATCTCTCTAAAGCCAGTCTCATTCTTTTGGTGTAGTTGCTGAGTATAAACACGTGGATTTTATCCTAAATCAGATGCTACATCCACATCTGAACTCTTCTAAAACTCTGGCCAGTGCTGGTCCCCTGAAGAGCAGTCCACAGCAAGCCAGAGACTCCAACTTCTCTCCATGGGGAATTAAACAAATCCTATTAAACATATACTCCAAGATCCTACTGCACTTGCAAACCTGCACTCAATGAAATAAAACTTAATAGAAATCACATAATGCTATAGATGTATTCATCTTGTTCTACCTTTTATTTCTTAATGAATCTAAGTTAGATTAAAAAAATTCAAATGCCTTAATGTCTGGATGTGTAAGTACAGGTTTTATTCTATGTACATATCAGTCACAGCATGTTTCCAACTCCACTGAGCAGCCTTTTGCCTTACAAGTGACTACTTTTTCCTTTTCTTTATTAAACAAAAATATATTTTCTTATGGGCTGCTGTTACTACAGTCAAAGTGACTGAGCATATCTTTAGCTCCTTTGTAAAACATTAAAACTCACTTTACAAGGGCAAAACAAATATTGACTGTATTTCATCTCATTAAAATGTTTCTCTTCTCATTTACTACAGGCAGTTTCACTTCTGACATATTTAGACATGATTAGCATGCTTGACTTCAAAAACTTTGATGCAAATTGCTAAGCAGGAGTATCCTCCAGACAGTCTTTTAGTAAATATTGCAGAGAGAGAGAGACAGAGATTTTGAACCAACCACTTGGAGCACTCCAGTTTAAGTTTCTACAAAAAACTGTCAGGAGTCAAAGCAATAACTGGCAAAGAAGAATCAATTAGGGACATTCAGTGTACTTAACAGGTGAGGACACATCAGGTGTTCAGCTAAGAAGCCCTGGTGATGACATAAAAAAGGGAGGGCATGGGGCTCACTCAGCACAGGGGCAGCTGGGCACTGCAGGAAGGCTGGACTCTGCCCCCAGGGAGCTTTCATGTTGCTCCTCCTACTCCTCCCACTTGAAAATTCAAGGACTATGCATTTATCAGCTGTCTTAAATTAGTGCTTTAACAAGTTAGCATGAAAACTCAATATACAGTCCTTGAAAAGTGTGAGAGTACTTACAATTGCAGTGGGCAAGCCAGCATCGACTTTGTCCTGGGGAAACAGGAGAACCCATGAGTGAGAGACAACTCCCAGACTGTGCATGTTTAATAATTAGAACTACAACACAGAGAAAAATCAACACCAGCTGCATTTTAATGGCCTCACCAGAGCAGACAGAGCTGAGGGAATCACTGCCTAGAAACATCCAGAAATAGAGAGGAAGCAGAATATCCATGTGAAAGTTACTGTGCTTTTCTCAAAGAGCCATGTGCCTGTTGCATGCATTGAGCAAACCCAGTTCCAGCACCTTTAAGCCCACTTTCATGTTATATGAACACTTCCCACCAAGCTTTATGACATCCAACACCACAAATCAGGGCTAAAAGTGACCCAGCACATCACTGCTGCAGCAAGTCAGCCAAGCCCTGATTCACTAATGCCTAGGGACCACTGGATAGTAGTTTATGTCCCTAACATGGTGTTACACAGAACTAATAGTAGGGCCAGGCAGGAGATCACACACATACCAAGAGAGTTTCAAATTGTTCTTAGTGGAGGTGCCCAGAAGGTGACACTTACTGCTGCAGACACTATTTGGGCAGAAATCCCTTTCAGGAGCGAGAGCCGTATCACTGATCCATGGAGTGAGAGAGAATCTGGGAGCTTTTTCTTCCTAAGGAAGTAAGAAATGAACCAAAAAGCATTAGAGCAGAATAAAAGCTTGGAACTTTGCCTAACCCACTGCTAAGCCAGCAGGTTAATTCTGCATACAGCTGTAACTCATGCAGCTTCCATTCTTCTTGGGGCCACAGAATGAGATAAGACATGAGATAATCAGCAAAGCCTGCTCTGCCCTGCTGTGCCTGCACAGTTTGTTTTAACTCATCTCCTGGACTAAAAAAACTTAGTTCTTCAAACAAATGGTCAGTTTCAAACACGTATCTAGAATTCAGTACTACATTCTGAAAGCAACACTTCAGCTCTTTCAGTGAGTGAAGAAGTTTCAGCCTGTAAAGATGAGTATCTATGGAAAATACACAACTGGAAAAGGCTCGTTAGCAGAATACAGACCCCTAGGAAAACTGGGTGTATGATAAAGAACAGCCTTGAATTAATACACAGTTCACCTGATATGAAAGCTTAAGTGCTTCTGTTTATGGAGAAAATGTCTTTAAAACTAATTAGTGCAAGGAGCAGTTATTTCAAAAGAGCACTGGTAAACTCTAGCAGGCAGGATAGGGAAATTCCCCAGCCAAGCTGCAATTTTATTGCCAAGCTCACACCACCAGAGAGCCAAATTCCCAAAACCACCAGGGAAACACTGGGTTTTTCTCCCTCCAGAGATGCACAAACAAGCAGCTCCCACAGAGCTCAAACATGTTCATCCAACATGTTGTTAGTAGCTGGAACTACAGCTAGAGACCCATAACCTTGGCAACCAGCCTTAATCAAAGGTGACAGAACACCTCCAGGTTTTTCTGCATACTCTGTACTGGGAGAAGTTTAAGCCACTCCAAGTAACATTTCTCTCAGTACAAACCATCTTATTTGAAAAAAGAAGGGACAGCCTGTACACCCCCATAAGCCAACACAAACCATCAGACTTCAGAGTGTTTATATCCTGTGCAACTGCTCCTGGCACATAAGGCAACCATGGGAGTGGCTGAGGCCATCATCTGAGTAACTAACAACACAAGTCAGCAGTGCTAGAGCTAATTATCACATTTTAGATGTCAACATTAGCAGTCCACTTACAGAAGTGACAGCAGTTGCCTTTTACAAATAACCTTGCAGACTAGGTCAGACACCCCTTTGAAACATTTTCTTTAGAGTCATCATCACTCAGTGCTTTAAAGATTCCATTAATATTTGGAGGAATTTAAATAATCCATCTCCCATAAAATGACTTTATTTCTCAAACAGCACAGCCCTCAGTGGAACTACAAATCCCATCTTTACCTATGTGATCCTGGAGGAGTAACAGTGTTGTGTGAAAAAATGAGGATTTGTTTCTAATGGATGTAAGCAGAACCCCTTCACAAATTGTTTGACCTCCCAGGACATGAGGCTGCAGTACCTTTTCAGGTGTGTCCTGTCCCCACTGTCAGAGCTGGCCACAGAAGAGGTGTCATAGGAGTGTGTATCTGTGTTATCAATGTTCAAGAGAAAGGGATCCTCCAAAATGAAAGACTCTTCTTCATCATCAGTCTGGAGGGCGAGAATCACCACAGCTTACTAAATGTTCAAAATGCACAACAGCATAAATGAAACACTAGCAAAGCACCATCAATTCACCAGGGAAATGGAGGAGGAGAGGACAAGAAAGCCTCATATTTGAAAGGCAGAACTATTTATCACTTTAGTGGGCTGACTCTGTGGGAGACACAGTTTCTAGAATTCACCATAATCACAGAAGTGGGCTGGAGAAAAAGTCAACTAACTTTTCTTCCCCAAATATTATGTACTCCATCAAAACTTTAACTGACCTTTAACAGAGCTGTTCCCAAGTCTCCAAATTGCCAAGAGAAGGCCTAGAATTATCATCATCTACTCCAGCTCTTCACCAAGTGGCACTAAGAGCCTAGCAGTCGCTCCAGCTGCCACAAGGGTTGATTTTGCTCTTTTCTGAGCTCTTCTGTTTGCAATCTCTCACTCCTTTCAGTATTAGCCTCGAATTTTTTATTACACTTTTTCAAAAAGCCATTCTCCCTGATGTGTTCCAAACCCAGTGCAGCTCCTGCTGTTCTCTCAGCACGAAGCCAGAGGGAGCAAACACAACCCCCAGCTGATGCCAAACAAGCAGGGAGCAGAGCAGCTGCCCCTCACTTCTCATGCACCTGGCAGCCCTGTGCCCATTAATCATCTCTTTCTGAACTGAGGCTGTTTATCTTTTTTGGCTCAGACAGGTTCATCCTACATTTACTGAGATACTGTAATGAGACTTTGTCTGCACTGGACTGTATTTTCTTTGTGATTACCTCTCAAGTTTAAGACTTGGAATCTACTCCTCTGACACGGATGTCACTGCATGTCCTTGCAGTTTAACATCACACAAATGTACTAAACTTCTGCTACTCAAAGCACCAGCAGAAGCAGGACATAGCTACCCCTACTACTCCTCTTGTTTCTAGACTGCCTCTGTTTGGGACACCTATACCTGTGTTAATGCAGGTTTTTGAAAGAACTGTTACCCCTGGCAGGCTCCTTTCCCATCTATACTAGCTTCCTAGCAATCCAGCCATCAATCACCTCATTTTGATAAAAAGCTTGTTTTCTTGGGAGTTTATCTTTACTCCAATGCCCTTCTTTGCATTTCTAAGGATTGTGCACTCACACAGCTCCTGCAGAAATACACTGAGCTGCATACAAGCGATCTCCCCTGGAAGGTACCAAAGCTAATATCAGATGCTGAGACCATTCACAGCTCCTGACAGAGAGCTACATATGTGAAAGGAACAACACAAATGAAGCTGTGACGAATCTAGTTCTCATCTCCTCCCACAGCTTCAGAACTACCCTGAATACTCTGCAATTACTTTTAGCTAAAAAAGCTGTTTGGTGACTCTGACCTTTAACAGGCTGTCTAAACTTCAGGTGACTCTCCAGACCCACAAATGAATGTGCCTAGACTTGATGAAAATCTTTTATGCTGCAGCTGTGGATATTTTAATCGAAAAGAAGCCCAAAATTCCCTATCACACATTGCAGAGCAATTAACTCCGCTGAGCATGCACTTGCTAGCTATCAGCATCAGGAAACCAAGGAACTCTACAGTTTTGTTTTCCAGGGAAAACACAGTAAGAGTAGAGGACAAGGAGCATGTACTGCCTCACCTGCCCTCTCCCCTGTCCAATGGATCACTCACCTCATTTAGGATGCTCTCCAGCGTTGGAGGGGTATCAACTTGAGGAATGTCGAATTCTTTGTCATCGATCTGTACACCAGAAACCACAACCTGAGTTTAGGTTGCCTACTCCACCTTCCAAACCGTAATTAAAGCCACATAAAAAGCAGCTATGCACACATGCCTCTGCCCAGAAAGGCCAGCAAAAGCTCCGAGGGCAGTGTAACACACAGCTTCACCTGGTTGAGTGGAGATAATATTTCCTTCTTGGAGGCTGTGTGAGACTTATTGCCAGAAACAGTCATGGAACACTTTTGATGTTTTAAGATAAACACGCTATTGCACTATAAAGTATTTTGCAGCAAGAGAGAAGTTAAATAACTGACTCTGTACCTGCTATATAATGCAC
>VZRX01012684.1:529458-591008 GCA_013398075.1 Notiomystis cincta
TAATAATAATAATAATAATAATAATAAACAAGCCCATAATCTCTTTCATCATTTCTCTCTTGTGAAGACTGAACTTCAAAATTTGAAGCAGACCTGCAGAACCAGTTTTGGGTTTTCAGTGTTTTTGCATAGTGACTGCTCTTAGAACCCCCTTCTCCCCATGTAGTAGTTATGAAGAAGCACTAGGTCACCTGTGCAGTGTAAACAGGGAAAAATTCCTCTACACATCACTGTGAAATAGATTTTTCAGCCTTTGAGTCTTTCTTGTACCTCCTAGCTTTTCCACCTTTACAGCAATCTTTCTGAATACAGGACCTGGTCAGAAACACGCAGTAACTCTTGCCATCCAGGAGATGTGCCAACCCCAGTTCTCTACTCCTAAATGTCCTCTCAGCTATTACCTCACAAAACAGAAGCCTTTTGGTCTCTGACAGCAGCCAAACCTGTGCTAGGCCCCAGCAGCCCCAGCCTACAGCCCTGCAGCAGCTCCCTCTGCGCCCCACAGCCCTGAGAGGGGACGGGTGTGAGTGCCAGGTCCTCCCACACTTCCCTCCAGCCCCCAGGAACACCTGTTCCCCACAAGGGCCTCGCAGTGGGGTTTTGCCAGCAGAGCCTGAGATACCCCAAGACTGAACTCCACCCTTTGCATTTACTGAGAGTTTACTAGGTCTGCTAAAGGCCTGGCTACTACTGACCTGCAGCACTACCTCCGTTTTCTTTGCAGCCATCCTTCTGCAGGAACTCCTTTGAGCAGCTGTCCCAAGCACAAAGCACTACAGACAACTTCTGATCACCTGGATACAAGTGCTGGCCAACCTGCACCACAGAGAGAGCTTTTTACCTGTCTCTGCTGCTCCAACCCAGACACAGCACCCAGAGCATTGCCCCAAACCTGGACACACTTTGCTCACACCTCCTCCAAGAGCCGAGGTGCTGCTGTGGGGCCCCTTCCAGGGCCTTGTGCAGCAGCTGGCAGGAGCCCAGGGCTGCCATGGCAGCGCCAGCCCAGCCCGCCCCGCTCCCTCCCCGCATCCAGTGTCAGCCTGCGAGTTCAGCTCCATCTCCCTGGGGCTCCTGGAGCAGCAGCTGCAGGTGGAGCCTTTCTGCCTCCTGTGCCTGCCTTACCTGCCCAGCTCCCTGCAACCCAACGCTCACCCTCCACTCCAGTCTTCCTACCTCTCTTCTAAACTGGGGGCTCACAGCAAGCCATGGCATCCAGGCATGACCTCGCAGCACCAAGCAAGGATGTCCCCCTCCAAACAAGCTCGGTTTGGTGAGGTCTGGGGTGTTCTTTTCCTCTCTGCAGTGAGAGCAGTGCCAGTGCCCAGCACCCCCGGTGATGCTGTCTGGGCAGGTGTGCTCTTACCCCATCCCTTCCCACACCTGGGCACACTGGGCTGCAGGGGACACCTTGGAGCTGCTTCTTGACACATAGCACGTGATGCCTGCTGGCCTGGTCCCCCAGCCATCCTCCTGGCTGAGGATTCAGGTTCTGGTACACCAGTGCTCCCAGAAGGTCTCTTTTTGTGGCAATCAGCCTGTAGAAAAGCCCTGATGACTGTGACCACCACTGAAAGTCTGCAAACTGATGGCTCTTGTGCTCACATTTCAAGATTACAAAAGAAAGCTCTTTAAAAACCCTTTTCTACTCTTCAAGAACCTAATCTCAGGCACCTCAATTATTCCTCTGCCTACTGTGTCACTGCTTCAGCAGCTTCATGGAGGCACAGCATCCACTGCAATGAGTAAAGTCTGTAAAAATAAATTTTCAAAAATATGAGATGCTTGACATTAAAATATTCTGGCTTTACGAGCTGCTTTACACAGGTCACTTGGCTTCTTTCACTACCACAATGCATATCTGTGACTGGAACAATAGCCACATGATGTTTTATTTGATTTTCTGTGTGGGAGAGACAGTCCAAACGTGGAATGAAGGTGGTAGGGAAAGCCAAGGGTACCATTGTCTGACAGCTGCTGTCCCAAATCCCCTGCTCAACTTTTCAGTTTGCAGCACATGCCACCTCTGCAAGAAGGACTCCCATCACTAGACTTAGATGTAAAAGAGAGGACATATTTATCAACATCCATCAGGATGGCTTTTCAGCAGAGAAATGGCCCAAGACCAGCAGAATCCTGGTGATTTGTATGATGTCCAGACAAACTTTGCTTTGGTTCTGCAAGCAACCATGGAATTCACAAGTTGCTGCTACCTCATTAAGTTGAGAAAGCTCTGGGTGACCAGGAAAGTCTGTCCCACTATGAATCTCAGGCTGTTGAGGAGCTGGCACAAAGAGCTCATATTTCTTCAGGAAGCTGAGAAAAATCTAGATGTTCTGGTAAAGTCTTTTTATTTACAGTATTCTTCTTTTTGTACATACCTATAGCAACATCAAAAATTATTCACAAAGCTTAACTGAATGTAAAAATGTTCTCATCCAACAGTTTTTCCTCTCAATACCTGTGGAAAATGTCAACTGTTCTCATGCAGCAACAAGATTGTCTGAGCATTGGCTTTTAGTTTTTCTGGCAGAATTTTAGGAAACCACCTCAAAACTTGTACAGAAATACTTTTACTCACCTTTTTTCTGAACACCTGTAGGCACCAAAGTTCTATAGAATCAAACTCTGATTTGCTTTTAGAAATGTGAGTTGGGGAAGGACGAGAAGACATACATAAGAACTCAAGCTCCTAAACACAGACAAGAGTGCAAATGGAGCAGGGAGATGCCCACTGGACAGTTCTGCATTTACAGTAACTGCCTCAGAACTTTTTTCTCAGTTGAAGCAAAAATATATTTGATTGAATTTTATAAACAAGACTTTGCTTCTGAGGTACTGACATTTAACAAGTTCTCACATATTTTTACTTTCCCTTTTGTTCAGCCCCCAAAGTCCATCATGAAACATTTGCAGAAGGACGTTAAAAAACTGCCAGTTTCTTACTGCAATGCTTGGGGAAAGTGTCAGGTGCTCACTTTTATTTGTCTTTGAGAGTGGAAGAAGGTACATGAAACGCAGATATTCTCCTCTGCAACCAAGTGATAACAGTTATCTGATACACAGCACATTCAAATTCCAGGCCAAACTGTGGTCACATTTTCTGACACAAAGAGTTACCTTGGAAAAAAAGTAAGGCTGTCATCACAATTTGACCTTCTGATTAGAAAGAAAAGATTTAGATATTTATCAAAATTGGTTAGCACAGTTACAGACTTCTCTTCTTGCTGCAGCTTTCCTGAAGCTTGGTGTAAGAGAAGAAAGATTTGGTTTAAAACATTGGCTGCAAACTCTAGTGCCTATTAGTGCTATGTAAATACAGTGTCTGGAGAGTCTGACTATGAGCTATGGTCTAAACTGAAACCAGAAAGGAGACCTGGGCAGAGTCAGAACCCTGAACATCTGGAGGAGACTGGGAAGCCACTGGGCTCTGCCATTCCAGCCTGACCTCACACAGTCCCCTTCACTTGCACTCGTGTTTCCCTCTGCACACTTGCAGGCACCATTTCAGGAACATACAGACAGTCAGGGCTCCTGGATGCACTCACATCCCACCAATTATCCAGCAGCCTAAATCCATGCATGTGTGTATAGCTGCGTATATACAGAAAATCTGTAGCAACATTACTGAGCTATAAAACAAGACCAAACCCCCAGTTTTTCCATCCCTTCCCCAACTTAATGCACCCAGTTGATCTTCTGTGGAAATAATTTGGAAGTCATTTAACTATTTGTGGAGATAAGGATGCCAAACAAAAGCAATCCCTTAATCACCGCTTGCCAGCTCCTTAGCCTCTGGAAGGTGTAACTTCTGCAACACACTGTTTGTTCTGCTGACCAGTGATCAGCAAACCCTTCTGACCATGAATAAGCCAATCCTTCAGCAATTAGCTGAGCAAGTTCCTGGCTGGAAAAGCAGGAGCTAATTCCTTTTGATCTGGCAGCCACCTGCTTCCTTTCTGAAAAGCATCCACCATGCTAACCCTGAAGTATGAGCTTGTTTTCTAAAAATGTAAAGAAACCCAAACCAAATCCAGTTGGCCCAATTCCATGGATTTGAGCATGTCATCAATACCTTGTATTGTGGCAAAGAAGTCTTGGACCTTGTCAGTACACAATGTGCTGCTTGGAATTTGGAGTCTATTGTCTCCCACTATTTTTCTCTTTAAAAAGGAAGTATAATGTAAGTTAAGCTGAAGTTCAGAAATGCATATATTTTACTTAAAAACATTCATCTGTTCAAAATTCAAAATAAACTTTATGGGATACAACAGTTTGTTGTTTTGTTTTTTTTAAATAACATTTCATTCAAACTGTATATAATTCATTGAAGTATTCATACAGCAAACAATGGTTAACCCTTGAAAACCTGTAGAAAAAGATTTTCACAGAAAAAAAAGGAAAACCAAAGGTGAGGTCTCACACCCACACACTCAGCCCAGCACACGCACGCACTCGAGCACCCACGCACCCACACAAGGCTGCAACTAAAGCAGAGAATTGGAGGCCAAAAAGGAAAATGATGACTGATTGTTCTATCTGAGAGTCCAGGTAGCTCAAGAAAAAAAAAAACAAAAAACCAAAACAACCCCCCCCAGAGTCCTCTGAGTAAAGAAACTACCTCAAGAAAATTCTCAAGTGCACTGGAGACCTGATCACTCAAACTGTTTCTGCAAAGCAGCTCCCTGCACCTGAGAAAAATGCAGCCCAAGGTGACTTGTGCAAATACAAGGAGTCAGGAGTATCTCCTCCTATTCCTTAAGTAGACATGAGGGGTGTCCATAGATTCAATTAGTCTTTGATCATGCAAGATACTGCTGGAGTGCTGTCTTCGCCCTGCAAGAAAGAACAACCCATTATTTACAGGAGTCTGGCTTCAGCAGCAGCAGCTTCATGGGCAGGCTCAGAGTGTGCCAGCAGACAGGGAGGGAGGATGGCTGAGGAAGGGAGGGAGGAAGGGAGGGAGGGAGGGAGGATGGCTGAGGAAAAGGCTCCATCTCTTGGGAAGGATCTGGCCCATGGTGCAGAAATGCTCTGTGTGGGCTGTAACTGTTAAAAATCCACCTGGCATCCCAGAATAACCTGATCTAGCCAATGACACTGGATCCAGCACAAACTGAGGCACTCCTAGCACAGCAGGGCTTGAGATGTGTGTTACACACACCTTCCAAAATCCCTCAGAAGCAGTCACTGAAGAGAAACTGCTTTCTGTAATACAGGTGTACCATGAAAAGCAGGTCTTTGAGCTGAGAAATCAAGGAGTGTCAACTCAGAATATACTAAAAGCACATCAGTCCTGTCAGGAATCCTGTAGGAATAGTGGCCCCACCAAAAACATACAGTGAGGTGAGAGGGAGGAAGGAGCCAGTCTAATACTGCAGTTTATGTAATTTAACATTGTGCAACATTTTTGTTAAAACAAAACCACCTCCCACCAGTCTGGGATTACAGTTGCATCATCACATGGGCTAATTCTGAGCTTCCTCCCACCTGAAGTGAGCAGCTTTGCTCTTCCTTTGTCCCCCACAGCTCCCAACCTGCTACCACGACCTTAACAGACTTTTCCAGGACTTAATACAACTCATCAAAATGGAAGATTATTTGTTTCTTTCCAGCTTCCTTCTGTGATCACAAGCCATAATAACTCATGGAGGGGGCTGGTGTGGCAGCAGTGGGATATGAAAATGTTCTTGATTATCATTTTTAGTGCTAATACACTGGCACAGATTTTAAGATGAGAAGCCCTAACTTGATTACAAAGATGTCTAAGAACACTAGAACATCTTCCATAAAACCAAGAATCCCAAATTTACTGCATTTTAAAAACAGCTGCACAGTTTTGAGTTGTGCTGTCTGTGTGTGACATCTTCCAAAAATCAGATTTTCTCCTTTATTTCATGGAAGAAATATGGGCTGTTGCTAACTGCAGGTGGGATAATTGCAAAAGGTTAACATAAAAGCCCAGAAATTGTCAGTAACTGTTTTGGTTTTACATGTGTTTGGGAAGCAGCAGGATAATCTATGTGGATACTAACACAGAATGAGGTAACAGCACAGGTGTGTGCAAAGTTACTGCTGGGCTTAATTAGTTTAAAGTAATTTAACTGAGATTAACAACTGTGGTGATCCTGTATTATCTTCATACTCACTTGTCACACAGATTTGGATCCGAGGACTGACTCAGTTTATGTAGAATATCTACTATTCCCATGTCTCGGAGTTTGTCTTGGCGCTCCTGTGAACCTGCAACAACAACAAATCACATTTTTGGGAGTGGCACCAGCCCAAGTGTCTGCAGGACAGCAGAGAAGAGTGGGAGCAGAAAGCAGCTAAAGGAGGGGTAAGGAGCAATGTCCAGCTAGAGCAGGGCCACAGCAACACTCCCTCAGCTCTGCCTGCTTCTCTAGGGAGCTCCAGCTTCTTTTGCTGCGCTCCATGTGCACGTTTGAAGCCAAGAACATCTTGAAGGCCAGAATCTTTAAATTAAGATATCCTGACTTCAGCTGTTTTATTCTCATCTCTGCGATTTCACAGGATTTGGATGCAGAGAACATTCCCGTGGAGGTGTTTCTGAGCCTGACTTTTGCCTTCTCTCACCATATTCCCCTGACCAGAACCATCCTTCAGCCCCCTCCTGGTAACCTCCCACTCTCCCAGGCCATGATTCTTCTCACCAAATGCCTTATCCATTGCTCCCAGTTCCATCCACAAGTCCTTCAGTTGGTTTCAGCCCAAGACACTCAAACCATCTATGCTGTGGAAAATTTCTTTGCCAGAAATCTCCTCTAATCCATTTATTCTCTCTAGTGAACTTGTTCTCTCCAAAAATGAGTTTCCACAGCCCCTTTAAGATCTTGAAGCTCTTAGAAAAGTTCTCTTTCACTCCAATTGTTTTGAAATTTCACTGAAATGCCACAGGTGAAAACCTCCCACTGCGTGTCTCCAGCTCCTGTTTATTGTCACTGTGTCCTTGTGTCTCCCCCAGAAAGCTTTCTGCACCCTCCTCAGTGTCTCCTGACCACTCCCACGTATTCCATACTACACCTATAATGATGTTTCCCATAATACTTTGAATTCCACTGTGCTGTGCACTGCAAATATTGATTACTATGCAACAAAAGCTTTTTGATCAGGATAGTAACTTGTCTGTGCATTAATAAGGAGGGTTTCTTACCTTCCTCTTCATTCCATATGAGATTAGATATACAGAACATGGCAGCAAGCTGTAGTTTAGCATTTGAATGACTCTATAAATACAGAAAAATAGAACTCAAGTTTAGAAGAAGAAATTAAAAAATTCACAAGACTGATATTTTGGTATTTATCATATATTCATCATCAACCCTAACTCTTATCTACAACTTCTCTCAAAGATAGGGCCATAATATAAGGTACTTGAGTAGTGGTCAATCACCTCCTTCAAAATGTTTACTGATGTCTCCAAGATATGCCTTGTCCAAGTTCATGAAATGTTTTCTATGTAGATGATGTCACTGTGACATTTTTATGGGAAATAACCCCTGGATTTTCCTTTTAGTCCATTCCTCTGGACACCTCTGCCATACAGAACTGCCCTTACACCCCACTGGTTATATGGATATTAAATGCATGATAGTGAATAATTCACAAAACAAAATCCTAAAGCCCTTTTCTCTTTCATTCCTGCAAAAGACCAACACAAATCCTTTAAGAGAAATCCCCCCTACCATGTAGTATTTGATTTTCTGCAGGATGTCATCATTGGTCATAATCAGTTCTTTTGCTGTTGTGCCATCTGCTATATTGGCAAGGATACACAATGTCTGAAAGAGAGAAAAACTGGGAAGTTATTTGGCCCCAGATCACATCCCATGACTGCTTCGAACTCAGGACAGACAATTCCTTTTATTAGTTTTAATATCTTTAATCTGGAGTTTCCAGCTTGCTCCCATCTAGGGCCAGTGCCAAGGAGTTACCACCTGTGGGGAGCAGCCCCAGCCAAAACCACTCATTGCCACTTTAAAATGAAGAGCAGCACTCATTAATTTATGGCAAGGAAGAACATTTTAAGTCTCATATGGAAATCTGCAACACATAGGAAAGAACAAATGCCCTGGAATATAAAGCAGTTTATTCTGTAGCAGTGGCTGAGGGGAAAGAAAAACAACAAATCCCAACCATTTCCACCTTGTTCTTCAGGCCAGGAAAAGGAGAGACAGAGGCCTTTCTGCTGATCTGGCAGAAGAGTAATTTGTTTTCAACAAGGCTAATCACAGTTGTCACCTGCAGAGGTAACTCCAGCTACTTCTGCAGCTGGTTATTTCTTGCAAATTCGAGAAGCCCTTGCACAGGATGCCCTGAAGCACCCTGGCCCACGTTTGGCACTACCTGCACAGAGCTTTGACTGGCACAGCCCCTTCCCTGTCTCTCAGGGGCACCAGCAGATGCTCCACAAGCTCTTTCCCAAAGAGCTCTGGAAGAACTTGACCATCTTTTCTGGACATGCTGGGAGGACACTGGAGCATGATCAGCACTTGTATGGTGCTCGTGTCTAAACTGCACTGCACTGTGTCAGCAGCTGCAGAGGCTAATTACTTCCAAGCTGCTAATTACATCCTGATGAGGCTGGCAGTGACAGAGACAAGCACTGTCCTGCTGCAAGCAGGAGTTCTGGTGTGCAGACAGGTAGTACTGGATCTTGAAATAAGAGCCAGCTGCACCACAGGGACCAAGGAAATGCTCAGTGGATATAGGCCCCAAACTCCAAAGCCCATATTCAGCCCCAGTCCTTTCCCAGAGTATTTCCCAGGTATGCTGGTTCTCCTGCAAAGTAATTTGGAGATGCATGGCAAGGGAAATAACCTATGGCAATAAACAGCCTATGTCAATAAGGGCCATTCCTGTCACCACAGCTTTATCAGGAAGACTTATTTAGAAAGGCACATGCGGTTAGTTCTCAGCTGTTTCAGAGCCGGGGTGTCACTAAACTTGCTAGCAAGAGTCTTTGGGATTTTTTTTTGCTAATTTTGCACTTAAATCACCAAAGGAGGGCTGCTGGCCTTCAGCCTGTTCTTCCCTGAGCAGGGATTTAGACCAGCTCTACTCCTACACTCATTTCCCATACTGTTTGCTACCAGCCTAAGCCAAAGCAATCCTCCCTTGCTGCCCCCATCTTTCCCCACCACACACCCCATATGAGGAAGGAACATGGTTCTCCCACTACCTGTCCTGTCTGGCACAAGAGTTATCCAACCAAATCCTGCCCACCTATCCTCTATCTGCTGCTTTAGCACCCTCCCAGCAGCTGTCCCTGTACATTGGTTCCAGGATGCCATTCCCTGCTGGCCATTTTCTCTTTCCCTCTGCCTTTCCTCTTGCAGACTGCTTTTCTTAAGTTTTAATTCATCAGGCCAGGTCTCTCCCCACTTTTTCCTGGACTCCACCAGGATGCTCTTTCCCCTGCTAGTGCTTCTCTTTTATTCCTACTGATCCCTTCCTGCCATGCAATGGCCCCAATATAATTCTTCTGCTCTCACACCCTCCTCTTTACCAAACCTACATTTGCAAAACCAATCTGAATTCAGATCAAAAAATTTTGTAACAATTCATTAGAAAGAAAAGCATTCTTGTAGGTACTCAAGTTATTCATCTGACAGATCTCAGTAAAATATTCACAGCACATTGTAATCCCAACCAAAAATGACATGCTGTGAACAGTAAGCATTCTTTGCTCTCTTATATTTTATTCTGCCAAGACAACACAAAACAGAAAAGGTACCTGCTCTTTGACTTCTATATTGTGCTCCCCTTCCAGAATGAGGGTCACTGCTTGCATGATTTGCTTCCCATGAGTGCTCATTATGTGGTCTATGTGCTGCCAAAGCAAGGGTGAAATACATTTAGTGTAACTCCCAGGACAAGGAAGGGACATTCCTGCTTGAATCACTCCAAGTGAGGAGTAGCAACACTGCACATAGAACACTGCTCCCAGTGAGCTCTCCCAAACCAAGAATTTATCACAGCAGAAACACTTCAGAACTTTCCTCCTCACGTGGAGCCTGCTCATGTCTGAGAGAGCATCATATGGGCCTTGGTGGTGCTTTCCCTGTCAGCTGGAGAGAAGACACTGCTGTCCCAGTTCCATGGAGGCCAGGCTGAGGACTGAGCCCTGCTGACTCAGGCTCTAAGTGTGGTGTTGCAGCTGGAAACAGCCACTTCTCTTCGGAGAACCGGGCAGTAATATCAGAGAGGGGTGAGAAAACTGCTGTTTCTTCTCTGGTATTTGCTACTCTTGCAGAGACACTATGCCCAAGTCCAACTGCCACATTTCCAAAGCCTTAGAGGGGGCAGAGAAATGAGCCAGATGCATTGCTTATTGCCTGGGAAAACTGCCCTAAGTTCACACTGTCACAGCTCAGAAGTCACTTGGTGACAGACTATAAACACATACGCTAGAATAAAAGAGAAAAGATTAAACAAGATCTACTGGATTAAGTAATACCACACCACAGGAGTGGCAGCAAACAGCCACAAGAGATGACCAGCACATGGCACACTACAGTTCTTTAAGACTCAGGGATTCTTGTAGGACTTCTTAAAATTAGTAATAATGGGATTTCATTGGAAAGCTGCTGAATCAGTTATTCTGGAATGAGTTTTGGGTAGAGGTTGAAAATAGCTGGTTTTGGCTCTAAAACCTACCACAGGAAGCAATGAAACTGGCACATAGATCCAGATGGAGAACACCTTAAGTGGCAGTGAGAATTGTCAGGGTGAATTCAATGAATGACAGGCTATTAAATATCTTTTTGCATTAAGATAGAGCTGATTTTCTATGAAGGTTATTGAGACTCAATGAGTACAAATATCAGATTTTTTTACAGTGACCTTTTTCTGGTAGAAACACATATTGTGATAAATGCACAGGATTCTTGGGGTTTTTCCCCTCAAAAATGTCAGCTTGCCAAATGTTTGCTGCCTGTTTTCCCTCTGTTCTTCACAGGGGATTACCTCTTTCTTCTCCTCCATGAGTACATCTTTCTCCCTGTCAAAAACAACTCATGGGCTTACATTTTCCAACCGTTTTATTTCAGGGTGTAAAATGAACGTCTGCATTTTCTAAGTGCACAGTCCCACAGCCAAATTCACAAAGCCAGTACTATCTATGTAGATGGATAAAACCAGAAGTATTTCAAGTGCTAAGGAAGAAGAAAACCAGATAACTTTCAGATCTGGACCTTTCCATACACTGACTCAATGGTGCAACCCTCAGTGTTGTGGACAAGTGTCACAGAGAAACTGCTATGAAAATAATGTTGCTGAAAGCTAAATGCAATGGAATTGAACATTAAATGAAAATGTCTAGCTCTGATAATAATTACAATGTTTCCATGGATGCAGAGGATTCTTTCAAATGTTTTCTAACACTGATTTGCACATTTGCTTGCACCTATTTGAATAAACCCAAGTGGTGTTAAAACAGAAAAATGTCTTGCACAGAAGCACTGGATTGGCTGCATGTTTGATCAGCTTTCAGAAGCTCTACTTACTGGGCGAGTGGAGAGAAGATTCCTGAGCAGTCCCAAAGTTTTCATCAGCACATTTACATCAGAATCAGAAAGCAATTGAAACAACTGCTCTGTGCTCAGACCTCGCAGGATGTCTGACTTGATTTTCTGTTCCGCTTGAAACGCCATATTCTGAAACAGACACACTTTTTAATTGATTTTCTTACCTGAAAACCTGGGCTTCCACTTTAGTAGACTATTCCCTACAAGAATATATCCTTCCTAAATTAATATGGCAAAAAGCCTGTAATTTATGAGGAACTGCTACACAGTGAATTCAATTTCCACATTGTCTTACAGCTGACCTGGTTATTACCTGCTTTTATTTGCCCCCTGGCATGCTACTTACACTACTTAACTGCTTCCCTGAATGATCTTGGCAACAAAATTAGTACCAGAATGGAAGAATTTATTTTACTTTATGGACTAATAGATGAAGTGTTCCAGGCTGATGCTGTTTTTCTTGTGCAGTTTAGTGGAAAGACAAGCCAGATTTCAATTACGTCATTTTTAATAACAATGGACAAGTTCTACAAGACATGCTCAGAACCTTTTTAAGGAACACAGTCACAGGTAGTGTTTCATCAGGGTGTCCTACTCACCATTAAAGCCCAAATGCCGTTCACTCGCAAGGCAAGATTTTCACTCTGGGTTAAACTACATAGAAGTTCTATGGCTCCTGATTCTAAAATAGGCTGAAAGAAGGAAGGAAAAACAGATCTTTACAACACTACTTACACTAACTGCATACATGAGAATACTAAAAATATACTGCTTGTATCTTATTCTTGAGCTTACATGTCCAGTGCACTCACAGGAACTGGCCATGCCACACCCCATATCCATGACCATTTAAAAGTAGGTTTTCATGAAAAAAGTTAGGTCAAGGCAGCTGCTTTCTCCTATGTCTGGGTTTGTAGAGACATGGATGCACACACATTTATATGTTTACACACATCATCACACACTGCTGTGATACTACACTCACATCTGCCACACCCCACAAACAAATGGGTTTTCCTAGCAATTTTCAGCTTGAGACTGCTCTCCAAAAACAATCTTCCTTGCGCAATCACATAATTTTGGGTAATAAGAAGGATATATGTCACTGTTAAAAAAAGCTTAAGGACAATGAAAGCTACTTGACACCTTGTTTGACACTAAAACCCCAGATAAAAACTTCAGCATAATAAAGAAAACTGTAGACTTCTTGACTGAACCACAAAACCTTGTAATATCATCTTTAAATGACAGGAAAAATATCAATACATGCCCCTTTCTTTCAAACTGATTAGTGCAATGGAAGTGAAGCTTGGAACAGCTGCTTTCCTCCTGAGCTGAATTCACTGGTTCATCCAATGAAAGCAGGAATGTGTGGAAGAGGCTGGATGATGCAGGAGCAGGCTCCTCTCTGAGCAGCAGCAGGAGCAGTTTGTGCCCAGCTCACCTGGTCCCAGGTGCTCTCCACTGCAAGAACCTGCCAGGGATTTCACCCCACTGTCCCAGGGGCTGCTCTACAGCCACAGCACTGGGACACACTCCCAAACTGGAATGACTCAGCTCTTCATAGGGTACAACACAGAGCCACTTCAGCTTTGCTCATTTACTGAAGTGACTGGTGGTTTACAGACAATTTTCCAAATATTATGTAGAAGAAAACGGTGATATGTAAAAAAGATCCTTATAGAGGCTTTCAAACCTAGTACTCCTGAATATTCCTTCCCCTTACACAATCAATATTTTCTTTTGGCAATGATGTTTTTGACATGAACCATGTATCCTCACAGAAAAAACAGTATTTTGCTCCAATTTGAAGTGGAAAGTTCAAATAAAAATTAAAATCAACCAACCAACCAAACAAAACCAACCAACCAATCAAAAAATCAACAGCAACCAAAAAAACCCCAACCAAACAAACCTCCAAACAAACAAAACAAAACAAAAACCAAACCAACAAACAAATAAAAAACCCCACAAAAACCCCACAAACACTTGACCTCCAGTCTGCTAAAGAAAGCCCCATGGCCCCATGCTTGGCATTATATCAATTAATTTTCTGTCCCACAGATATGATTGAAACCAACAACATCAACTGATAATTTGGTAACCCAAACTGCCCTGCAGGATCCCACATACAGCAAAATCTTGCAAATATTTTCTGTAATTAAAAATTATTTTAGACTTGGGGAATTGTTGCACTCCTATGGAGTGTTGATCTGTGTGTATGATCTGTATGAAATACAGACTCTGCAGAACCAGATATCCTGTACTGTTCATCTGAGAACAATAAAAACACAGGACTCAGCTATGCCAGCATTTTCAGCTTTACAGTAGCAGTAATTCCCTCAGACAATGGATCACACTGCAAATTATCAGTGTGGTTTCTTATTGTTTATGATCTTTTTAGGTAATAGTGTTTTACAAGTAAAAAGAAAATGACAAAACTGCATGTCTACTTCTTTTCTTTAGAGACCAAATTAACTGTCACAGTACTATAAGCAGACGGCTTTTTTGTTCCCAAAGCACAGGCTCTGTAACATCACAGCTCTGTAACATGTCATAATCAATGGCTGCCAATTAACATGCCTTTATGCTAATTGAACCATTGTGTAATCTCACTTGAGTCCATCCCCTCTCCCTGCTGCTGGCTAAGTACTCACCTCCTTGCTTGGAGAGAATTCCAGAAGAAGATTGCATAGCGTGGAAGATGCTACTACAAGAATTTCATTTGGAGCATTCTGTAAAACCTGCAGTCACAGAGGGGAGAGAGAGGAATTCTGTTAGGAGGATACTGAAGAGATCACTGAAATGGAATATCTGGAATTATGCTGTAGCTGGATATTCTAGACTTCAGGAGGTGCTTTGATGCTACCAGTGCAGACCCAGATAATGATGAACATCACAGGACAAGCTGGAGCAATGCATTATTTCACAAAGTCAGATTTGAGAGCTTTCAGGACAATTTAGTAGAAATCAGTGGGGACAAGCCCTGCTCTGCAAAGGACACATATGCAGAGGAAGCTCCAGGAGCAGCCTCTTCAACCCCTCTTTGTGCTAAGCACAACACAGCAGATTTCCTCAGGAGCATCCTCTCAGAGGAGCACAGCCTGGGACAAGTTATAGTCCCTTATCTGTGCCTGGATCTCCAGCAGCACCAAAACACCAATTCCTAAACCAAACATGTTCCTCCCTTGTTCCCTACTGCAAACACCACCTTCTGTGCTCTGTTATTTCACTTTTGAACAGTCAAGTCGAGCTCACTTCAGGAGATTCCCATGGGTGTCAATACAGCCCAAGCCTTCAGGTGTGCTAGCAGATTTGGTCTGGTCTCCATTTTCAAGGTCTAAAAGATGTTGAAACTGAGAAACCCGTTTATCTATCTGCATTTATGACAGTGACATTATAGGATGAGAGATGACATATATCTTACACACTTGGATTTCACTTCATCTTGTGGAAAATTGCACTATATGATAATGTGTCTTTTTAAAGATCTTTCTGACCTCTTTGTTTTCAGCTATAGAATCTGCAATGAGATGTAAGAGGTAGAGAATTACAGAAAATGCAGATCTAAATTCTCTTGCAGGGCTCACAGACCAAGTCTGAACTGTGCCATCTAGTCTGAGTCTGAGATTAAGGGACATGTAGTGCTTGCAGTGGCCTGTGCAAACATTGGGAATAATTTAGCTTCAATCACTGATGACAAAAAAAAAACCAACAAAAACAATAATGACAAAAAGGAAACAAAAGGCCAACTAAAAACCAAGCATGAATCACATGCTTGCTGCTGTTGGCTTTTGTTGACTTATGACTCTTTTAGAAAGGGCCATGGAATTTTGATTTCTAGGTAATTTGTATCATGATTCTACAGTAAGGCATGCCAATGGAAAAGATACCCTGTGCTCCTTGAATGGACCAGAACACTCCAGGCACTGAGAGCTGACTTACTTCCTCACTTACCTTCATTAAAGGTTTCCATACAGCATGATCCTGAAAACTTGTCCTGAGCTGCTGGACAGAACGGGACAAACTGTGCAAACATCTGGAATGGAAGAGAAACCTTCCCTGTGAGACATGCACACCCCCATGGACACTGCTGTACACACCCTGCTGCTCCACAAGGATTACTGAGCTGGGAGGTGGGCAAGGAGCAGCCTGGGAACAGCCAAGAGAAAACCCTGCACGGATCCAGGATAAGTGCCCCTCTCCCCCAGGAGGGTTCCCAAGAGCCAAACTGAGTTCAGAGTAGCTCTCAGAACGTCAGCAGGAGCTCCCCCAGGTGCAGCCCAGACTGGGAGAGACAGAGGCTCTGCATGGAGGAGGACAGGCTCACCTGACTGCAGCCAAGCGCACCTTGATGCTGGACTCTGACAGGCCGTTAACGATACGGTCCATCATGTTCTCGGTCTCAATGATCTGCGCCAGAGAACTCAGGTCAGTGCACGACTCAGCAACATTCACAGCTTGCTGGGGTTTTGGCTGCAGCATTCTGAATGCCACATGTAAAAACCGCAGCTAAAACCAGCATGCCACACTCTCTTGCCAGATTAAGTGGAAAGTTTTGTGTATCTGCAGACAACTTGGAAATAAAAAAATCTACATTCTATGTTCCACAAGGACTTTTAATCATCAAGGAACAAGAGGCAAGAGGGTGGTTTTTTTGCACATATATATATATAACAACATATACAAAGTACAGATCAGAGACAGGTTGTAGAGCTATGTGGATAAAAAAGATCCAGAGTCTCATCTGCCATATTCAGACAATGCCAGCACAAGCACTTAAGACCACGATAAAAGGGAGTTAATACCCAGATGAATGATGGATTTGGCATAATAAATAAATAAATAAACTTTGGCATGTACACACCCACTGCTTATTAAAAGCTGAGTAAAAGGAGGATCCTCACTATTAACTAAAGCAACAAAAGAGGAGTTTATGGAGTTGAATTCTGGAGATCCTGAGTGGTTCCCCACTAATAAATCCTCCTGATGTTATCTTTTCACCCTGTGTTTTCCTGCCCCCTTCCTTCTGCTTTTCCCTTTAATCAGCAAATTAACTCAGAAAACATTCTTGTCTCCCACACTTGCTACATGACACTGCAAATCTATGATTGATTTTAAAAAAATGCTCCTTTAATCATTCATTTATTAAGTTCCCTCCACTTTTCAAACAATAATTTTTAACTATGTCAGTGCTCCAAGCAACCAATCTCTTTGCTGCTTTGTTTTGCCAGTGCAAGGCCTCTTGGTCACTTGAGAATCAGGAAACAAATTCTGACTTTGTCTCCCAATATGAGCAGACTTTCCAGGGTTTATTTTTTTAAAAAACATTTGTTATGTAATGGGATAGATGAGAACAGAGCTGTATTATCTCTCTCAGAACACAAGTTTCAGAAATTTCTCATATGCCACAACAATATTCCTTATGAGCAGCCAAGTATCAAAAATGTTGAAAGACAACTTCTTCTGCAAGTCTAGTTCATCTCTGTGAAGATGCCTAAGTAACTAAACCTTACTTTGCATGGAATTGGAACAAAAATTAATGTCTTGCTATCAGAGTATAACCAATCTGAAAGTTTATAGTAACGGAGGAGAGAGCGCCTTCTCATTTCAACCTATCTGTGAAGTTACTGGGAAAAACTGCTGGGAGGGTGGGAACTGCTGCCTTCCAGCTGCCCCTCGGGCTGAGCACTCACCCAGCAGCCCCCCAGGCCCACCTTTTTGCGGATGTCCTCGTCGTTGGCCCCCAGGGATGCGTAGAGCTTGAAGGCAGCCTGGCGCAGCTCGTGGGCGTGCTTCAGGTCATGGTCCAGCTGGGAAATACAGCACAGGCACCAGGCTCAGCCACCAAAGCACTGCAGTGTGTCATTCTGATTTGTTCTAAACTAGTACTTATCCACTCTCTTGGTCTGCCACCCCAGGGACAGCCAGAAGCACAAAGTGATGCTCCCTGAGCTCATGTCCACATTTACCAGATAAATGCAGTAACCAAAGTTAAGAATATGGGTTCATTTCTGTGCTGAGTTACAGAGAAGACAACTTGTCTTCAATGTGAGGCCAAAACAAGGTTAGGACTCTATCAAAGCCATATTCAGGCAAAAACTATTCTTATCTCCCAACAGAAACTTACAGGAGCTAACCAAAAGGAGTTAAAACCTGGGAGAGAATCAAAGGAAGTTTTATCAAGAGAACTGAAGCAAAAGTAGAAGTCAAAGCTCATCTCTGTATCTCAAGCTGCCCATGTTAAGGAGGGTGAGGTTGGGTATCAGGGAAAGGTTTTTCCCCCAGAGGGTGCTGGGGCACTGAGCAGGCTCCTCAGGGAATGGGCACAGCCCTGAGGCTGCCAGAGCTCCAGGAGTGTTTGGATAACACCCTCAGGGACAGGGTGGGATTGTTGGGGTGTCTGTGCAGGGCCGGGAGCTGGACTAGATAATCCTTAGGATCCATTCCAGCTCAGGATATTCTGTGATTTTATGATTCTATAATTAATGGGAGCACTAAAGGCATCATAAAATAGTGGTGTTTGAGGTTGACCCTGCTTGGAACAGCAAATCTGGGCTCTCAGATCTTCCCATGTTCTCTTCACTGAGAATAATTCTGTGACTCTGACTGCCCTCAAAACTCTGTACCAAAGTGTTCTACAAAACAATGCAATCTTCAAAGTCGATACAAAATGCCAGGAAAATGCCAGGATAAGGTAAGCAAAGTGCTGAAATAAAAGTAATGTCAAAAATTAAGCTCTATGAGTAATTCTCTCCAGTGCAGCTATATTGGAGCAGAAGCATTATATAATTGTTATAAATATTTTAAGCAGACAAGTTCTCTGCTTGGTGGATTCCTCACTCACTCCTCACATAGCTTTATCTTACAGGGTGCAATTCCAAGAACTCTGTCTAAAGCCAGACCCTGGATTCCCAGCTGGCTGCTTCTACAGATTTACTGCACACTCAGAGCACTGTCATAATATTTAGAATTGCCTCACTCACTTTTGGAACCTGATCATATTTTTGATGCTATAGCCAACGTCCATTACTCCTCAATAAGCTGCTAAACTTCTTTTTGCTTTTTATACTGTAACTAATTTTTTTTTTATATTTCATTTACATTTATTAGAGAAAATTCAAGAGACTCTCTATGCAGAATTAACCCCATTCTATAAAGGTCAGGGAAATGAACCTGTCTCTTGGGCCAGTTTCAGAAAAAAAGCAAAGCTCTGTAATCTATTTTTTTTGGGTACTTTCTAATAATCAGACTCAGTAAGACTCCAAGGTACATCTGGTCTCTGTTTATCCAATGTCTTTAAAGTGCAGATCACTTATAATATTAAACAGTGCACGACATCCACATAGTTTTGTGCTTTAACATAACAGAACCATCTCTGAACTTCAGATTTTCCACAAATCTGACCTGAGAATTGAAAACAAATCTCTCTTCACATGAACTATTATCTCTTATGTAGCTGAAATGTCCTGGTTCCCAAAGGCAAGATGTTTAAATGTAAAGGATATACACGCTTTTAGCGTGGATAATGAAGTCTCCAAAAAGCAGTGACTGAGACTTGGACAGTACAAACATCAAGAATCAAGTCCTGCTGGACCTCTGGTCACCTTTCAATTGAGGATCTCAGGCAATAGGTTTAAACAGAACTAAAAAAACTCATCCTGAGCCCATTTCTTTTTAGTTTTGCCCTTTCTCCAAGGTTCCGAGCCGGGTCAGGAACGCACCCTCTTGATGTCGGTGATGGCACTGACAGAGCTGGGGTACTTGAAGTAGTCTGCGAGCATGACGATGAGGTGGTCGGTGATGCTGGCCATCCTCTGCAGCTCCACGTCCGTCTCGATCAGGTAGGCCAGAGTCTCTGCGCCCTCCACCCGCTCCTCCAGCAGTCTGTCCTTACTGCACATTCGAACCAAGCATGGCAGAGTCTGCAGAGATTAAAAAACCTGAGGGTTTAGTGCAGCTACATTGATAAAGAAACTCCAGAGAAATGAAATAACTGTCCTACAGCAATGCTCTGCATTGTTTTTTAGATAAGAACTATAATACACACACATTTCAGTGGGTTCAAAGACTGCACACACAGAGGAATTGTTCAGGCATTGCTAAGTGTACAATCAGCTACTTTCAAACAGCTTGTCACAGCCAAAACAATGCAATGTATAGAAGTGGCTATGAACAAAGTTGGACAATACCTTAAAAACAAAAAATCCCCTCAAAAGCTGGTATTTGCACAGGATTGTTCTTACTACACACTAGAACCAAAAGCACCCAAGCTGTCCCCAAGAAGTACTTGACCCCTCCTGCCCTTCTGTGATCCAGGATTAACTAAGGACAGTGCAGTAGGAAATAATCTCAGGGTTCCTTTCCCACACACCGGCTGCCTGCAGCAGGAGGCAAGGGAGCAATACTCCTCAGCAGCACACTTGATCAACCAGTAAAGACCCTAACCTGGAATCCAGCTCCATTCTGCCTTCCCTGACATCTCCCCTACCTTGGTTACACCCATACAACAGTTTTGTTACACCTTCTCTGCTGAAACATAAAAACCAATCAAGTCTTTCTTTACCTGAAGCTCAATGCAAAGTACTTAACTCTGGAAAGGCCCATTCTCCAAGGGTTGGGACTCTGCTCCCTCAAGTCTCCCAAATATGAAAATGGATGAGGAATAACCCCAAGGTTTGTGCTTGTGAATGCCACCAAGTTCAACAGAATAACTCTAGTAAATGTTGCTCAGAGATATGGTTTGGGGACCTGAAATAACATCTACCCACTCATTGTTCAAATGATTAGAGAGATAAATATCTCTATTGCACAGGAAGTAGGACTTGCCTACATATTTTAGAAAGCTAGATGCCACCTCAAAGATGATCATTGAGGTTGTGAATCTTGCAGCTAATCCAGTGAGCCGAAGCACCCTCTTCTGTACACTTGGCCTTAAGGCAGCAGGGAAGATTGCACATAGGCTCTCAAAAACTTATATGTGGAGTGAAAAAGAAAAGAAGTGGAATTCCATGTCTAAATCACAAAGACAATGTACTTCTTAATCCTTTCCAAGGTCAAAAGGCCTGAAATGAGCTATTTCTTGGAATTCCAGGGCTGGGCATTGTTAAGTCACTGGCTGCATGCACCCAAGAAACACAGATCTCAGCTTTTTCAACACTAAGCAATTCCACCTGCTTAAAATTAAACAGAAGTATGAATTTTGACAGACACATTTTAACTGTTCCACTGGACCTACAGGTCAGTACAGTGCAATTAACACACAGGAGTAGGGGGCTGTGTAGGGTTGTAAAATGGAAAGCCACAATGCACACCTGACCAGCAGATAAATGTCTGGAAATGGACTGTAAAGACAGAATATCTAATTTTTATGGCCTGGGATGTATCTGGGTTATCTGGATAGTTCCATTATTAGGATTCTAGAGATATCATTTCCTTTCCCATTAGATCCATTATTTATCAGCCTCCTCTGCCCTTCTTAAGGGATTTTATTTTTTTCCCCATGTTACTGGCACACCCACTGCTCAAACTAGCAATGAAGGTAAATTAAAATCATTTTAGTAACACACATCCCTGACTGGCCCCCAAATGTAGAAAGTTTGATAGCAAAGGATCAATAATTCCTGAATGCTAAAGGGACCATCACTTCAGTTTAGTTCAGCAGAGGTCAAAGGATTTGTGGCTGGATTAACCAAAGGGACATTGTGTTATCTTCCAAGTATGAGCTCCTGGAGAAGGAATCACTGAGGGGGTTTGAACAAGGCAAAGGTTCTGTGTCTTCCTTCTCTCCTCACTCTTTTGTCTAATCTCAAGTACTACAACACATTTCATTCCACAGCCTCAAACATGGATTTGTGCTGAAGCAGCTTCCATGAGGAAAAAAATGCTGGTGTTGCTGTGAGCTGGCCCAAACAAATCCCTTTGCAAAGGTTTGAAAGGATGGTGGTTTTCCACAGGTCCCACGTGGCCCAGCACATGCAGCTCCACAGGGCAGTGTCCAGCTCCCACCAATGACTTCCCACTGTCAGCAGGCCCTGCTCCCCGTCCCAGGGCAGAACAGTGCTGGAACAAACACATCCTGACCAGAGTGCAGCACAACACAGGCCATTTATGAGGGGAAGACATTTCCAAAGAAGAAAGAGGTTTGCAGGAGAAATAGGTTGGGAGAATGTAATTATTGCCCCTAGTCTGCAAGGAGAAAGGAGAGCAGAGAATTGGAGTGTTAATTTGGAACAAAGCTAAAGAGGAGGATGAGGGAGAAGGATGCAGCATGGCTTCCTCAGCTGTGTAGCACCAGGTGCTGTGCAGAACAGATGCCAATATGCACACTGGAATGAACTCTACATTGCACTTTCTTGCACAAAAAAGGAGGGGTGGGCCTTTGTCTCAGCCAACATGTAGATTTTTCATCTATCATTGCCTAGAAACAAAGGGAAACAAGGGGAAACAAGGGAACTATTTTTTTAAATTAAAAAACAAGTCAGGAAAACTTGGTGCTTTGTAATCTTTGGTGTAACAGATTTTGTGCTATTTTTTATATGAGAAAATAAAACCAGGATAGACCTACATGAGAGAACCTTTTAAAAAGAGAACTGCTTAAGCAGCTGTCGTGGCTAGCAAAAAGAAGAATTATTCTATATTTACAAGGTGGTTGAAGCAGGACACAGCTCACCTTCAGAACGATGCAGGGATCATCCGTCCGTATTGCTCCAGCTCTGCACATGGAAGTAAGGCTGCAACAACACAAGACACAGTCACCTACCATGGCTTTGATGTACTTCAGCTGCTGCAGAACACCTGACCTAATCAAACATGCTCCCCTGTGTTGGATTTAAATACATCAGAGCTTTCCAGGCTTGGGCACACCAACTCCTACAGGTGCACTTCCAGGCAGGTTTGCAGTGCAGGACTGATCAATACACGCAGGACACACTGGCCAAAAAGGGTCACACCACCAGCCTGACCGAGCCCCACACCCAAAAGGAACAATCTGCACTAAGGCAAAGGTGCAACACAGCCAGACCTTCCTCTAAGTACCTGCCCCTGGGAGGGGCAACCATCAGGAGAGAACCAGCACAGAGCTGGCAGCCTGACAGCTCAGGCACAGACACTCAGGCCCTGCCCCAGACCAGGAGAGGTGGAATTGCTGTGCTGCCTGCCCACAGGCAGGGTTTTACACTCTGCACCTTCACTAACGATGAATCCAGCCAAGGTTCTGACACTGCACCAAGTCAGCATTTGTTCCTTAGTAGACAACAGCTCACAGTGGATGTGACAACCACAAGGTCTCACTGGCACATAGCATGAGACAAATTCCAAGTTCTTTGTTAATGTACTTGTAAAGTGCCCCAAGCTACCAGAAATGTGAAATAGTTCACCCACCAAAAAAAGTGTTTTACTTTGAAGTGGCTTTGCTTTTACCAGCTCTGCTACAAGGCACTGGAATGGAGCTGGAGGGGAGCTGCTGTGCACCAGTATCTTTTGTTTTAGCTTCTGAACTAACAATTCAAAATGGTTTTTATCATGCCACAGTGGAGGTTAAAAAATATAACTGTATTTCAGTAAAGGTGACTTAAAATGTTTGGACTCTCAGTTGGGCAGGGTAAAGTTTCACACAGGATCAATCAGAACTGGTCAGCTAAGGAGCAGCAATCTGCTCATATAACCATGGTGTATTTCACCACACCCCTGAGCTCCTTCCAAGGGCCCAAAGTGAGTTCTTTCACCTCTTCGAGGCAACAACACTGATCCTTGTTCTGAATACAGCCACAGATAAAAATCCCACAATCAGAAGTCTCTTTATATCTCTTACTTTCTGAGAAATAATATAAAACTTGAATGTAGGCACAGAGGTCACCTGCTAAACTTTTACTGCTCAAGCCTTGCAGTTGACAGCAGGAAACATTTTCACATCTACACCATCAGGAGGAAAGCACCCATCCTGCAGCTGCCATTTAACCCAGTCAGATCCTATTTCCCAGGCAAAGTAGCTCTATTTCAGAAATGAAAAAGTAATTTTTTACTTCAGGTAACATAGGCTTGGCTTAGCTGGAAGGTATTCTGGTGATTTTAGCAGAAAAGGTTACTGTTCCACTTTTAGCTGCAGGGCACTCTCCCAAGGGGCTTCCTGCTCTTCCCTCTGTGCCAACACAGCTGCCTAAGGGAAGAAGGATCTTTGCTCCATTTCAATCAAGAGGTATTACCTTGAGTCTTCCAAGTCTACTTCAGTTGTTGAGGGGAAAAAAGGGGAACTTAAAGTAGTCTTGTATGCCAGTGTGGATTCAAATAGAAATTTTAGAGAAGGTTCAAAAGGAAAAAACCCTTCTAGATCTGTATTCCAAGGAGTCCAATCATAAACCAGAGGAACTGCAGATTAACTGACTGCAGCTGGCAAGGTAGGAGTGAAATCTAATTTACAAGCAGAAAAAAAAAGGTTATCTGTGACAATTTCACCTACTACTCTCATTAGGAAAAAGGAAGAGAGTCTGATTTGGAGGCAATCAGCTAGGGAAGGGACCTATAGAAGAAAAACCAGCAGAGCTTTTGCAAACTCCAGGACTGCTGTAAAACTGAGAGCCCTAAAAAGGACGAGTGCCTGTGGACTAATTAGAAACCCAATCTGAAATTCAAGATACTGGTTTGTCTGCCATGTTCCTGCAGTTTTCTTTTGTTGCTTTTCACCACATCACTTTCTTTCATGCTTTCAAAGGTCTAGATGAGCCAAAGTACTGCAAAGCAACAGCAAAGGATGGGTTGTGTACCCAATTCCTTTAATCAGCAAATCATCAGTAGACCTGAGTGTCTATCCCAGAACAATTCTTTTAATGCCAACCTATCTTTATGACTTGTCAGCTGCTTTATATCTTGAGATTAGTAACAAAAATTACTTTTAAATATGTCAATCTCTATGTATTTTCTGACTTCTCAAAGAAACACATAAATCAATCAGAACTGAAACTGCTACAGTGCAATTAATTTAACTTTGTTTCTTCAGTAAGAATTGCCTAACAAAACCAGTAAAACCTGACTGCTTGGGCCAATTGTGGTTGGAAGGGAGGCTGGGAAGTCCCAAGACAGACCTCCTACATGGACTGGGATTACCCAAGAACCCCCCTCATACACATGCACATCACTGAAACTGCTTTCATGAATGAGTTAGGGCATCACAGCCTGGCAGCACGAGCAGAGAGCCACAGGTCCCACCTACCCTACCTGTTCCTCACCCAGAATCAAGAGACTTGTACTGACACAAGTGGTTGTGAAATTGTTTGGTGGATTCAGGGACCTCACTGCTCCTTGTCAAAAAAGCCATCAAAAACTAAAAGAATAATCAAACAATGACCAAGCATCATTGCCAAGCATCAGTGACCAAAGTCCTGAGTTAAACTTAATTTTAGTAGTTTATAGCAATGGGTAATTTTATCTCTTTAACCCCCTAGAGTTATTTATTCCATTCCTACCAACACAAGAAAAGGAAAATGGTCCTAAAGGGTGTAAATCCCAGCATTATTGGGTGAGCATAACCTGGGTGCTGCAATTATGGAACTGGGTCACATCTTGTCACGAGGTAGAAAGTCATTATGAATATGAACACATAAATGTGCCCACACCAGCAAGGAAAGCTGAAGTACAAAATTAATTAACATTAATTTTGCTGTGTAAGTACATGAAGTCTGAAGAATAATCTATTTTATTTAAAACCATTGGGAAGAGGGACTAATTCTGCTCTCCCATCATCTTGGTGCACAGTCTCCAACACAGCACAGCCACAAAGAATGTTAGTTCAGGACTGTGCTCTGCCTGTTCAAAGCAAAACTTATCATAAAATCTTGTGAAAACCCACATAACTGAACACACACTCCTCACAAAAAAATATTGCCCAGCAATATTTTTCCCTGTTTATGTGCAGCAAAGAGTAGAAGTTTTATTACAAAATGGAGTAAGAGACACTTGTTCAAGGATTTAGATAATGCAAACAGTATCTCTAATTATTCCTAAGATTTTATATCCCATAACAAGGAAGAAGGGAGCAGTTAAACAGTAAGGATTAAACTCCCTGCTATTTCCCCAGTTCCTGAAGACAATTACCATTTGGCTGATGTGAGCTGCATTTCAATGGGCTTGTCCCTTTGTAACATCTTCACAAAAATCTGTGGTAACAATTCTCCATCAACAGACACTGCAAAGAGAGAGAGCTCCAAGTCATTCTCACTCAGCCAGGCAAAAAGTGAGTGTCAAACCAGCAGGAACAGCATTGCACTCACCATTTACCAGAGTCATGGATACCTGGGGGTTTTCAAAGGCTAGAACTGAGAAGCATTTCAAGGCCTGCATTTGGACCTGTGTAAAAACATAATATGAAATATCAACACTGACTTCAAAGCAAAACTGGGCTATACTGTTGGATAGGCTTGTAGAAAACAATGCTGTATAATTAACAAGAAATGGAGATGGAGAATCAAAGGCAGATGGAAACATCTAACTCACATCCTGACTTTTGTCATCTCCCTGTTGGAACTATCCTTTTGTAGATGTTGTAAACTCTGTGAAGAAAACCAGCAAGGATAAAACTTGGGAACTAAACAGGAAATACTGGTCTTATTTGTGATGCCTCACAAATATGTAAAAGAATAGAAGCATATAACAATCATACTTTTTCTTTTCAGGACTCATAAGGACATCAGAGAATCAGAAGTATGTGCCCTTGAGATTTATGTTTCAGAATCCTTTAAAGGTGGCCTTAATAAAATGCCTAAAGAGAACCATCTAGCTGAAGTAATTTCAAACTAATCTTAAAACAAATATACCCCATAAGTTTTACTGCCATTACACAGCCTCAGATACCACCGGGATGAAAAGAATTGACAAACTTCTTCATCTTGCCTCCTCCTTCTTCAGTCCAAAGTTTTGATTTAATCAATGTTTCATGGCTGCCTAGTTTCTTTTATGACACCGGGAAGATCAACCATTATTGCCTTCCCAGATCAGAGAATCCAGATTAGTTCAGATATTAGTCTTTGACTTGCCCTTCTACAGCTGCACATATTTAAATTGTGTTCTTGTCTTTGCAAGGGGAAGGACTGAGAAGGAGCTGACCCTCCTGGCCACCAAGTTACAGGTAGAGTGTGATACTTCCCTGAGGTGGTGCTTTCAGATAGTCCAGATGGACTCCCAAAACATAACAGAGAAGGCAGCTGAGACTCGGGAATTCAGGGAGCTGGTGGCCTCCACACATTCCACAACCATCTATTTTTACAGGTATGACTTCCTTTTTAGGACAGACCACATTTGCTTCTCTTCAGCTTAACTTCTTATTCTCATTTATTGTTCAAAAAATTAAACCACTTGGGTTGCCAAGTGCCTGTTCCCTTTTGGAGCAATGCCAGGCAACCCTGTTCTCATTATTGCTCCTTTAACTATACAGTACAATAGCTCTGGTTTTGACAGAATATGACAACTAAAAGCAACTGTTATTCTACAAATATACCTCATACCTGTTTATAGCTTTGGTTCACAGGCACAGACATGGTTTTTATAATCTTCATTTGAATTCCTTTCATAAATACATGTTAAACACAGAGCAGTTGTAATGTCTTACTTTGTAGGAGGTGGAGACCAACAGATGTGCGATGTTCTGAACAGCTCCGTGGTTAAATAAGATTGTCTGGTGATCTGGACCCTTCAAAGGAAATATAATACAGTTTTTAAAACAACATGTAAGAGGTTTCCACTATCTGCAATTCATTTTTAAATATTTATGATACATTTCCTAACATTTACTTTGTAATCAGCTGGCGTAACAATCTTATTTTTTTTTTACATAAACAACTTCAACTCCTATTTTTATAGCATTTGTCCTTTTCTGGTAATCATCTCCCCTCTCTCCTTCAATAGGCAATTAGCTCTCACAAATGAAGAAACATGGATAGAGAACTTCTGTTTCTACTCTTCCTATTGGAAACAACTGAAAGCTCCTGATTTTTGCTACAAGTCACATAAAAGATCACCAGTTACTAATGACTTCCTCACTGTTAATATCAAGCATTTTCAACAATTCTAACTGCAGAAGGAAAGGGATTTCTTCTAAAACGGGTTCCAGATAGTGACAGTACTTTGAGAGAAGATTCACATTTTCCTCCAATTTCTTATTATTTATTAGTTTAGTTTCAAGCATATTTGGCCATAAATTCAGCTATTATTGACTTCAAGATCTAAGTTGACAATGGCTGATATGTCAGTATTTTTTCCAAAACAGACTTTGGAATTAAACTCCAATCTTAAATTTTGCAGGAGAAAGGTCTCAGAACCTCTATACCATGACAAGGTTTGTTGAGGTTGAAAAAATAACATGAAATCTCAATACCTACAGCCCTCAGCAGTCTCTTACCAAAGCTGATCTGTGACTTGCAAACCTTTCTATAAAAGCAGGTTCACAGCTCTGGTCATCTCTGCATTAAGCACAGGCTGTGTACATTTAAATTCAGCTTATAGCATTTATCATCCCTCTGTGCACCTCCTTGACTAGTCTGCAAGTGAAGAAAGTCTCTTCACTCCTTAAGCTCTTGTTCAACTACAGCTGAGTTTATGACACCTCTTACACCCTGGTAGGCATCAGTGACACATTATCTTCAAACATGAGATACAGCTGAAATGAAATTCCTCTTGCAGTCAAAAGAACATTTTTAGAGTATCTCTTAACTCTAAGAAAAAAGCATCAAGTTACTTTCACATGTAACATATCTGGTGCTAAATTTAAGAGATGCTTCAGCTGCTACTGCCACCAAGAGCTTTCTACCAAAAAATGCAATTAAAACAGCATGGTTGAAGAAGGAAAACCACTTACATTGGCACACAGAAGTGGCTGAGGCAATGAGTTAAAGCCACAGCTGTGCCAGTATTGGAGCTAAAGAACAGATACTGAAATACGTGACAAAAATGAGTGAGTTTAAAGTAGAAGAAATCATACTGCCCTAGATTTAGTAATTCCCAAGTATTAGTGACTCCTCCATGGGATGCAGGTGGCAGATTCTGTGCAAGCAGGACTGATGACTGTACAGAAGTGACACCTGGGTGTATCTGAGCTGCACAACTGGATGTATATGAAATATGTAATCTGTACATGCTGTGTGTGCACACACCAACCAGCACAACCAGGTAAGCACCAACTCATAAAGATCTGCAAATATAAAGGTGAAAAGTTGAGAATATGATGAAGAATTTCCAAGCAGCTCAGGCCCCAGTTTAACAGCAAGGCTGCCTGGTTTTGTTCCACCTTGGTTACAGTGACAGAGCTCCACTCCTCTGACAGCGATCTTGTTCTCCAAATACGAATGACTGACATATGTCAGGAATAGACATCAATTTGCCATCAAAATACGCCATTTTCAGGGAAACATTAGGATAGCACAACGTAACAACTCATTCCACACTGAAAAGCAAGTACCTAAGTGCCTTTGTCCCTTGGGGCAGGGATCCAGCAGAAGCCTAAGGTCACCCAAGAGAAGGTGGCCTGGGGGAAGCTGCCTTGATTACAGGCTTTATCCTGGGCCTTTCCCAGACACATGACTTTAATTTTCAACTGGCAGTGAAATTATTACTTATGCAGAGATGTCACCACTTTCAAATATAAGTTCCAGAAATATTTTTTAATTATTTATACAACCATGTGTTTCCAAACATATACCTTACCTCTTTAGTTTGACCATTAAAATAGTAAATTCCACTTGCTCTGAAAACAAACTAACTGAGATAGAGAGACTCTAAATTTTGATTTGCCTTTTCACATCCCAGGTACATCAGCCTGATTTCAGTTTACTTATTTGCTCCTATCTGGATAGAATCCTGGCTCTGTATGTTAAGAACTGCATCTGCTCCCCTGTAAATTAACACTTTCCCTTGCCCAGGATGGCTCTTCTCCAGGGGCAATGCTCCCTCAGCCTTTAATTTTAACTCTAAATGTGCAGGGAGAAGCAGCAAAAGAGAGCAGCAAAAGCAGAAACCAGCAGCAATATGCTAGGAACCCAAATGATGGATTTCCTAGCTCTAGAGAACCAGTCTGAGCTTTTCCAGGGAAGTGGGAGCAGGCAAGGCAGAAACCTGAGAAGCCAACAAAAGATGCTGGAAAGGCAGAGAAAGAAATTGGCTACACCAGATTTGAGCTGAGAACAGTGCAGGGACAAGGAGGGCAGGAGCTGTGATAAGTCACTATTAGTTCAATTAATACATCTACTAAGATGAGGAAAAAGAAAAATAAAAGCATCAATGCCTCTTAGAAGATATGCTAAATCTTACCTAAATACAAAGGCTTGTTTATAGTAACTTACTGCTTCAAGGAGGAAAGTAAGAAAGGTTCTCTCAGAGCCTTTTGGAGGAAGATAGAGTCTTCATTTAAAATGCAGTGAATACTGAAACTTTCAGTATATATATATACACATACACATACTTTTTTTAATTATAAGAACATACTTTGCCTATTCATTGAAGTCAGAAAACCCCCTGCAAATTTGTCTTCACTGTATTAGATGTATTTTGTTCTGTCTGAAAATACAATAGCTGACATTATAAACCTGAAACCCCAAAACGAAACAAAATAGAAGGAAGGGGACATTTCAGATTTTTGCTGAACAGCTGCATTTGCCTGGGCAAGAAAATGAGTTCTTGATCAATTTAACATTTGTGATGATGTGTTTACTCAACCTCAAATATTTTTCTTTGTTAGGCAGCTGTTTATTTTGCAAATGAAACCATTTCCTAACACTCATACCCATCACCCTGCCTTTCTTGTGCAGCCATCTTTCTCTCTGTTCACACAGCCAATTATTTCTTTCCAAAAACTTGATTTTTTCCAGACATTCACTGTAAAGTTTGAGAGAGATTTGGGGGATGGAGGAGGCACTCAAAACGGAATAGTGAGTTCAGAAGACCTTTTCCAATTGTGAAGTGACTGTGCATTTGTGCTGTAAATAACATTTCAGGTGTGCAAGCCACCAGGATTTGCTGGAGCTGCAAGGAAATAACTCCTTTGGAAAAAGATGATGATAACTGTTTTCTGTTCTCTCCCAGCCAACAGGGTTTATATTCCCAGAGCCAACACCTGATTGTATAAACTGACTCTTCTACCATCCTATAATTAGTCCTGGGTTATTTTTCTTGTAGGCTAACATGGCTTGATTTTTCACCTGTTCAAGCTCTTCAGACTATTAAGGAGACTTTCAAGGGCCACTTAAACAGAAGGTGCCTCACTGGTGCATTTTTGTTCCTAAAATACCAGTTTTTTCCCACTATTAGGAATAGATGTGAACTTCCATGGTCCAGTGTAGGATTTGTCTTCATGTTTTCTTTAAATAGTTCCCTAAATATTAGCAGCTAAATATTAGCAGCTGAGTTCTATCTTTATCCCACCTAAATGGAAAGTTTTCAGTCCTCAGCTTCACTTAGCAGAAGAAATGCAATGGGATGAATGCACATAAATAACAGTCAAGGCAGAGGAACACAGATACTTAACAAAGGAATAATTCACAGTTCCAGAGGACTCATTGTAAGTGATAAGGTAGAAAGATATTTTTCAAGGTAAATACTTACAAATTCATAAACTTAGGATTTCTCATTTGTTACTACACAACCTGTGGTCCTTTAGTTTTAAATTGTTACTAAAAGGGAAAGACGCTGAAAAAAATCTCATCTCCTATCTTGAATTATTTTGATACAGTTATTGTATAACTCAGTGTACAGTAACTCCCAAAAAACTGCAACAGTAAAAACCAGTGCTATGTGGAAACTTGGAGTGGGGAAAGGGAAAGACAAAACTACGGGGTGAGGTTGCTGCTGGTTTTAAATCAGTTTTCTCATATCATCAGAACTGAATTACATAGCAGGAATGATCATGTATCTGGATGAACCTGTAATTGATAGAGCTCAGCTGAGAAGAGCATTTCTTTTCCTCTCAACCAACAGCACCTCAGAGAACAGTCTGTGTTTAAAACAGCTGAAAGCAGCTGCACAACCTCTGCAAAGAGGTGCTCACACTGTCCTGAGACTTTCAGAGGAAAACCAGAAGTCTTCCAACATTTATAGTGCTAATAGTGAAGACTGATAATTGCCCAGATTGTTGGCTTTGTTCAGTAGCCAAAGCCTATAGAAACCTGATATATTTGCATATGCATATGCATAGCAGCATATATTGACCTCAAAAAATCTGCAGCAAATGCAGAGCAGTACCAGTTCCGTCATTACTGGCCCAAAATCCCAGCCACAAAAGGCAGCACATGCACAGTTCTTACAGGCCAGAGACACAAGTTGCATAGAGAACATGAACTGTCTTTCTTACTTTGCAGCAGTGGGAGAAGATCTGACATATGTATTCTTGTGTGTATCGAGACCTACTGAGCAGTGCCATGAGGTGGGAGATGACTGTAGCATCCTGCAAACAAGTAAGAAGAGAGTGTTAACACTGCATTTCAGCACAGCTTCTTTACAGTTTGTTACTTAAAGGAGCACTCCTGATTCTGCACTCAGTGTTCTCCATTCCACCAAAACTTTTATGGATACAGAGCAAGACCATTAAAAGCAGTTCATTAAAAGTTGATGGCATGAATGACAATTCTGAGCCAAATCCCCATGGAAAAGAAATAAAAGATCAGTGCAATTGGAATAAATAGGAGTAACAGGAATAAAACTTCTGCAGTTTGCCTCCAGAATATTTGGGACAAAAATCAATAAAATAATGGGGGGGAAAGCATACCAAAACCAAACATGGCCACTGACAGGGATTAGTCCAGGAGTTGCCTTAATGTTGTCTTACCACCAGTGTGGCTGACTTACCTCTTCTCCCAGCTCTGAGTCCAAGGGAGCAGGGAGGGAACAAGGTGCCAGCTCGGACAGGGCACAGTCCCCTGGAACTGATTCATGGGGAGTCATCATGTCATTTGTCTTGCAGTCAAACACACACTACAGACACTGTCAGTGTGTGTGACACTAGTGACAGAGAATCTCAAATAAACCAGCAAAAGAAAACCCTTACAGTCAAGTGGAAAGTTCCCTAAGCCAAGGCAGGGGGTTGGAACTAGATGATCTTTAAAGTCCCTTGCAATCCAAACCTTTCCATGATTCTGTAGCAAGTTCTCTTCTGCAAGCACATCCAGTTATTTATCTCTGTGGTGAGTTACAAAACTGTAATGCTCTAAAGGTTTCAGTTACTTTTTACCAGCACATTTTAGTGGCAGGAACTACAACGATATTAAAAGAAACAATGGGTATTTTAGTGTGGAAATGGATAAACTAAATTACTTCCACAAGATAAAGCGTGCTGAGCAGAGGGAAGGATTGAATGAGCATTCCTTTCCAAAGCACATGTGCTATGTTGGCCCTAAAATCCTAAGTCAGACTCTGTTTTACCTGCACAATGATGAATTACAACCCTCTGATTTAGGAAGAGGTGAACTGAAATCAGAGCAAAACGTTCTGCACATCAGCTCCCATGACAGCACCAGAAGCAGCACCAGCCTGAGTGTTTAGTGACTGTAGCTTCAGACAGACACACTGGTTATGAGAAGTTTTATTTCCCAATTACCTGGGAAATTTCCTACCACACTTTTTAGTATTGTCAAAATAAACATATACCAGTCTCCTCTATTTGCACAAATATTTGAGATTATACAAAGTTCTGCAGTATTTATTATTTTAATTTTATTTATGTATATACACAGTTATCATACCTATTTTAGGAAGCTTTGCTGCTGACAATCCAGCCCTCTTATTCTCCACAGAAAACAATAGGACAACAGAGCCAAGAAACACACTGAGAACAAAATCAACTTGTTTTTACTGCTTGTTTTTCACAAATGAGGGAGAGGGAGAGGGAGAGGGAGAGGGAGAGGATAAGCTCAGAATTCACAGGCAGGAATGTTTGGAAAAAGGAGCTTCAAATTGTAAGATGCAAGACCTGATATCTCCTGCAGGGAAATCCTTGACTATGAAAACTGAATTAGTTTGAAAGGAATCAAACTGCAACTATTAAAGCCGCACATTTTTGAATAAAATAATTATTCAGTTAAAGTCTTTTAATCAATACAGATGAATGTGAAACATTCTGTCTAAGCAGACAGAAATTGAGCCTCCAACTGTTGGGAAGCTCTACAGTAGAGCTATAGAAATGGGAATGGAATGGCACATGGTGATTTGTGTAAGAGAATGTTTTACTGACCAGTGTGGCACCATGACACAGTAAATCCAGGTAAATTCCTGGATGGAAAGGTTCTCATATGGGATGATGAAAACCATTTTCATTGAGCTTTTATGAGATGGGGCTGTTCTGCCACCAAACATCATGACAGGGTATTTCTGGTGTCACTGTGACCCCAACAATGTCATTGTACATATGATGTAAGAGTTAATGAATCCCTGAAAACAGCACAGTAAGGATCCCCTGAAACTCCGCCAAAACACAAGAAAGTGTATTATTAGATATTCTGGACTATACATTTAAGAAGCACTTCTTTAAAGGTATCTTTCATACATCTTCTCAGTTTGTTCCATCAAATCTGAAGTGTTGTGGGTATGAAAAGGTTAAAAACTCTTGGAAAGTTCCAAGAGTGCTTCCTTAACATGCTTGTAAGAAAACTGTTAATTCTACTCTACAATTCTGCTAAAATATCCAACTTGTATAATAGTTTTGGCATGTTGATCAGAAAAGAACCTAGAAAGAACAAAGGGATTTGTGGACATAACTGACTTCCAGCTAAATGTGAACAGTGATTAGGTGTCAATGTGATACATAATTCCACTTTTATTCAGTATTGATACCTAAGCGACAAAGGATCTTCCTAGGAACCCTAGTGAGATTGAGTCTACACTCACAAGTTACAGTTAAAATAATGAGATTCACAAATCCATTAAAATGTTGTCTGCTAAGAAAGTAGTTCCAGGCAACTTAGGACAAATACCTCTATATCACATAGACTGAAACAAAATTATTGTCCATCCAAACAGAACTCAGAGAGAATTAACAGTTATATTTACCTGCTTGGATCCCAATATCTGATTTCTTCATAGTCCTTTTTAACACCAAAACAAAATTTGTAAAGACCTATTCTTCAAATATCTGTTTTTAATTGAAGGTTGTTATTCCTTTTCCCAAGTCAGAGAACTGAAATGCTTCTATCCACCCAAGTCACTTGAATTCAAGCTCTAAAAGTTAGCATTGGTTCTTTAACAACTCTCATTTTTAGGAAGCAGTTCAGATTGGAGAACTTTGAGCCTTGCTCCTGGCTCAGCCACCACAAACAGCAAGAAGGAAAGAAGGAATAAGGCATGAGAGGCTGACCCAGATTCCTCCCTTAGGAAGTGTGGATCACCGAGCTGTGTATGCTTGGCAGTGAGGGTTCATTGCTCATTAAACACCTGGTTATTAATCAGTGTAACATATCCTGATCCTCTCAGGTGCACCTCCTCCCCTTTACCAAGCCTGGCCAATACCAGGTGACATCAGGTTTTCCATCCCAAACCTGCCCAGAAAGCAGGAATGCCTTTCACTCATCATTTCTAGAGACTGAGACTTCTCAAACTGATTCCTCATTGTCTTAACAGCACAGACACTCATCCTGCAGCAGTGCCTTCACCTCTCCAAATTCCTGTAAGGGCAGGAATTGCAGCAGGGAATGCACCTCCTTCTGCAAGGCCAGCACAGCAACCACAGATAGCAAGTTCCCACTGGAACTGTACCTGGGTCCCACTGAGGAAGGAAAATGTAATCACAACTGAGAACATCTGTCAGGAAATATGCAGAATGCTTTCATGGGCTGGAAACATTTTCTGCCACTGAATCCATTCTTTTGTTTTCAATAAGGTATCAGGAGCTGAAGTAACAGGATCTCAGTCAAACTGGATTTGCCTTAGTGCTTCCATCTACTTAGCAAACCAAAACACACCCAGCTATGGTGAGCTGGCTGGTTCACATGGGCAATAAACCTGGAATTTAAAGAAGTCTGAATATATGTCTGCACCTCAACAGATCTCTCCTCCTGGACTCCATGTCATTCCTCATTTCCAAGTGCAGCATGGTCACTAAATGGGTCTCAGCACCAAAGCCTGCACCCTGCCTGTGCAAGAAGCCTCCAAAACAAGGATTCCCCTGGCACAGCAGGTCTGCATATAACTTGGTGTCACAGCTGAGCATCAGACCCTAAAAACCTGCCCTTTCTGAGAACTCAGTGTTCATCCAGCTCAACACAATGGATAGGTGGATGGGTGGATGGGTGGAGCTGCACATTTTCTCAGTACAAACTCTAAGTTCCTATAGGAAACTGCCCAAATGTTTCCACCTCTGAAAAACTTTTTTTTTATCCTTGGAACTGAGCAGAATTAATTACACAAAACTGCCAGCAGTTTATCCTACGAGCTCCTGTCCATAAGGAAAGGCTCAAGAGGAAAGATGTAGTTCTGACACTCAGGTGTAGTTCTGGCACTTCTGCTGGGAGAAATATTCCAGTTACTGTGGATGATGTGCACCTGTTACAAACAGAAAGGAATGTTTTAAGCAGCTCTCTTTAAAGCATTTGTATCTCCTGGATTTCAACTGAGAGGTCTTCTGAAACTTCTAGAATGACTGCAACACCCGTGGAGATGCTAAGCTAATTCCCAACATCTTGTCCTGGAAAGAGTCCCGCCCAAGGTTTGAGAGAGAGCATCCTCTCTCTGCAGTCAAACCACAAAAAAATTCTGGGAAAGTTTTCATGTTAGACACAACTCAAGATCCAACTTGTCAGAAATTTTCTCCAGAATCATTCCTTGGCAGGAATGAAAAGCCACTGACAAACTTGGTCTCCTACTTTTCAAAACAAGACCTGAAAAAGGCAGAAGCCTTTGAGAGGCAAAAGCACTTGAGAGACCTTCAAGTGCTGCAGATGCATGGAGATGGTGACAGTCACCCTGGAGATGCTGGGACCAGACACAAAGCTGGAGCAGGGGGGCTAAACAGGAACTCTGAATTCTTCCTGTTGTTCTCAGTGTTGGAATGTCTACCATGAAGTGTTCATTAGGCCCATAATTCCTTCTTTAATTGCAAAGCCAATGTCTCAACTGCTGGCTTGTGAAACACAGCTTGCAGCAGTGTGGGCTGGGGCTGTACCTTCCAAGAGATAAGAAAAATATCTTTTCAAAGGATTGTATTCAGCACTTTTCAAAGCATGGCTCTGGGTATTCCCACAAGGGAAGGAAAAAATAGGATTTGCAGAAATAGGACCTTAAGTACAATCATAAAATACTTAACTTTGAGATGTCTAACTGAAATGGGAAAATGGATTTTACAGGTGAACTAAAGAGCAAGGACCTCTCACCAGATGATCATTTTCTGTAGTTATGGTTAATTCCAGGACACCCTGTTTGCCTGAAGGAGGACTGGCAGAACAGTTGACGTCATTGCTGTGCAGCCAAGAACACAAAGCATGAAACACCAAATCCAGTCTCTTGGGCATATTGTTCCCATGTTAGTGGCTATTCCTGTGGTTCTTTCCCATTTCTGTCTGTACTCTACTCCTGCCTCTCCCTTCAAGACATCAAATCTCTCCTCCAAACAGGGAGCAATTAGAAGTCCCTATTGAGCACTGATCCCCAGGAAGATATATGGATTGTTAATGGAGACAGTCATCTTAAACCCCTCTCTGGATGCTGAGAGCAGGAAGCAGATGCCTCTGCAATTACCAACTCTTAGAGGCTGATTTGGGGGGAATCTGGGAGCATGGAGGGAAGCCAAAGAAAGGAACAGAGACACAAAGAGGAAGTCCTTGGATCACTCTGGAGAAGTGCCTTCTGTGTTCACACATACAATATGTATTGAGGTTTTCCTTGCTGCACAATCACAAAACACCAGGAAAAAAGTCCATGAACAGCGGAGGACAAAGCTGGCTGATTGTCTACACACACTAAATGCAAGCTACTTCCTGAGATGGACTAACTGGCAAATGAAATTCAGAATAGGTGTATGGTAAGACTGAGTCCATATAAAACAAGAAGTTTGCATACCTGTTCTGGAATGAAAATGTACAAGGTCATTGGAAAAAGGAATAGAGAACAAAATAGACATTGCAGCACTGCATACCAACTAGACAAAAAATCATGAAGAAAATCTGATGACTATTAACAGCCAAACTGTAGAGAAAGTATGACATGAGAGGCCAGCTGTGCCCTTCTCTGTAAGCAACAAGACCTCCTCGAGCAAGCAACAACTCCCTATGAGTGGGACCAGAGTGATTCTCATTGTGGGCTCCCAGTTACCCTCAGAAGCTGGAGCTGCTCTGTGACCTCCCTCAGATTGGGGCAATGCTCCCATTTTCAGAGCAGGAAGAGATTACTGGTCCACTGCATCTTTCATTCCATGGCTCACCTTATCCCTTACACTGGGACAAAGGAAGCAGCTAAACTCTCCATGCCCCTCCTTCCCAGTAAGAGGCAGTGCCTGGGTTTGGGCAAGCCCCAGAGACAGCAGTACCTTCAGAGAGGGCTCTGCCCAGTAACCTAACCAGGGCCAGCACCAATAGCCCTACTTGGCACATGCTCCAGGACAAACTCAGGACTACACCAACTGGAGAGGCACATTTTCAATCCTCCTATCACTTAAATGCAAATCACACATATACTAACTAAGACCAGAGAGATTTTAGAGGTGAAGCTCTTCCACTGGAAGCACAAAAACTGAGCAAGCCCTCTCCCATCCAGAGATGGAGGATAGTGTTGGATAAAACTTTAACTTCCAGAAAGTAACTGTTGCCAGTGTAACTCTGAAAATAGTATCTCTAAATACAATTTAGAGAAAGTTTTTCTTCCTTAAGATTGCATACAAGTCTGAACATGTAGGTATTTTCTTTATCAGTGGGCTACCTTGGTGACCAGCTCATATCAAACCAGCCATAAATGTTAGGGGTGCTGGATACCTTAAAGGTGGATGAGAAGTGCTAATGCTGTTGCTCAAACAAGGCCTTGTTACTGTTCCACCCAACCAGATTTTTCACTCCCACCCTCTCTATAGCCTTTAAAAAGACATAATAATCTGCTTACAACTTACTGTGTACAGCAGATCCTCTGGAGTTACAGGGCTGATGAAAATAGTACGGAGACATCGCAGGCAAGCTTCAATAAACTTCAAATCTGGTGATAACAATCCTATAAATATGGGCAAAACAACCATTCAGTCTCGTTATCTTTGTGTATTTCAGTACTTTAGGAACATTCACTAACACAGATCCATTAAGGAAGGAGTACCTTGCAATAAGGCTGGGATAATATGGCAGTCTAGGAGGGATTTGACATTGTTCTCTGTCCCCATGGCAAGGCTGCCCAGCACCACAGCACATTCTGTTCTCAGCTCCGTGCTCGAGGTCTCTTGCTGGAGTAAATACAGCAACCTGCAAACACAAGTATTTTTAGAGGAAAATTCAGATGGAAGAGAAAATTTAAGTCTATAAGAAAATAATCTGGATCTTGCTATGTAAAGAGGATGAAAAACTTAATAGAAAGATGAAAACTGAGCAAAAGAGTAGAGGGACACGTCATTCACAACCTTTTCACACTGTGTGTCCCTACACAACTTTTATTTGGTATACAAAAATACCCCACTGCTTTTGCTTAAAAAGGTACTGTCCTAGCACTGATATCCAGGATGGGGCTTTCAGATCATCAAGCCCAACTGTTCCCCAGCACTGCCAAGGCCACTGATCCACGTTTCCAAGTGCCACATCCACACAGCTTTTAAATTCCTGCAGGGATGGGGACTCCACCACTGCCCTGGACAGATGTGCCAGGGCTGGACAAGCCTTTCCAGGAGGAATTTTCCCAGTATCCAACCTGTCCCTCACCTGGCACAGCTTGAGAGACTGTTCCCTCTCATCCTGTCCTTGTTCCCTGGAAACAAAGCCTGACACACACACACACCCTCAGCTGCACCCTCCTGTCAGGGTCCCCCCCCAAGATCCTTTTCTCCAGGCTGAGCCCCCCCAGCCGCTCCTGGTGCTCTGTTCCCTTCCCTGGACATGCTCCAGCCCCTCAATATCATGTCCTAAAAAGACTTTTTTCCCCAAAAGGATTTTAAAAAAATTCAAAAGCACGCAAAAATATGAAGGCTGTTCTCTTCCAAGGAAAGTAATTGCTATTTTCTTTCACATTAACACTCCACAGGTGGGACAAATGTTACAGCTCTGCTTCTCTTAAAGAGCAAAAATGAAACACACCGACTACAATCTGAAGTCTAATATACTTAAAATAGAAAGCCTTACCTAAGCTTTATAATTAGTGAAGATCAAAATTTAAGTTCCCATTTTACATACAATAAGTTTTTGAAATACTAATAATATCCTTTTCTACATCTTTAAAATAAGTCTGAGGTTCAGATCAGGTGTTCTACAGAGCTAGACATGCATATTGTAATATTTTCTATTTCTATCTTTAAAAGACAGAACTGACACCAAGTAACAATGAAAATTAAGTAGTCCCATGACAAACTGTAAAATTACAAAAAGTTTCAAGTGAGGAGAACCCATATAGTCACTAAAAATAAAACTGTTAATTAATAAAGTACTGTCAGGAATTAAGGACAAAGATCCACATCTGTCTATTGTCCATGGGAACATCCTGGGCTGGTTTGTTGCTCCCAGCCTCTAGCCTAGACAAACTCAGCAAAGATGTAATGAATTCCTTCCTTACATTAATATCATCAGGACAAAAAGGTAGAAAAATGGCATTTATATGCAGGGCACAGAAGGGAAGATTATAATTTGGATTTTGGAAACTTAAAAGTATGATTAAGGTAGTTGTTCATAGTTCACATGTTCTAAGAACACAAGGTCCCTGCATAACCTGGATCCCTGATCTACAGTCTTACCCCTTATCAGCCAGCCTTTGCATTCCAAACCAGCAGAAGTACTGGAATAAGGCTCTGCTAGAACCACCACAACAAACTTTTGTATTCTTCAGGGGAAAACAAACGTACAGATACACAGAAAAGGTGTTCTAAGCCAGAAAAAGGTGCTAATACTGACACTCTTCCACCTGTGGTCCTGCAGTCGAACTCATTACAACAAATGGGAAATTAAATAAAGCTAATGGAAAGACTCACAACATTGTCACGAGCATTTTCCAAGGTTTTAAAATGCAGATTTTTTTCAAACTTCTATAGGCTTCTTCAAGTATTTCCCACTTTTGTTTATATGAAATACAACTTCTGCCATCTGTCCGTGCCCTTCTAAGGGCAATTAAGTGATTAAGGCCTTTTTCTCAGATGTCAGGAATGATATCTAGGAAATCATATCCAAATGAGGAAGGACAGCAAATCCATCCAGAGAGATACTCCATATCTAACCATGAATAACCATGCCAAGAAACAGAAATAAAGTCAGCTGGAGGCATGACGTACACCTGGGAAAACCATGGATTATTTTAAAGTAGAAAACTTCTAAGGGAAGCAGCAGCTGGACAAAAAGAAACTACAGTGGCTCAGCAAGGAAGAGACACAGGTCAGATTTCCCCTTCCTTTAATGATGACTGAGACAGGTGTGATGCATCAGTTCCACACCATAACACAGATCTGCATGATTTCGACCGCCCCAGTCCAGTCTGAACACCACCCTCACAGTTAAAAAGAACAGAAATGCCCTTTTCACACTCCATCCCATTTACAAGTTGTCACAAAAATCTCTCAAGTTCCTAAAACACCTGGTGAGGAGATGAAACTCAGCACCTCCTCCAGCCTCATGAGCAGGCACAGGGAGAAAGAGGCCAGAGTAACTGTTTGAGTGCTGTGAAGCTTAAGACACCTTTCATCCAAGTACATTAATGAACAAGAGTTCTAATTGAGAGATGATTATCTGAACATTTAGTTCAATATCCCTTTGTAAAGGGATGAATACACTATTTGTGGAATTATCACAATTCTTATCATATCTTATTCTACCTTGGAAGATCATCCATTGCAAGAAGGCCCAAAAGCCCGGTGATGAACACACAGATGAAGGCACTGCTGAGGTGAGTTACCCCCACTGGCTGACAGAACAGCAATAAAAAGTCACTGCATGCATAGAAGGTGACCTCTGAACATGCTGGAAGTCCCAGTGAGTCAACCCCAAACTGTGAATGGAATTAACATGTTTGGAATAGCTCAAACAAGGCAGGACAACAAACTTTTTTTTCAATCTGTTCTTTTTAGTGCTAAAAAGCACTACTTTTCAGACATAACAGCAAGCAATCACTTTCCACAGAACTTCCCAAAGACAGAACTAAATCTAATTTTAAAAGCATTCAGAATAATTTCTGTACAATAATATCTGAAGTGACAAATTCAATAGCTATAGATTCTTCACATGAAGACTCAAAAATTAGTGATTTTTATGACTGTTAGTCACAGAAATTTATCCTGAAGTAAGATGCCAATTTCCCTTCTGGAAGCAATAGTAATTCCAAATCTCCAGAGGCTGGATCCAAGGGACCTGGGCTAACTCTACTCCCTAAAGAGCCCCACAAAGTAAAGAGAACTGCTTCTGAAATATTTCACACGGTTCAAATAGTTTTTTAAAAGAGCCAAGTTGAGCAGTATGCAGTGTATAAGTAGGGAAGTTGGCTGCACAGAAAACCTTTCCCTTAGGAATATAAGGAGTCTCAGCTTGCAGCTCTAGTAATTTATCCTAATGCTTAGACATCCTCTCTGACATTAATATTCCATGAGCTGTTCTATATATACCACACAACCTGCATCCAGTCTGATTCTTGTCCACATAACTAAATTCAACTTCGGAGAGCTTCAGTATCTACTGAGCTGCAAGAGGTCTGGATTTGAAACTCCACATATTTCATGACTACAATCAAGTTTTCCCTCATTTTCCTCTTGAATGATGTTTCATTTGAAAACAGCCCTTACTCCTCCCCATGGAGCCCCATTTATAGCAGGAATACTTCCCCCAGCACTCCACAGATTCCTGTCCTGATTCCTGCCCTGGTGCTCCCAGCTTGCTCGAGGTGTTCACACACTCCCTTCTAGAGTGACTTGAAGGCTACTGAGGTGGCTGCAGCACAATCTCTCCTGTTCATTACCAGATCAAAACCCTCCATCCCAGTGCATCACCACTGCCACATCTCCAGTCTGAGCTGAATTTCTTCCAGTGTTTCCCCCTAAGACTGTTCCATGACCCACTCAGCAAAGCATAAATACATCCTTTCTTTGCAGCCATTAATACCAGAATAGGTGGGATCAGCAAACAGCCCCTGAAACCAAATGGAGATAAATTTACACCAACTGCACTCAGAGCTTTTTAATTTACACAGTGAATTACACTGGTTCAGTTTAAGATTATTTTTGAGATGATAAAAGCCTTTTGCTTCACAAAAAGTGTGTTAATAGGCATTACATAAAGCAACATCTCCACCTAGTCTTGCTCCAACCAACTTATCACTTTGCTCAAGACTGATGTCTTATTCCAAGGTTCACCATTGGACTATTGATTCCATTCATTTTGATAAAACACATTCAAACTTTATTCTAAGTCATCCAGAAATTTCTGTCTAAATTAGAACATCAGCCAGCTCATGACCACCATCTGAACAACTACTGCTCATTTAGACAAAACAATTCTAAAAGATTTTTGTCTGAGGATACCAAAAATCAAGCTGTTTTTACTTCCCATTCACCTCCATTGTACACAAAACGATTACACTACAGTCTCACTGAGTTTGATATCACCAGCCAATATGCAGCATCAGCACATGAAAGAGGACATCAAGAATGCATTTTTGAATAATTTTTTACAGATTTGACTCTTCTAGCTCCCTAAGAACAAGTAACACGAGGTATCATAAAGCTACCTTCTACATGATATTTTTAAACTTGAAACTGAAAATTCTAATAGAAATACACAATAGAAAAGGTGGCATTAGAAGTGCATCTTGTGTTAACAACTTTCCTTTTGCTGTCAGAACAGGCACTTCAGAAATATGGGTTGCACAGCTTCCAAACAACAGCTGTCATACAATTCTGCTGACTGCAAATGTTTGCTTTGACTCACCTGTACTCCACAGCTGGGTTAGAATACCCTGTTCCAGTTATATACATCATCCTTGTGGAGAGGGTTACTCCTCATTAAGAGGTGTTTAATTATGCAATCAGGTCCTGACTCCTGATTTGATTTGAAGAAGAGCAACGGACAACCACAGGAGACTTGTGAGAGCCTCTGTTCCCCACCTCTTTCACCACCCTAGAGCAAAGCAAGCCTTGGAAAACAGCAGCATGACAGGTGAAGCTCCTTCCCCTAAGACAGCAAACCACAGCACCTGCACACAGCTCCCTACCCTGTGGAGTTCATGACAGAAAACCCCAATGCAAACTGCACAAAGAACAGAACAAGGCAGCAGGAAACAATTGCGTCCTTGCCTCGTAAGGACATCCAAGAAGTTTGGACTAAACACTCCCTAATGTGCATGACAGACCTCATAATACTGTGTCCAAGTGCATGGAGTTCCTGGAAACAAGCTGGGAACATGCCAGGGATGATGAAGCTTCCAGAAAGTGTGCAGACCTGATAACAGCACATTTACTAACACCCCCAGCAGAAGCCAGGTCTCAGCTCCTGGAGGCACCAGGGCAATCAGGTGGGCACAGAGGAGCACTGGAGCCATGAGGAGTTCTGACAGATCCTCAGGCCTTGCTCTGAGGCAGGATCAAACATTGAACCATTTGAAGTGGCTGTGCTGGTTGATTTTCCAGCTCCCATTGGTGGAGATCCATGGCACTGTCACCCCAGCAGCCCTTCAGCACTTCAAGGCACATTTCTCCACTGCTGTCTCTCCTCATTCTCTGCTCATCTGTCTGGTTTTTAACTCCACAGAACAAGACCTGCTTTTTGTAAGTTAGTTTTGTGTGATTGCTGAGCTGAGGCAGGTCTCTGTGCACTCAGAACACAAGAAGTTGGAGGTAGGGCATGGTCAGAAACACAGAAGAGTTCTGTTACACCAACTTGGCTTTTCACCTACACCTTTACCTGCACTGCCAGGGGCAGAGCCACCTAAAGCATTTCCCTTCTCATCTTTTTTACCAGGTTACACAGTTACCAAAGCAGCAATCTTTTATTCTTTTGGCCAACTCTAAAAAAACACTGCCTTAAGGAATTTGATTATGTTTAATAATAAATTGAAACATAAAATTTCATGTTGGTGTGTTCACAGCCCTAGAAATAATTAAAAACCCTTATAAATTCTTACCAGTTTTCACTTCCATAGGCAACCTAACAGTCTGCTGTAGGACTCAAAATTCAAATAATGGAATGGAAAAGAGTCCTTCAGTTGTTCTACATGGCCTTTATAATTTGCTCCAAAGAAATTTAAAGAATTTAAAAATCCAACAGTTAAACAGAATCACTAATAAATGTCAGGGAAAGGTTAAAATTAACTATACAAAATTCTTTGAGGTGCATCTACCTAGAGAAAGGTTTGGTAAGAAGTACACTACCACCTCACCACTCCAAATAATTGACTTTATGTGACAGGGGAACAATCAGCTGGAAGTCAGAAAATAATTTTCAGTAAGTGACAAGAATGATTTAGTGGTTTTGTTAAAGGCCCTGGGTGGTTGGGATTAAAATTTGATTTAAAAACTGTATTAATTTTGGAGCAAAGGAATAGCTGAAGCTCTTAAGGAAGTGGATTAGACTTTAAATATTGAACTCTCAGCAATAACTTGATTCAGGTAAGGTTTTATGTCAAAATCACACAGATCAGAGCTTCAACAAGTAACTACAACAAACAGGAAGACAGAGCTATGCTTTGCTCACTGGAATTTAACATTGCCTTCCCCATTCTCTGCCATCCCCCTCATGAAAGAAGAAAGGAAATTATCCCAGGATTGAAAGGCCCTGTTGGTGCCTGGATGGCAAACCAGAAATGCTGCATCTCTCCAGGTACCAGAAGCTGCTCCACAGACTTGCAATACTGACTTATCAGGAACTTCCTCGTGCTCATTTCACTGAAGGGTTTTCTTTTCCAATTCCACCTCTGTGTGCCATTTACAGTTCAGAGGATTGGGAGGCAGCAGCACTACAGACTAACTGCTACTAGATGAATAGCTAAGTTAGTTCAAAAGCCCTGTCAAAATGACTTAGAAAAGAACAATTTACATTCGAACTAATGATTCAATCATTTCCCTGAGATTTAGGCTGTAAGAGGAACTGACAGAAAGCATTAAATATTGAACTTGGACTCTGAAGAGGTGTCTGACGTGGTGACAGACACAGAAGCTGCAGTATTTGTTCTTATAAAACTGCTGAGTAAGGGGGCACACCAACAACTGTGGACTTCATGGTCTCTGCTAGCACTAATATGAGGTAGAAGAAAAAAAAAAGCTGAAGGACTGCACAAGTATGAAACCATTTTTGCCAATGCTGTCTTCGCTTTAAGTTGGTCTGCCACAGAAAGAACTTGGCCTTAAAATAACTTTTCCTTCTAAACTTTAAAAATTCTGTTTTCTGGGACTACTACTAAAAAGCAAGAATTTCAAAAAGTAACATTTCTGCAGTCCTGACAGGGGCCCAAGGCCAGCATTCCATGAGAATGGAAATTCTATGATTCTAGGAAGAGATATAGAAAATCACTTCTTAGGAAATGAAATCCACACACAAGCTGGCTATTTCCATTCAGAACATCCAGGGCCAAGTTTGTGCACACATTTGTACAGTTTTAACACCTTCTAGTTTTAAATTCCAGACCTGGCAATTCTGCAAGCTTTCTTCAATCAACTTTGTTTTTCCTAGAATCCTTTTCAGAACGAGCAGTCCAGAGGTGACCACAGGTCAGACTGAACTTTAAGGGGCCCCCAAAAAATTCATTTAAGGTATTGATACATGTCCCTTTCCAAAGATGACACCACTGAACAGCCACCTCACAGACCCAGGAGGCCACTGGCCCAGAAATTACAGGGATCCACCATTCTTCCACAGTAATTGCTTCCTTTTTAGGGAGATCTTCAAAGGACTTTGCATTTCTTTGCAATATTTTTAAATAATAGGGTTATTTCATATATTCCAGTAATATTTGGCCTGATTTCAAATAAAAGATACTTCCTAGACTTGTTTCCAAACCCCATATGAGTCTGTTCAAATATTTGAACATACTGTTTTCTTTTCCACTAAGTGAGAGATCTGAAGGGGTTCCTTGGGTCTAAAGAGTATTTTCTGAAAGCTTGATGGAGGAATAGTTGGGGAAGAAGAGAGAAGCAAGAAATGAATAAACAACAGGCTGAGCCACAGGACAAAGCAGCAGCAGAATTCTAACAATTTCCAGTAGAGAAGAGAAGCAACTTCCTGTGGGAGGCTGCAATTGAACTCTGTGAAAAGAAAACTGTTCTTTAAGACTTAAACCAAAGAATGCCAGGTTGGTTATTCCTCTCCTCACTGAGGGAGAGGCTTGGCTTTGCAGATTGGAATTCCACAGGCCCCTATACTTGACCAGCTTCACTGATCAGAAGGCACATCAAAAGGGCCAAGGGATTCCCACCCCTGTGACAGAACAACCAAAGGAGTCCTCAAATCCAAACCGACAATAATCTAGTTAAGTCTGTCTGCAACACCTTGAGGAAATTGTAAAGCCTTCAGAAAGGCACTTGTGGGTAGATGATGTCAGATTATAGCCAGAGAGAATCATCTTTGATCACAATAACCCAATGTATTTCAGCTACTCCTCCAGACTGAAGAGCCTTTTCTGAAGATGTCTGAAGAGACTTCTGGTCACTTGAGAATAACTTGTCCTGAAGAGAGGACAAGTGTGATAGTTCACCTTCTAACATTTCCCAAGGCCAGGCACTTATCTGCAGTTGTAGATTAACTGTATAATTTACCTGGGCAGTCAGAACACATTAACAACAATGAAGAAAAAAGCACTTTTGAATTTTCATTACTGGGCACAGAACAAGCAGCAGCAAAAAGCAGGATAACAGAGGGAACAGAAGTCCTACAAAATGTAAGAACAGGCAGATTCTAGATTTGGACGGTGAGGATCTTCTGTAGCTTTTAAAATAGGAACCACAAGAATGAGCAGGACTTGCAAAAACCCGTTAAGGCCTGTTGCTGACAGAAATTCCTTAAATTTCTCATCATCTTCAACAAAAACCCGCTTTCATCTTTCCAACTCCTGTGAAATCTTCTCTTCACCTGTTTGCATCTGGTCAAAAGAAAAGATAATCCAGCAGGTTTTGTACAGGGGGTTGCCTCACTGCAATCCCTAGAGAATTTCAAGGGCTGGCCTTGGCACAAACTCAATCTATCAGTGAGAAGATACTCTCTGCAAATAAAAAGCATTTTTGACACAGCAGCAGCAGCAGCTCTCAGGCAGAATAGTTTGGGACCTGGTTGCCATTTAAGCAAAAAGATACAGGTGGGTGCCACACTACCAGCACAAGGACTGCAGTGCTCAAGGTTTTCATTCTCCATTGCTGTAAATTGAGGCTGAAAGAAAGCTGGAGGAGAAGAGGGGTGAAATGAAAGCTGTAATGAACAGTCTAGTAGGAGCTAAAGTTACCTGTTCAATTTGTACTAGTGGAATCAGGGTCCAGAAAATGTTAACATCAGCTGAAGCAGCAAGGTACAATAAAGTATGATCAATGGTTTTTAATCCTCTGAAGCAAGGGGAGCAGACAAGCAAATTATCTCAGATGTTTTTCAATATTTTAAATTACATCTTTAACATAACCTTACACATTTTCAGTTATGAATTCACCAGGCAATTGGCTGAAGAACAGGATTAAGATACAACCACTTTCATCCATCATTAATATCAATGTCAAAAAAATAGATTTTATTCCTGAGATGATAAAGTTCAATAAAAACACCAAGACTACTTTAGAGAGTTCTATGAAATTCTAAATGAAAAGCATTGCTCAACAGCCTGTTCTGTAATACATGAGTTTAACAGATATTTCAAGTCTCTCTCAGTTACGTTAAAGAAAGTATTCAGTCAACTACAATCAAAGTTAAAACAAAAAAGTGCCTGTGATCGAAGGATCATTATTCCAGACCTGTTGTGAATCAGTGAAAAGGAGAGTAGCAAAGGACATACCTTGGAACTGCTCCCAAAACAATCAAGTTGGCTTTTTGTTTGTTGTTTCCAATTACAGCATTTTTCATATCTCTGTAAATCCAGAAAGAAAAACAAACCCTGGTAAATTATGCTGAGGTACTGAGGGCTTATCTATAGAATTTACTATTTCCATGAGGCTTATCAAGCAGTTTTCCACATGTCCATGCTGCAGCTACAGACTGGGCAGTGTTTCAGGGCACAGCTTCCTCAGCCCACAGGAAAATACCCCAGAGCTCTGGGATTCCACTACATCCCAGCTCCTGCAAGTAAGCAAAAACCCAAACTATCTCACATGCACACCATACACCAAGAAGTCTTATTACTGAGAAATACTAGATATATTGGTTCTTTGTGCCCATATAGTCACTAGACTTCTAAAACAATTAAAAAACCCACTATTGGTTGGGAAGTCAAATACTGGTAATTCAAAGTATTAACTGAATAGTATACTGGGTGCAGAAAAAGACAAGCTAAGAAAAAGGAACGAGGAACTATCACCAGTCTCCAGAGACCAGGCTTTCACTCTCCTCTTCACCCCACGCTTTCTTTCATGTATTTCAGCAGGACACCTAAACATCTGTACATCAAAATCTCAGGAATAAAGTGGAAACCAGCACATTTTCCTGCCTAAGAGTCACTGCAAGCTTACACACATTACAGGCATTCACACTGTGGTACTAGAACACAGGAAGCACTTTGGAAAGTGGACACTGGTTGTACTCACAAAGAATTCCTATCAAAACCTGTGGTTTGCAACCTTGTTCAGAAAATTGCTACTGTATCCTAAAAACTATCACCACCTGCTCATTTTTTCTCTTCATATGAACACACTGAGCATACATGAACATCCAGAGAATCTGAAAGCAAGCTTGCAACTTAGAAGTGGTTTCAGAAAATCAAGATGATTCATTTCTAGGAAGCTTTCTAGTTATTGGGGCCCTTAAGAGCAGAGAATAGAGAGAGATCAACTTCAGGTAATTCTTTATCAACAAAAAACCAAAACTAGATTGATTGTAGTGTTAGCAGCAAAATTGGTAAGTTAATCACTATGCATATAATTTATTCAAACAATTTAGGAGTCTTAGTGGTTGTTTTAAGTGAGCACATTTTCTTGCCTCTATCTCTCTCCCAGCTGCTATCTGCAACTTTTAAGAAACGTAGAGCAGCCCTCTCTTGTAAGATCTGCCCTGGCCAGCAGGAACACTATACAGCCCCCTTTGGTGTCCACTGAAAAAGCAGATTTCACTGTACCAAACAGCTGTCCTGAGTGCCCAAGTTTAACAACTCCCTCCATTAGAGTTGTAAAAAACTTCTTAGCCAAGGCAGGTGACACCTTACTGGCACAAACAGGACCTTCATAAAACTCAATTAGCAAAAGGTAATTGCCTGTTCTCCCTGAATTTCTCCACTCCTCTCTCCTTGCATACACAAAAGTACTTGAGGAATTCCAAGCTAGCTCCAAGTCTAGCTGTGATCTTGGAGCTCCAGCATGGGAGCATCACTAAAAGCAGCTCAGCTGCTGTTCTGTGCACACCTGACTGAATCCAGCAGAGTCAGGAACCCCCTGCCAAGGAGCCATCACTGAACAGCAACTGCCAGCCCAGCACAGCTTGGCATCAGCGGGAAATGCTGCACCTTCCTGTTGTGTGCCCCTAAGTTGGGTAACTTCACACCACAAGGCAGGAGGTAGAGAAGAAAGAGCAAGGTCAGGAGACAGGCTAAGCTGGAAGCCCCTGAAAATTCCACAAATGGAACTGAAGATGTCACTAAAATCAGAAACAGTACTTCAGTGGTTTCTATGCTGAACCCTTCACATTAAAGGTAATTTTTAAAAGTTTGTGAAATACAAGAGTCAGTCCAAAACAGTGTCAGAAGAAACAGTCAGATGTCTCAGGGGAATAACGAAAACTGCACCAACAGATGTGTTAAGTTCAGGTACTAAAGTGCTCAGGCCACTCCAGGACTTCTGAAGAGGCTGCCTCTCCCTGCTACCCTGAGGCACCAGAGCTATCAGAAAAGCTGTGCTGTTATCTGCAATCTGCAAAGGCATCTCAGGGAGCTAAAGAGGAGGCACTAAGCAAGCACTCTGAAAACTAACAAACAGATTTTGGTGACATTTTAATGCTCTGCTCAGGTGATTTTATGCCGTATTGAGTGTAAAAAAAAAAAAAAACCAAAAACAAAAACAAAACCAACACTACTCAATTTTTGTGACTCCTGCGCCAATTCTGTAACAGAATGGTTTGTTAACCTTATAACCATTTAATAAGTACTGCCTATTAGAATTTAATTTAGAGACCCTTTCACAATTGGCAGGAGCATGGCCAAGTTCTATAACATTTAAGTGGAGAGGGTTAGTGAGGGCACAGTCCTGATCTGTAAATTATTTGGATTAATTTCTTCATCCCACATTCATAAAGTCCTCAGAAATGTTATGTCAGATAGGTAAGAAATAGCACAAGGTTGAGATTTCTGATAAATCCAACACATGTGCATTTGATCAACTTCAACTTGCAGGCAAGTCAAATACTTTCATATTGGAAAGGTGACCAAAACCTGTCAGAGACAGGACTCAAAGGTCCCCATGTCTGTGTGCATTATGGCACTCCCAAGCTCCCTGCCACAGTTCTCTCTTCCAAGCTGCCACCTGCAGAAGTGGCTCTATTCAATACACAGGAAGGTGTGGATATGGAAAGCAAGAACACCCTTAAAATGCCATATTCCAGGGCTGGACAGCAGTAGACTTTTTTGTGTGTACTATGAAAAAAAAAAGATGTAATCCCATATGATATTTTATAGAGATTTTCCTGACCAGGAAGCTAATTCCCTAAGAAGTAAGGAACCACCATATGCTGTCCTAGACTACCAGGACCTTGGTGAATCATATACCTTTGAAAAACTGAGGGCAACTCCCTTATTTGAGAGTATCACCCCCAACAAGTTCAAGCTTGACTGATTTCAGATCCAAGATATCATGAGATACATCCAAGGAAAAAAAGAAGCAACCTTGTGTTCAATCACTATCTTGTATGAGAGGTAACAAAGAAACCTCAGAAACTGAGTCCAAAACTAACATCTACTTTATTTCCCAATGTCAGTCCTTGGCATGAGGAAGAAGGGAACAGCAGTAACAATGCAGTTACAGAGAGCTGAGAACTTTGGAAGAACAACTCATCCGTGGTGACTACAGGCCTAACCTGTGACAGGACTGTGATCCACAGGCAGATCCAGCCTTTCCAATTCCCAACTCCAAGCTCTCCAACAGGTTGGGACCCTGCTGCCAGGCATCAGCACAGCTGGATCAGTCTCCCAAGAAAAACTCGGGGCTGGCACCTGCAGCCAGAACATCTCAGCACTAGAGAGTTTCTCAGCTCAGAACAGCAACTCTGTGGAGAGCCAAAACACAAACCTGAAGCTCCATAAAACAGAGCCCTTAAGATACATTTAAGGTTGCCTGGGTTTTTGGTTTGGTTGTTTTTTTTTTTTTGACATCCTGCATATTAAATCTTATAGATTAGATTCAAACTAAATTCCAAATCACTTAACAAAATAACCTGAATTACAATCAATTTAATGCATAGATTTAAAATCTGTTATTTATGCTGACATGCACTACAGTGCAATAAAGTAATTTACATGAAGAAAACCTGCAAGGAGGAATAAAACAGGCTGCCGACAATAAAATACTGCAGAGGTCCTAGCAAAGTGCTTGGGAATATTGCTTCCTGAAGTGCTCAACCAGCTCTCTCAATCTCTTGCTTCTTAAAGAAATAGAAATATTGTTTCATCTGTTCAACCCTGTGACCACTTAGCTCTAAGTTATTAAACAACCTAGAGACTGGAAAAGCAGCAAGACTGATTTTCTTCCTACAAACTTGAGAAAAGCAGAAAAAACTATTGGGTGATGTTTATCAGCTCTAGCAATGTTTCGGAACATTGCAACCCAAAGGTAATCAGTTCCATTAATTAGCTATAAATAAAGTGCAACACTTGCTAGTATATGAGCACAGCACGAGTGTTTAAAATATTTTAGGAGTACATTAAACTAAAGAAAAATCTAATTTCCATCTAACTACACCTTGACAAGAGTTACAAGAGGAGCTAATCTCCCAACTGTGTATGAAGTTCTGATTTTATTCTGATATTTAATATGTAATTGCTTAAAGGCACAAGATAGAGTTCCTTGCTTATCTGAAGTGGCTATATTAAATATAACAGTTTGTAAAATATGGCCTTTCAGTTTCAATGATTCCTAATCAATAAAAAGAAATATTAAATGTCTACATCTTGAGAAAATAAGTAGTCAATGAAAGTTACTACTGCAGAAGGAAGCTGAGGCGCTGACCTTCATTCTATGCAGAAGTTACTGAAGTTCAACATCTTCATGAAGTCAGTTCTAAGTTTGGGACTCCTTCCCCCCAGTGAAACAGAAGAGTGAGCTCAGGTCCCAGCTGAGAAAGAAGAGACTTTCACAGCATTCCCAGTGAGGCCCCATACCTGCATCTTTCCTGCAAAAGAAATCCTGAGAAAGCAGCATGGATACAAGGACACCCACAGGACAATTTGGTTCTACCTCCATCTTTAAATACAGTAAATCAAGCACAAACAGAACAAATTGTAAAATTCTGTTAGGAAGCCCAGGAGCCTTCCTATGTCACTTTCCACCAAAGCAACACAAAAGATCTTGAAAGGAGCCAGAGTGACTTGAGGAAGCAACCACAGGAACTCCACAGAAGAAGAGGAAATAAACAGCCTGTATGACATTTCCTCATCTTATGGCTTTTGAAAACAGCAGGGAGCCATATCTCAGGGGTTCCTAGACAGAGAAGGGTATCAAACATGAGCTGAACAATCACAGAAGGAAAAGCAGCCCTGGGCACCTCCAGCTAATGCTTTCCAGCCAATAGTTCCAAGAGATTCTGAGCCAGTTACAGAGCCAGACGAAGCTCCCAACACTAAGCACTGTCAGGGCTGCAGATTTATCTACCAGCAACTGCCCGAAATCACCAGCAACAGAGTGACAAAAAGCAGCATTCTCTAAGGTTTCAAAAACTCAAAATGCAACCTCCTAAAAAGCTGAAGTACTGGCAGCTGATACAGGGATGCAGCTCAGACAAAAAACAGCTGCCCTAACTCCAGGAGAGTTTCTAAATTTCAGGATCATATAAGCAAATGGCACCTCCACTGGCTGAACTACAGCCAGACACTCACTGTAGAGGAGCTAAGCTAAATTATGTTTTCTACAGCTTTTGTCTCCTCCTCCTCCAGCCCCCTTTCCTCCACTCTCCCATTTTTATACACAGATTCAAAACAACATCAGGAATTAATGACCAATTTTTGCATGTTAAAATATGTCCATCACTATTGTCACAGAGTTAATTTCTAAGATGGACAGTACTATGGCTTGAAGCTGTTTTCCATCCTTTAGGATGTAGAGTGTTTGGACTAACATGATTCCTGGTCCAACCAAGTGAATAAAATATTACAAACTCCTGCCAACTCAAGCAAACTCCAGAAGTCCTAAGTCAGCTTATTTTTAAGGTTAATCATCAAGTTGGGATGCAAAGTTTCAAGATTTCTAATCCCATTCAAAAATATCAGTTGATGCAACAAAAAAGACAATTTCACAGGAAAGAACAAAGCAGCACATCAAGACAGTGTTACTCAGCTCATTTGAATTTTAGCACTTAGAAACTGTGACACAATCAACATACAGTGCAAACTAAACAAAAAACATTTACACAAAAGCCCCTCAATCCATAGTTGTTCTCAATCTTAATTCTGTAGTCTCAGTGCATAAAATCAAAGTGCTGTAGAAAAATAGCACCTGGCTATAATTACAGCACTGCAGAACAGTAGAATTTAACTCATAATGCTAAAAGTGATTGTTTAATCCAGCTTCTCCATATCACAATGCCATTGAAAATGCTTGAACTCTTATCTCAAGTATCCTCTCTGGAGAGGCAACTTACCGTGTCATAAGTTTTCCTGCCAAAGAAAGTCTACCAAACAGAAAGGGAAGTGTTTCCATAACCAATACCTGTAGTTAGAAATATTGATAGCTTCCTCTTACCCTGAATTTATCCTATTTCCAGTGCTCCTCCTGCTGTGTGACAACTGCAGAAACCTCTCATACCAAACCTCCACTTCCACATAGGAAGTTACATCAGTCAATTCATATGTTGCCCTTCTGATCAAGCTTGATAATATCAGCTCTCCATGTCTTTGGCTGCAGTTTCAACTCAAGTTCCTTTCCAGTCTCTGCCTGGACCGACAAAAGGGAGATGCTGCTTTTCCCACCTCTCCCAAGCAGGTTTTATTGCCCCATGCTTTGCATTGAGTCTGGATATCGTGATACAAGTTGCACGAGATCAGTAATGGACAGACGATTTGCCTGGCTCAGCCTTAAAAACAATGTAACTCAAATTTAAAGTGCTTGAACTTTTATTATGTAACCGGTATAAACTAATACACCAAACCAACAAACCCAACCAACCATAGCTATAGAGAGATCTGTATTATCACCATTTCAATTTCAGCATCAATCTCTGCTATTTAACCACACTAACAGTAAAGAATTATCCCAACAGAGATGTGGGCAAAACAGCTGCAGCTCAGCAGAACTCTCACAAATCCTCACTCAGAAAATCCCTGCTCTGTGATGCCAGATCAGCAAAACACTTCTTTCACAACTGTCCTGAAACAGCCAGACCACATGAAAAGAGCAGCTCCACCACTGCTGCTTCACATGAATGACCCAAAATATCAAATACAAGTAACTGTGGTACCTTTTTTTTATGTCTCTATCCTACCCCAAGAACATTTCACTTCAACTGCCTTCAGAATTCAGCAGTGTATCCCACAGCTTAAGCAAAAATTAAAGGAAATTTCATTAAACCAAGAGGTATCTGTAACACTACATTTTTACTGCACTATTCTTCATTCACTGTCCCTTTATTAAAGTTACTTTTGTCCACTGTCCCACTTTAAGCCCACAACTCCACCTACAGAATGTCACCCACCACAAGTGATCCGCATGGAGAAGTTTTCAGTTTCATTCTGAAAACTGTTTTCAGGACAGGCAAATACCTTAAAATGGCCTTGCAGCACGTGTTTGGCTGTTCCAGATGTGAGCTTGGAATATTGCTTGACACTGTCCACTGCACCCTAGACCAGCAACCACCAAAGGATCACCAAACCTTGTTAATTTAACATAGCTACTATTCATTAGTTCATTATAATCTAAAGTCCTTCTGACATGAAGCAAAATCTCTGATTTTTATCTCCAAATAGCTATCAGAGATAAGATAATGTACTGGGGTAGTCATGTCTAAATTCCCTTTTTCAAATGGGTGTTACTAAGAAATCCCCTAATACCTATATGCCCACAAACTCTCATTCTGAAGTTTCTGGCTACTTCAGATAATACCTGTTTGAAGTATATTTTAGCAAGTAATTCTATGAGCCAGCCTTCCTGCCACAATCCCCAAAGAGAAGCATCTCAACAACTGACATTATCAGTTCAGCACCAGCAACACAGCATACATACTAAAGTCAGCTGAATCATCTGGTACACAAATTAATTGGTAAACAGAGTTCTGTCCTTTGCATGTTACTAGAAATACCAACCCTTTACAGGGTGTTAGCATAAAAGTTCCATATTGCAAATGGAAAATGAGCTTCTTTTGGAAAGCTACTAAATTCAACTTTTTTTAATGCTGATTCCAATCAGTGCAAACTGGCAGCTTGGAGCCAAAAACTTCAACACCAAATATGAAGAATCACAAACTCAGCAGCATTGCTGGCTCTGTGGCATACATCCCTCAGGCCCAGTCTTGAAAACACCCTGCACATCCCCAAAGGACAGAACTGTTTCTCCTCCAGCTGCCTGCTGCTTGAGCCCTCCATTGCAGGCAGCCACTGCCTTTGTTTAACAGATTAATAAGGAGAAGGTAAACTCAGAATGGCCATGTAACATTCAGCTGTGCTCAGCTTGAGGTCCCATCTCAGGACTCCTGGGACCAACCCTCGCCCCATCAGCCAGTCTGACAGAAGCTGTTCCTCCTCCCTTAGCTGACTCTGAGCCTCAAACCATCACAGCAACAGTATCACCATACTGAGGGTAGTATCAACAGAGGGGTTTTGGAGGAAATTGTCTTCACAGCCATCTCAAAAGTAGCAGTGAAACAGAGTCAATAACCACCATTCTCTCATGGGCTCAGAGCAGTAACTGCAAGGCTTGAAATATTAAACATCCTGGTAAGGCTGAAGATTGCTGTCCAAATATCATAGGTACACCTGAAGTTTAGCCCACCTCTAAATATTAGACCAGGAGTTACAATACATAACAACTTACTTGCCAAAAAGCTATTCTGAGTATACACCTTCTGCTGCAATATAAAAAAAGCACAGAAGTGAGAGCACCTTTTCTCTGTGACAGGAACACACTTGCATTGAAGTGCATCTCCCTCTCTTCCCTCTGTCTACACCATCCTTCCACCTGAGTAAAACCACTGCACTGAAAGCTCCTCTTCACAGAGCACTACTTAATTCTTAGATGTTTAAGCCCTTCAATTCCTTCTCTCCCTCCGAAAAGCCTCCCTTCACAGCTCACCTCTTGAAAGGGAAAAATCAACAAATGGAGCAATGCTGCCAGCACCACCTAAACCTGCTCCAGTTTCCGTCAGATCCCGCAGCTTCCCAGCTCCAAGCCACAAAGAGCCCATCCTGCAGTTCACAAAGCACCAACAAGGTACTCAGGAGCCTCTTCCCTCAACACATGAATGACTCTGCACAAAAACAACGCTTCCAAAAATGACATCACTTGTTGTTAGTCAGCAACACCTCCAAGTTTCATGCAGAATATACATTTACTACAGTGTACTGTCTAGGAGACAACAGAATTGACCAAAAACTTAGAGGGGCAAACTATGACAAGAACAACCCTCTAAGGACTGCTCTGTTTCCACAGGGCCAAGGGAATATGCACAAAAACAAAACAGCTTTTGCAGAAAACTGAGGTTCAGAAGTGCCCACTGAGACTGAAAATCTGATGCAGTTGTTTGGGATGCAAAATGTGGAAACAACTGCTGTTCATCACTTAATGTTACAGGATGTTTGTTTAACAGACAAGAACAACAAGAAGCAGAAGTAGCCTCTTCACCACTGTCTGAAGTGGGGTACCTGTTGCTCCATTAGAACTGAGATGGGAATTTCCTCTTCCCACTTCATGAAGTTGCCTCTCAGATTTCACAGAGTTTTTGCTGTGGGCATGTGTGAACACTGCACTGATGATCCCTCCAACAGCCATAGCTGAGAACACAGCACACTATTACACAGTCATCTAAACATGTGCCTGGAACATTTACTACAGACCCAAACTACAAAAATAAAATAGCTGGATGCAAAACACATACTGTGTGAGGACCATGTGCTACTTCTATAGGATGTTTCTTTCACTGTGCTGAGAAATAAAACGTTCACATGGCGTGGGAAAACGGTTGTCTACTAATCCCTGCTGGCCATAAAGGACAGGAACAGCAGTAGCACAGGAATTCTCAGTGCACCACAAAGATGGTAATTTACAACTCTTTAAGGATGACACCCCCTGACTGCTGAGGAACAGCCTGATGAGAAACAGTTGGGACCTTGAGTAAGCCAGGCTTGCCAGAAACGATGCTCCTTTCAAACTCAGCCTTGAGGTGGGATTACACAGCTCCCCATAAAACAATTGATTGCCACTTTGAAGGCAGCAGGCTAAATGTAAGCATGATAAAATGTCTCTCAAAGAAGCCCCCAACCAACAAATAAATTAAAGGATAAAAACAGGTATCATCTTGCATCTGAACAATGTGATCCTGAGCTTAATAGCAGGTGAAAAGCAAATGACAGTCTAAGGATCACAACACAGAAATGCTTTTTAAAAATTAAATAAATACTGCAAAGCACAAGATGATGTTGCAGCAACAACCTTGGGACAAATGAAGCTCTCATAAAAACACAGAAATTTACAGAGCCACTTCTGTTCTGTTTCCCTGCCAATAACAGGAAAACATTGAATAGAACCTCTGAGAGACCACAGCATTTAATACCACAGCCCTGTGGTATCTGTGTGAGGCAGTGCATGCACTGCCAACATGAGCTGCACTCAAGAGCTGCACACTAGGCATCAGTGCTGACCTTGCAGAATGCACTCAGAGCACACTGGAGAAAACCTGAGCTCTACAACAGCAAGAAGGAAGGGTCATAAGAGCACCTAAGGAGACACAAAGCAAACATGTAAAGATCCCTGGAGCATAAGCATGGCCACAATGCAGAGTTCATGTTTACAGAAGGCAACTACTACATTAACCCTGCTCATCTACAAAGACAGTCGTTAGCAGGTAAATACACACACTGCCACACAGATGTGGGTATGGAGATGGGCCTTGAACACTTTAGTGTACTTTAAAAAGGCAGCAATCATCTCAACTTTTCAAATCCTGAACAGAAATTCAGGATTTAGTGGCAGGTAATCACAATTATCCCCTTCCTACCCACTATCAATACACAGATGAGCAGGACAGAAATGATGTGAACAGAAGTTCTGCATGAAACTTGGCATTTTGAAATAAGATCAACAGACCCACATGCAGCAGTACAGGACAACAAGGAAATGGTTTCTGTTTTCCCAGTAGAAGGAAAATAAAAAAGCTCCTAACCAGGTAAAGCTTTATTGTCTGGACAAGGAAAACTCTAAACACCACCTCTCTGAAAATTCATGGGAAAGCAAGGAAAAAAGAGATTTTAATCATTTAAATGCTTTCAGAATATTTAATTAAAGCTTTCTCAAGTTACAAGATGAAAACTGGACTGGCATGATTTTCAGGTTCAAGAAGCATTTAGGTACATTTTACCTTTATCAAAGCTCATTCAGAAGTTGCACTTCATTAAAATCACAAGGATGCAATGAAAAAAAGCCCCAAGCCCAAGTTATTCATTCAAGCATACGAAAAACAGGACTATTGTAACAGAAGACAATCTGCAGAAACAAAGCCTCTTACAACAGCCCATTTTCTGATCCTTGATATTCATACAGTTCCATCAATCAAAATAAAAATCTAGGTCATCAGTATTTCCAGCCAGGATGCAGGGAAAAACCAGCACATCTTAGGAAACAAAGATTTTCTGCAAAGGATGCAGCATATCTGGTAAAGCTTCTGATAGGCACTTCTGGAAAAACTTTAATCCTTTCCTACTCCACCCCAAATACCAGATCATTCCAACTTCAATACCTCTGCATGTAACCTGAAATCAAAGAAAGAAGGACAATGTGGTATTTTTCTGCCCAAAAAGAATCCTGGACTGACAGAATTTTTTAATATATACACTACTCTAAATTCCATCTTTTATATACATTTTTTTTATTCCTTTACATTCTTATTATATCTTTTATATAATTTTTTTCTAAATTGGACTGTCACACACCCACCCACCAATATTTCAAAACAAACACAGCTCCCACATATGACTGGCTCAGAGTCAGTAAAGATACTCTCACAATTAAGATTTCAGCCAGAGCATCACAAATACAGTTTTACCACCAAAATCTGCTCTGTGGGAGATACTGTGAAAAAAATTGGTATTTTCTTGTCTTTAAACACAAGAAAAGGACCTCAGCATAGAATCCACTGATACCCACGGACAAGATGAAGAATTTAGGATGTTACCCAAGACAAAGATGCCTAAAACTCCTCTTTCTGGGACATCAGTTATACTGCAAAAGATGAATAACATATCAAAAGATAGGGAAGGGATTACCAAGGGTTGTGGGCTCCAGTCCTTTGAAAAGGAAGGAGGGAGAGCAGGGACGGAGCGCCAGCCATGGCTCAGAGCATCTGCCAGGGAGAAAAGAGGGGCTCAGTCACCCCACTGGGACACTGGAGGAGACACGTCCTTCCCCAGGACCACCCCACCACCCTTATGAGGAAGGGACTACGAAGGCCAACGGGTGGAAGCAAAACCAGACTCCCCTAGAGCAGAGTTAAGAACCTGTACATCAGTTACAGCAGAGTATCAGAAGTTCTTATACAGGTAATGGGGTATTCCAACCAAGAAAGCTTCCAGGACTGTTTTACCTACACTGGGTTCTTCATGTATTCTAAAGGGACACTGACATGTTGCCCCTGGGCACTTGGAGCACCGGGGAACACCTCAGGTTGTGCTAAGCAACACAACCGACATTCTTGGCTTTTTAATCCACTTGTTCCTCTGATTTCTGCTGATGTTTTACTACACAGCCACAGCCAGCAAGCTACTGGTAAACCCAAAAAGGTCTGGTTTCACCACCAAAGTCAGTCCTGGGCGAGGTCTCGTTTGCCACTTTGCTGGAAAAGTGGTTCTAGTGGAAAGTTCAATGCCCAAGGACAGCAAGCGAAGAACCAGAGCTTTGCAGCAGTTTCACTCCTGCTCCTTGACTCACTCTGTCACTCCCCTGACCGCTGGCATGAAACAGAAGTACTGAAATATAACTTGCATCCAAATTCAGCTCTGTGGAAGCATTCTCTTGCAGCTTGCAGTTCCCATGGGAAGCCAAGCATTAAAAAAGTCAAAGCCAACACAGAGGCATGGCAGCAAGGGAAAGAGTAAGATACAGGTCCACTGACTTGGCAGCGCAGTAAGAAAAAAGAGTCTCCACAGACCTGGAGGAGGAGCAAAACACGGCCAAAAGGCAGAAACATATCTGAAAACATTTTCAGTGCTCACAGAAGGTTTAACCTCATTTCTGGCAACTGGGAGGCTGTGTTATGAACCATATGCACTACAGAGTGAGAGTCTATATCAATACTATCTCTACATCAATACTGACATATTTCTATTAGGATTTGCCAACTACATCTCTCAAAAAAAAAAAAAAAAATAGAAAGAGGT